>VYXC01007087.1:245631-365117 GCA_013397175.1 Platysteira castanea | reverse complement strand
CCCCCCCCGCACTGCTTATATGGGCTGGTAGGGAATGAGGGAAAGAAAAAGTTAGGTTTTGTTGTTTTTTTCACGTAGGACTGAAAGCACATTCAGGGGAGCCTGCACTATCTGTGCAAAAACAGATGAATTCTATTAATGGATGGAACATGTGGCTGGGTTCAAGCTAGAGTTGTCATTTGAATATAGAAGTCAAAGCCAATTTATTGTAACATATTTTTCTTTTCAAAATATTTTAGGAAAGACAAAAAAGTTTGCGCAACAACTTGGCAAGCAGGTCTGTTGAGAGGAGGTATTTTCTATCTTGCAGCTAACATAAGGGCTGAAAAATGTGGCAGTGCCGAGCAATCATAGATTCCTTCTGGAACTGAAAGAAAGTGTGCAGTGTATAATTGTGTAAGAGCCCAATAAATTTGAAGGGTGGGTTTGTAACACTGCCTTGGGGGCTGCAGGTGGCTCCAGAAGAAAGTCATGGTTTTTATTTCAGTAACAGTCTTCAAATACTTTATCTAACTAGCTACACACTCATGTGGCCTCATCTAGAAGCCACAGAGTTATTTTAAAATAGAAATACCCATAACAATCATTGTGCTTCTTCCATGCCAGATGGTAGAAAGATAAGTGGGATTAGTCTGTAGTGTGTGTGTGTGTTACTGAGGAGGGGACGGATGCAAAAGCTAAGGCGCAGGAACGAGCTTCCCTGGAGTTTACAAAGCACTAAACATCAGTGCTCCGTGGTCTTCAGGGCATGGGTAGGCTACGTACAACCAATCCTTGTTTCAATGTTGGTCAGTCTGTGCTTCCCCAAATGCCGTGGGGGACAATGGCCGTGGCGCAGAGCTTCACTAGGATAGGAGCCCAGATCCTGGCCCTACACCTCAGTATTGAGAGCACCACTGCGTAACAGGGAGCATCAGGCTCCTGCTGTGGAGCCTTGTGTTGCAAGGCAAAAACGCTGCTGCCCCTTAGGTTATATAGAGTTATGTGGTTGGTTCTGACGGTGAATTGCAGCCAAGTGGGGTCAGAGAATGGATGTGTCTCATGACTGGTGTGACCTCTTCGATGTATCCCATTTTCTTTGTAGCTGCCTGGTTAAGAAATACCTGGGTATCAAGTGATCCAACATAGGTTGAGTATTGTTGTGTATGTACTGAGAAAGCTACTTCCTACATTTGGTAAAGGCCCAAGTACCAAACACTGCTGGAGCAAGTAGGCAGAAAACATATTGCTGCTAAGGGAAAAATGGCCAAGAGAAAAGGAGCAGCACACTGTTATTCCATGTACATTCTTGCTTTGTATGAGCATGGTTTGAGTCCTCACGTACCTTCCCCATTGCCCTCTAAATGACTTTTTGCCATCCCTTCCTTATGGTGTTGCACACGGGGAAGAGGAAGCAGATCTAGATCCCTTGCAAAGACCAGAGAGACCTTAAAACACTCTTCAAGGTCCTTCCCAGTTACATATTTATTTTACTAAGGAAGTTGATATACTCTAAGCCTATTTAATCCTGTTGCTAATGGGAGTCAATTAGCAGTCTCACAGAGATTTCTCTTGTCAGGGAGATGACGGGACGAATGAAAGCAGCACCATCCACCCCACTGTGAAGTATTAACTTACCACCTCTGTATTTTCTAAGAATAGATGCCACTTCTAGCAATAAGTCTGCAGCTTCTCGCTGCTGTTCACCAGATGGTAGGAACCAGCAGACGCCGAGTTTGTTCCCTTGTGGTCAAACAAACTGCTGTACAACCCGATGCACGTTTCCCGAAAGATCCCCAGGACGGCTCCGTTACTTCTGTTAATGTTTCCCAAGCTTCTGGTACAATATTGAGGTTTTCCACTGGAACCACCTGGCACATTTTCAGAGTCTTTCCTGAGTGATGAAGTTACTCCATCCCCTTTTTACTTTTGTCAAAGCCTTTGTATTGGTCACTTGTCCTGAGAGTCCGTGGGCTGTGTCCTGAACTTCAGCTAATTACATAAAAAGGATTATTTCCTTTTCTTGATGCTTGTTGTTATTTTCATCCTTCACGAGCCATTTCTTCTGTTTCAGGAACAACACTCTGTGGTAGGCCAGGGAGCTGGCCCCACTCCAAGCTCTAGTTCTTGCTCAAATCCAAACACTGGAAGTGGTTACATGAACTCATCCCAGCAATCACTGTTGAATCAGCAGCTGATGGAAAAGAAACAGGCTCTGCAACGGCAAATGATGGAGCAAAAACAACTCCTTCTACAGCAGCAGATGTTGGCAGAAGCTGTAAGTCTACTAATTCCTTATTTTACATGGAAAACATTGTCATAAAAACAATAGAAAAGAAAGCTAAGACAGGGAGAAGAAAGCCCCCCAAAACTTCAAGGTCATTTTGGCAATGCCAAGAGTGCGTCTTGTATTTTTCAGCACTTTTCTAAGCCTTTTTGAAACCTTCTTCAGTCTATACGAAGCAACCCAAGTGTCCAGGCTACTGCAGTTTCATTACAAGAACAGTCCAAGCATATGCTTGGTTTTGAGGCATATGAATATTGCCCGTGGTTTTCTTTGCAAGACAAACCAAGGTGCACTGGTATGCTGCTTTGACCTCAGAGGAAAGTTGACTTCCAGGCTCTGTGACCCAGACAGCGTGGTGTAAAATGCGTGTGTGTGAACAAGGATCCATGTTACTTTGATTTTGGGGTTCAACACAAGTTTGTGTGCTTGGCTGGGATCGTATATGAGTCCTACTTTCTCTGTTTTTATTTTTGCATTTCTAGGTATCTGTAGCCAGTTCTTCTCTCTTCTTTGGTATCTGAGAGATGAGCTGGGAATTTCTGGTCATTTTAGGAGACGTGGGGGATGCTATAAGGGAAATACTTCTTGACTTCTTGATTTATGCAGAAGAAAAAAGAAGTTTCAAGTCAGGTCCTGTGCTGCAGTTTTCTGTCAGAATTTTAGCAGAACAAAAACTTAAATGCTCAAATAACTTCTCTTAAGTAAAGTGGAAATTTTATCAGCTTGGCTTTGCTTTTGTATTGTGTACATAGAAATATGCATAAAGCTTGCCTACAGTTCTTACATGAATCGCAGGGATTTCCTGTGAGTCTCTCTTCTTCACGAGGATTCAGGTTGAGCAGGATATAGAAACAAACCTTACAAATCTTAACCAGACCCCTCACTCCCATCATGAACTGTGGAAATGCCTAAATAACACAAGAAAGGCTCTTCTCCCAGTGTATTTAAGTGCTCCTGGGAGAAGAAAATACAGATTTTTCACGAGAAGATCCATTTGCATGCTGTTTTCAGGCAGATTATCCCCATATTTCTCTGACAGACTTGCATCACCAGCCAGGGCCTGACTCTTTCACACGGACACGCTGGTTTGCCATTCTGGCAGCTGAGCACAAAACCTGTGCATGTTGCAGAGGAGGTGTGTAGCTGTCCCAGCAGCTGCCCACCAAAAGTGTGCACCAAACTCACAATTTCCTGCCATGGGGGCACATCCCGAGGAGCAGTTGCTTTTGGGGAGCAGTAGCACTCTGGAGGCACCAAATCACACTGATGCTGATGGGAGATTTGGCATTGACTCCAGTGCCTGCTCTTCCCAGATCTTTATGAGCACAGGGCAATTAGTCAGATTTCAGTTCAAGGACCTGGATTTTGATCTTCCTCTCACTAGAGACATGTCCCTGACAGCTCAAAATGAAAAAAAGTCTCCCCAACTAATATTTTTTTTCCTGCAATTTTCCCTCCTGTCCTTGCCCCAGTTCTTTTACTCCCAATGTAAGAGGAAAGACAGCACGACGTACATGGACAGGGAAGCACAGGGCAACGTTGAGTGGCACAAAAACAGCCAGCCCAGCACCATCCTTGCTAAACCATGTGTTCTGCTGGTATCCCTACTGAGGAGAGCTGGGGGGAGCACAAAGCAAGGATTTTGCTGGGTTTTGTGGTCGTCCCTCCAGTGCAGGAAGACAGAGTGAGGGCAGGATGGGCATGGCTGGGGATGGGGATGACAAGGTGAAACTGGAAGACACTTTGTAGTGCAGTGCAGACATGGCCATTGTTCTCAGAGGCTGAGAGGAAAGTTGAACCAGACTCAAACACAATGCAACCAGCAAAAAGATTTCCATATAGACTTCAGTAGGTGATGTCACAGTTTCACAAGTGGCTCTGCTGTGGACCAGACAGGGTGGAACGAAAAGGCACTTCAGTTTTGTACATACTGAGAAAAGAAAGAGATGGGCAAAACACAGAGCCAGGAAAGCATAGAGAAAAGCAAATTAATGTACTTCTACTCTAATCCTCTAGGAGAAAATAACTCCACAAGATCAGCTGAACAGACACTTGACAAGACCACCACCAGATTATAAAGACCAAAGAAGGAATGTGGTCAACATGCAACAAGCAAACCAATATCCTGGTAAGTGCCCATGGGCTCCATGAAACAATTTCCTTCCTTTCTTCCTTCCTTCCTTCCAGCTGGAAGACCACCCGTGCATGCATGGGATGACTGGGGCATGATTTTCTGGATATCTACTTCCATCACCACAGAGGCAGAAGGTGGCTGCTGCTCTCCTGTGCTATTTACCTTACTGTCCTGCACCACTGAGAAGTGCTGCTGTATGATCTGGTGCTTCACCCAAGCTGATACCGCCTCTCTCAGACATGGGCAAGGAGGGGTTGGTACCCCTCCTGTTAGCACTATCTGGGGCAGATGTGCACCCAAATACTTGATGCAGAGATGTCCTCTTGACTATGCAACCTCACTGTGTTCAGATGCTTGTCTCATGTGTGTGGTGCGTCTTGGTTCAGAGACTGAGATGAGAACCATCCCTCCCTTCAAAAGGTGGTTCATGTACAGTGTGAGGACCCTTATACGGATTTTCAAGTACCTCACGTGGCACCATCATGGGTGGCACTTTGGGCCCGTTTAATATGCCATGGTTGTGGCCTTAGTGCTGCTCTGCAAGCAGCATTTCAACAAATCAGTCGAACAGTAGAGTTGAAGCCCTCGCTTTTTGCCAGAACTGCCCAGGGCAGGAAACGCCCAATACTTCTGTACTAGTCCTATGTTTCAGCTCTTGTGCCCTGACCTCCTTGGTGATTCCAGTTTTTGAAGCACAGGATTGCTTGTTTGGCTTTTCATACTGTTCACCTTGCTGACTGGCTGAAAGCCACTCAGAGAGCAAAGGCAGAGTAAGGAAGAAATCCTGAGGAGAGAGAGGAGGTGGGGGAAATGCAGCAGATGGGACCAAAGGATGTTCTTTATGCTGCAAAACTGTCTGTGCATGTAAGTATAAAAAGGATCCTTTGCCTTCTACTATATTTTTGTATGCAACAAGAGAAAAAAAGGATGGGGTTTTTTTGTTGTTTTTCCATAACTGTTGGCTCTGCAGATTCAGCCAGTGATCTGAGTCTTTCCTTCTTACCTGTCCTTTGTAGCAAAACTTTTTCAGTTTCTATTACAATTTTAATGAGCGCTGAAGTTCCGTGTACCCACATGCCACCCCTCTGCCCAATCTCCTGGCTCTGTGGGACCCCCAGCCCAGCTCTGCAGGGATGGGCCAGGCTGAGCTGCCCAGGCAGCATTCATGCACTCCTTTGCTCTGCTTACAAGTTCTAGCAGTCATAAGCTTGCTGCAATCTGGAAACTATTGCTGGAAACTGATGCTTTCTAATGCACCTGGGTGTTAATCTTCTCCAGTAAACTGGCTCAAGCATCCCAGTGTTATTGCCCATGGTGAGGGCCCTGCTCACTGGCTTGGTACCTCCTGTACTCCCAAAACAAATGCTTTGGCAACCCCAGCAGTTTGCTGGGGAATCTTGTGATTTGGTGTGTTGTTTAAAGGCTTGTTCCTGGAATCAAATGATTAACTGAGACTCTTGGCTTTTACTTAAAAACAATCCATTTCTAGCCTGAGAGAGAAAATGGGAGTGAGTGCAGCCACATCTGTGACAGGCTCCAAAGTGAGTAGATCACCAGTGTTTTGTGGAGACTCATGCTGTTGTTAATCTAATGGACTCTTTGCCAGCCTTGTGGTATTTGGAGTCCCATCTCCTGGGTTTGAAACATGTGGGAATGGCAGCGCTTGTCCATTCAAATCTCAAGTCCCTGCTGAGTGAGCCCTGGGAGGACAGCAGCCTTTCAGGCGAGCCTGGGAGAAAGGGCTGTTTGGGAGCTTCCAGCAAAGCTACCAGATGGAGCGATTAGGAAACTCTTGCATAAGGGAGTAACAGTAGGGAAACTGTTCCCTTTTTCTGGGAATAGCTTTGCTCAGATCAGGGAAGAAGAAACAAAAAGCTAGATACAATCACACAGGCTGGAGAAACTTGGTTAAGTATTTTATTTCTCTATACTTTTCCTCACAGTGCCATGCCATGGCAAGAAACCCCCAAGAAAAGAGCAGGTGAATCGGGTAGGGAAGCTGTTTCTCTGAACTGCTGTAGCCTGGGGTGCCCAGCTGCTGTACCCAGTGCTTCTGGGGAAGGCATTTCTTCCCATCTGGAAGAAATAAGAATGGAAAATACTTGCTTTAAAAATAAAAGCATAAAAATAGCAAAACAAAGAAAGAGGAAGCTTCGTCTTTTGGCAACAAGTACAACCCCTTACCAAACAGTTGTGTTCTTTAAAAAGTTTAGCATTTGCAGGAGCAGCGTGATGGTAGCCCTGGGGTCTGCTCAACAGCTGGCAGGGTCACCCCAGGAGGGGCTTCATCCCAGTGACAATGAAGTGACTCTACAAACTTGTAGTTCAGCTGGAGGGAGAGAACCATCTCTCCCCAGCCTGCTGTTCCAGATCTTTTGAAATGCCACTGAATTCTGTACCATTCCTCTTCTTTGATAAGGGCATAAGGGAGCAAAAAATCAGGGCCCCATCCCTATCACCCCTGCAAAAATGTCACAGAGTCACAGAAGGGTTTGGGTTGGAAGGGACCTTAAAGATCATCTAATTCCAAACCTTCTGCCACGGGCAGGGACACCTGTCACTAGACCAGGTTGCTCAGAGCCCCATCCAACCTGGCCTTGAATATTTTCAGGGATGGGACATTCACAACTTCTTTACTAGTCCAATGTCTCACCACCCCTGAGTAATTTCTTCCCTATATCTAATCTAAACCTATCCTCTGTCAATTTAAAGGCATTCCCCCTTGTCCTGTCACTGGATATCCTCGTAAAAAGTCCCTCTCTATCTCTCTTGTAGCCTCCTTCAGGTACTGGAAAGTACTAGGTCACCTCAGAGCCTTCTCTTCTCCCAACTTAACAACCTGAACTCTGTCAGCCTGTCTTCATAGGAGATGTTACAGTAGTTCCAAAAACACGCAACCCACCAACAAAGCCAAAGTTGGGGCTAATCATGTGGTTGCCAGCTGAGCACTGATTGTGGGAATTTGATTGTTCCTGTTGAGATACAACCAGGTGGACTCCCCATAGCATATCCTGTCCCAGGGGCTGCCCAGCTCAGGGACTGAATCTAGGTGCTTAAGTTAGGACAACACAATTCTTAGGATAATTAGATCTTCTACAGCCAAGTGTCTCCCACTTGAGCCTGTTTGTGGAACAGGCTGCCTTCCAGGATAGGGGGAGCTTCATATTTTACATATCTATGTTTATATTGATTTGGAACAAGCACTCTGGTTGTGGAGTCATGCTCAGTGTTAATAACGATTTGAGAAGAGTTCTTTTTTAAGTCTTTAAGGAAAAAAATTAATCCTTTGCATCCATTACTAAATGGAAATAGCGTATGTATAAAAATAATGCAGAAAAGGCAGAAATACATAATTTTTCTTTGGTTCCAGTCTGTGGGAGCTGAACATCATTATGGTAAAATTTCAACAGGAACAGTATATTAAACAGCTGTTCCTAAACATAGACTTTTAAAATATGTATGTGCGTGATTTGTCTTGAAGAGTTTTAAAAGAGGTGGCTGAGAGGTTCTCCAAATTCTTAGTGTCACTTTTTATTTAGTCTTGAAACACCAAGAGAGACTGCTAATGCCATGATAAAAATTAAAAGACTAAGTAGGTAATTGCAGCCCTAGTAGCCTAATGCAGAGCTCTGCAAAACTACTGGGGAGCAGATGCAGCCCAAATAATAAAGAATTTAGGAAGGGGAAGATGTAATTAATTTCAAGCAACATGGGCTGATATTGGGAGAATCTTTTCAGACTTGCATGGTGTCTGTTTCAATGAAACCACAACTTAAAAGGCAGTACTTGTTCAGATTATGTCCTTTAAAGCATCTGACTTCTTACTGCCTACTTTGGTTAAGAAACCTGAGTGACACAAAATTAACATAGCTCAAAAGGAAATGTCTGACAGGTGTCCAGATATCACCGTGAGCAGGCCCTGTGACTGAAACCGGACATGCAAACATTGTCTGAGATGATGCTGAACTGCAAAAATAGAGCTTACTTTACACCCATATTGGAGATGTTCAAAAGTTATTACTGTGACCAGCTGTAATGTACAGCTCTGAAATCGAATGTCAAAAATTGTCACATTCTGAAAGGAGCTCCAAAGGACCAAAGAACTGGAAAACACACCACACACTGAGACTGAAGTGTTTGACATAGTCAACATGACAGTCTTGAAGCACCTGTGTAGTAGGAAGGAACTGATGATGGACCAACTAATAAAATTAATCACATAGACCAATATATAATAAGATTTGATGATGAAGTCAAAGTTAGTAAAATTCCATCTGGTTTTGCCATATGTACAAAGGATCAAGCCAAGGCAGTATCTCATGCCCAACAACTCCTATTAGTTGCACCCGATGAAATAGCAAATCTCCCCGTTCCTCCTCTGGGAAAGGCTCAGAGAATTTCTGAAATGCAGTGGTACCTTCATAGCAAGCTCATTTCATAGGTTTTCCCACACTTTGGGGGCCACCCAAATAGGCATGAGAATTTAGCTTGTGCTGTGCCATGTGGCACAGATTTCCTTAGCTGACCCACACATTGCGTGAAGAAATATCTCCTTCCATTTGCTTGAACCTGACTTCTTCGAGCCATGCTTCTTGTAGGGTTTGTACTGGAACCAATAGTAGCAAAGGGAATTAAGCTTTGAAGCAGCTGATCGTGTGCAGAGAGGGCTCTCCACAGTGCCACCTACTCTGGCTGTGTTTAAAAAATGATTGGTCTTTTTCAACCAGTTTCCCAGGGATTAATTTAGTCTTGCCTTGCTCCAATATTTCTCTTACAATGAGAACCACTTTTGGCTCATGTGCTCTCCTCTGAAGGGATGGAAGGACCACAAGTGGCTTAGTATAGGCCAACTCACCCTTTGGATAACAGGGCATCTTCAAGGCCTTGAGCAAGTTCATCTAAGTCCTCTTAAGAGCAAAATGTCTTCTTCAAGATACTCTGCTGATAGAAAACTGAATTTTTGAGCCATTGGTATTTGACTGACACCACACATTGATGCAGTCATGCTTGTTGTAACGCTTCTGTTTTCTCCATTCCAGGTGGTTCACCAGCTGTGACCATGAGCTCCAACAACATGTCCTTATCCAACCCAATTTCAACTCACAGCATCATGCCCCAGAGCTCCATCCTCATGTCCACCCCTGCTGGAACCCGGATGCCTTCTGTTCCTGCTGCTCGGAGTATGGGCTGCTACGGGAACCTTCCTTGCAACCAACCAAGCACATACAATGTGACTTCAGGAATGAACCAAATGCAGCCACACAGAAACCAAAATCAAGTTCTGCCCAGTCAGAATAACCCCATGGTGTCCCGACAGCAAACCATGACACAGGGAAACAACGGGGCTTTTGGGACGGGGTCAGTGGTCAACTCTCAGCAAATAAGGCCAAGCTTGACCCATGGAGCAACAGGTATCCCTGCTCAACGGCCGGCCAACGTGATGATCACGGCTGCTGCCAGTGCCCAGAACTGGGCCCCACAAGAGGCTGCAGTGAAGCAGCAGGATGCACTGAAACCTGCGGGGGTCCGTTTCCCCACGGGCACTCCATATCCCAACCAGTCCTTGCAACGCAACGTAGGCAACCAGCATTTTCCTCAGCGTGCATTGGCACCTCCTAACCAGTTAACGGCGGGAGTCCAAATGAGGCCCCCTCTAAACCAAATGCACCAGACTCTAAATGGACAATCTGCTGGCTCACTACGAGGGCTCAGCATAAGACCCAACCAGCTGAGAGGACAGACTGTGCCTACCTTGAATCAGCCAGGAACAAGCATGACACCGCCGTCATCTCTGCCATCAACTGGTTTCACAACTACCAACCAAACCTCCCGGGCTTACCAAGGAAGTGACCATGGTAATGACCTAGCGTTTGACTTTCTGAACCAGCAAGGTGACAGTATAGGACCTGCACTCAACAGTGACTCAGATTTTATAGATTCTTTGCTGAAAACAGAACCTGGTAACGATGACTGGATGAAAGACATCAATCTCGATGAAATTTTAGGGAACCACTCGTAAGTGACAGTACCAAGGGGGAGCCAGATGAAGAGGCAGCAAGGACATTTGCTTTCTCTTTAGATGCCAACAACCTGCTTTATTAATTTACACTCCAGTAACTGGGCTGTCCTTTAAAATATAACATAGGGCAACTGCCCTGTTTGAAGAGTAGCTCTAGGAACAAAAAACTGAAGTGACAGCATAAGTGATATTCCCGCCTGCCACAAAGGAGTGGAAACACGTGAAGGGTCTGTTCCCCACACCTGTGCCCAGCCCATTGCAAACTCATCGGTTCTTCTCACAGGGGCTGCAGAAAAAAACGTGTTCAGCTTCCCACACATGGAAGCATCAGACAGTGGTATGGGCTGTGGAACATCATTTCTCTGAGTGCAAGTAGACCCCAAGTGGTCCAGAGCTCTCCAGTCATCGTGTTCACAGCCCTGAACTTCCTTGGGACTGCTCAGCCCTGACAGCTCAAGCCCTGTGTAAATCTCATGGCATTACAAAAACTGTTTACTTCTGCACAGTACAAACTTATATTTGCTTTCCCAATGATTTTGTTATAAATCCTGTACCTTTTGTAGCACACAGCAGGGTAAGTGGTCTCATCCAAGGGAAGAAGGAAACAGATCATCCAGTGTGCTGCTCGGTGTGCTCTAGCATTGGTGTGCTCCCTTTCATGAGTGTTTGCAGTGAGTATTAGAGGATGCTGCTGCCCTTCCAGCAGCACAGTCATTCTGGGCATTGAGGGAAACATGAGATGAACTACTACCAAAGCTCAGGATCCTCACTTTGCCATCTTGCCCTACCCCAGGGACTCCAGTGACTTAATAGAAACTTGAGTGAGAAGGGTGCTCATGATTTGACCCTCACTGACTACTCTCCCAGTCCAGCTTAGAGGAGGGCAAATACCTAAAGCAGCTCAGCTAAGCCACTGTCCTCATTTTCATCTCAAATCATGGCGAGTATCAATCAGGTAGTTCAGCCTGATCTCTCAAGCAGGTTTAGCCCAGACAAAATGCCATTATCTATCTGCCTGGGGAGAAGCTGCCATTTTGATTGCACAGCATTTTGGTTCCATCCTATTTTCTCCTTTGCCACTGAGTTGAAAGAGTTCTGGTGATGGCCCAGGTCCCCACAGCCTCTGTCTGGAGTATGAGAGGCTCTGCCCCTGAAACTAGAATGCATATCAATTATAACTCACAGTAGGAGGCTCCACTCAGCCACATCTGTGCTTGTACATGACACAGTTCTGGGGATTATTTCCAGGCACTGGATTCGATCATCTGTTCTGGGTTTGGGAATGGTCCAACTCGTATTACCCTGAGCAATTTCTGTGCATCTCTAGGAAGATATCCTGGGCCAAGGACTATTCCCATAGGCAGTTTGCAGCCACCTTGTCTTGAAGGCTAACAGAGCAGAGCAGTAAGGATACAGGTTGTCCCACACCTGCCAGGGAATAGTCTTGACTATATTAAATTTTTTGCTATAGACTTGGTCAGTGAGGGCATCAGAAGGATATGCTATGTCACTATAATGCAGTTCCACAGTGATTCACACAGGATTCATGGATGGGAACAGATCTTGCAATTCAAATGAAAATGCTGTTCCTTAAAATGATGTGGTGTGATGTGTTTCACAGCCTCCTCTGAATTAGCTAAAACTGGATGTGGCAAAGGAATACAATGCCTATGTTCGCATGCTTTGGTGCCAAGAGGCATTGCTCTGCCCCTGCAGGTACTTTATTCATCCTTGTTAGTGGCTGTGGGATGAGTAGACTATTTGACAATAGCCTCTGCACTTATCTGACCTACTTCTTGCAAGAGGTTTTAATAAGGCTTTTCCAGTCATTTCACCCTGTCATTTCAAATGGGTGCAATTTTTCAAGATGTTTCAAGAAGCGTAGTCCCACAAATGAGCACCAGCACCTCCACAAAAGGTGTAACGGGCATTTAGTTAGATATGCCAGTTGAGGCTGTTCATTCCCAGAGAAATAAGAGGGACAAGAAAGCCTGCTGAAGAGTCCCTTCTGCCCACCCAGCTAGTGATCACTGCACACCTCTGCCTTGTGTAACGTGGTGACTCAGCTGCCCAGAAAGCTCCCTCTTCTCCCCACTTTTGGCCAGGGTGCATGCGGTCCCTTTGATATGTCAGTCCAAGTTTTTCCAAGTCTTTGAAGAGCTTTTCAGCTCAGGCCACTGGGGTGCCACGTAGGTTTGGTGAGATACAGATGTGATCTAAAAGGCGTGTCCATATAAATCATGCAAAACTAGACTGAAGCAGCAGCTGCATGAGTTTGAAGTGGAGGGAAGATTGGCTCATCTGCCTCACACACACCCTGTCCACGAGCAGGTCAGCAGTGACTGCCAGCACTCTGGTAGGAACAGACGGCTGCGATGGATGCCACTGAGGCCAAGGCTGAGTTAGTATCACCACGAGCAATGGGCACTGAAGTCTGGTAACTTCAACTACCCTCACATGCCATTGGAAAAGCCACCACTGCTTTCTGTATTAAGACCAGACTGATTTCCAGATTCTCAAATGATGTAAAAAAATTTTTCAGCTGAGGAGGTGGTCCCAAGGAGTCAGGAGTTGGACTCAATGATTCTCGTGGGTCCCTTCCAACTCAGGATATTCTATGATTCTATGGTTCTATGATATCATGCAGTGGTGGACTCAATGCTGAGTGTTGTCCTGTTGGCCTCAGCCTGCAGTGCAAAAGCCACTGGGCTGTGAGTGCCATCCCTTGGAGCAAAATTACATCCTGTCTTGAGTAAATTCAAAAAAGGTAGAGGTCGTTTCCAGTCCTGTAAATATATGCCTGATGCGTTTGAAATGCGAGCTTGTGAAAGACTCTTGCAACCAAAACTTGAATCCAGTATCATTTCTTCAGAACACTTATATCTGAATGGAGCTGGTGTCTTTTTTTTTTCTTTCTTTGCAATGGCTAAGTGCACTACCCTTAAAGTCTATTTTTCATCATTGACTGGGCACTCTTCACAGTATTGGGTTGTAAATATAAAGAATTATTTGTTTTGTAAACTTTTGTAAAAACAACAACAAAAAGTAATAATATTTTGGTAGGAATAATAAAAATCATATTATTTGGGTTATATTTATACATATGTGAAATAAATATACTATCAAAAAGTTGTATTTTATACAAAAAGTCAACTGTTACCTTTTGTATTCTATATACAAAGTTTTGTATGATATGATTGTTTATTTTTATCTGCAGATTTCAACTTTGGGTTTTGGGGGAGGGCAGAACGGGATCATGGTTAAATAGCTGGGTCTGACCCCAGGCTCACTGAAACCAATGGAGTCTTTCCATTGCCTTCACAGGGCTTTGAATCAAGCCTTTAAATCACCTTCAGATATGTTTCACATCTGAAGCTCTCTGGAAACCTCAACATGAAAACATTCCAGGTTTCAAATTTTTTCCCCGAAAACGGCTTTTATTATTATTATTATTATAATTATTGTTATTATTGGTATTTCAGCTGTTGAGAGGCAGGTGGGACCTATGTAACTGTCATGTCCTTGTTGCATGTATGTCTGCTTTATATTTTCCCCATATTATAAACCAGTGTTTCTCTATACAGACTGAAAAGAAAAGTTGCTGTACAGAAATGTTTGTGTTTATGCATTTTTACATGTGGCTGTATATACCTCCTAGTACTATGCAGTGACACTTATTTGACTCCATTTATTTTTCACCTAAACATGAATAGTATGTTTTTCAGTAGCTATCAAAACTCTGCCAAGTAAATCAATCAAAATTATCCCAAGTGTCTCTTTTCTTACTATGAATTTTATATTGAATGTCTGTTTAGTCAACTGCTCATTCATCTGAGTAAATTAAAATCACGGTGATATTTTAGGAGGGGGAGTGAGAAAAATTAATATCTGGCAGGTTCCAGGAGCTCAGTCTGCCTCTGCCAGACAGCTGTGATGTTTTCCTACTGACTGAAGACATGGTTTCATTACCACAAAGGGTTAACAAATAATGGTTAACAAAACCTGCTATTTTAGCTCCTGGTGAATGGGTCGATGGAATCTTGCAGCAGAGCAATTTGCTGTGGGATCCTGCAAAAGTTAAAACCGAGAACTGTGTACCCCCAAGAGTTAGTTACCCCGGGAGGGCTGGCCAGGTCCCCAAGCCCATGCCCCACCCTGGATCATACCCTGGAGATATCTGCCCCACTCCCTCTCTATCAGAGACCCCCAATGAGAAGCCAGAAATCAGACAACTGGCTTCTCCTTTCCTCCTTGCCTCCTTCACTTTACACCTCATTCTAGCCTAAAGAGATTCCAGCCTAAAGAGATTCCAGTGTGTACCACATTATGTTGGGTTGCGGGCTTTTTCACACAAGTATTCATCCCTACCAGGCTATTTTTAGAAGGTCAGCCCTGAGGAAATGTCCCGTTCCTCGAGAGGCTTTCCGGGCTCCATCTCCAAGTGGGCGGCTCTTCCTGCCCCATGAACTGAGCAGAAGAGGTGGTGGAGGGGATGTTTCGAAGGGACAAATGTCAGCACATCACTGCCTGTGCTCAAAGGCTGCCTTGTGCTATTTTCAGACGTAGGGGAAAAAAAAGGCCTCCCCACATCTTAACTGCTTCACTGCTGGTGGTGATGATGAGGGGCTGCCATGCAGCACATCCACACTTTTAGTCCCTCTCTGCTCACCTTCCCTTACAGGGTAAGCAGGAAGGCACCTCCCTTGGCTGCCCCTCACAACACCAGCTCTGCTGGCTGCTGCCCTCACAGGATTTTTTTTGCTGATGTTGCTCAGCCCCTCTGTTGTATCTGACTCCTATCCACAAATGGCTCCTTTGTCCTTCCCTGGCATCTGGTGCTTTCACAGGAGGGATGGGGGAGGATGCTGGCAGATGCCCGGTGTCCCACTGCAGTGGCTGTGCCCATACTCCTGATCCTGGATGGACGTGCTGGAGCGAGGAGGTGCCCAGGAGGTGTGTGGCTCTCTCCTCACTTCAGCATTTCCAGCACAGGTGGTAGAAAGTGCTTCCCTTGCACTCAAGGGGGAAAATGAGGCACAGTCCCACTCACCCAAAGGTAAATCCAAACCAGATCAAAAAACTCTTCCCTTAAAGGTGTCTCTCTGTCTATCTCAGCTGAAAGGCAAAAAAGCAAGGCAGGCAGGATGTGGGAGCCTCAGGCAGGGCTGCTGCCCACCTGCAGAAGATACATCTTTGTCAGTGAGCTGAAAAACAGCGTGGGACCTGTCCCTGGAGCATGGTTGTCTGTGCCACCAGGCTCTGAGTCCCTGGAAGTGCTTGGGTGCCATGACGACCCTACTACAGGTCTCAGAATCAAAAGCTGCTCCCACTGGGGATGCAGGACAAGAGGGATAAGACAGTATAAAATACAAGTCACCCTGTGCCACATGGCTTCCATGCCAGCAAATGTCCCCAGATCTGTCTCCTATGCCCAGGGAGATGTAGCCAGCGAGACCACATGGAGGGGATGTGAGACATGAGTGGTAGTGAATATTTTCCCTGCCTGGCCAGATGCAGCACAGCAGGAATTGCACCAGGCCCAGGCGAGGGCTGACCTTTCCCACTGCATCCAAATCACTTGGTGGGAACCACTACCAGCTCGGGCAGCACGGCCAGGAGCGCTGCTCCCTCCCACGGCAGCATGGGGGTCTGGCAGCTGCAGAAACGGGGATGACATGGACAGGATTCCTCCTGCCACAATAAAAGTTTCAACCATGGTAAAAGCTTACTTCATCCTAATATTTAAATTAGGCATTCTGGGTCGTGCGAACTGCTTTAACAGATCCTCTTTACTAGAGTTCCAAATCATAGCCTAAGTATCTTTTAAAATAAAATACAAAAATTATTTTGTCCATTTCTTGTTCACAAAATTGTTACAAACTAGTTCAGCCACAAGTTACTGTCTTACTGGAGGACTTGCAGGGTGAAATCCCAATCCGTATGCTCCAGAAAAGGTCAGGCAAGCTGAAAAAAGCAGGTTGATTAGGATTTAGAAATCTAAGCTTTAGAAAACCAAAAAACAAAGCCAAACCAAGCCAAACCAAAACGAAAACAAACAAATAAATGAAATGACAAAAAACAAAACCCAAACCAAACCAAATTAAAACCAAAACAAACAAAAGAAACTCAGCCTGAAGTAGCATTTGGCAAATTGGCATTTTCATTACAAGGAGCTCCTTTAAAAGAGCTGAAGCTTAAATGATGGTTTTTCCTGTAATGACTCAGCCTCCTGCGTGCTGAAGAGCGAGCACCCAGCAAGCGACGGCCTTTGTGGGTGGACACGTGCGGATCTTCGTGTTGCTGGTGTGCTGTGTGCCTGGGCACCAAGGCTGGGTGGGCTGCCCCAGCACCCTCAGGATGAGCAGCGGCAGCGGCAGAGGCAGCCTGAGCCTCCCAGAGCAGCAGGGGTAAAGCCCCACCTGGCTGCGCTGCCATGTGCTGGTGAGCTCTCCCCAGACACGGCGTGCATTCCTGTACACGGCTTCCGACAACAGAGATGCTCTATCTACATTTTTTTGGAGGGCTGCTTGACATGTGTTCACTCTAGCTGACTGGTCTGCCTTATTTTGACAGGACACAGTTGCTCTGTTTCATTCTTCTTGCCCAGGAACATTGGGAAAACCCTGTGGTGCTGTTAAGTGTTTGGGTAAAATGTTGAGTATAGGTGCATCCATGTTGACGTTAACAGACCTGATGGCAAAACCTATCCCTCAATACCAATTTGAGATGAAAGGTAAAGTTCCTGGTTGTTGTGAAGGTCAATGAACATCATGCAAGGGCAGGGTTTGTCCTTGATACCATTCTGTTGGAGGGTCACGGTGAAAATAAAACCAGGTAATATATTCATATTGCCTTTTGTGCTTACCTAGCCTCTAAGTACAACAGCAAAGTTCAAATCTAGATGTTTAAAATTTTTTTGAAAAAAAATTAAATTAGTTCTTGAAGAGGTCCTAGAGTCCTAGCTGCTGAGAAATATTTATTAGAAATTATTGTGGTATTGTTTAAGGATCTGATAGGGAAAGCTCCTTCTTGTAGATGTGGCCTGTAGGGTTAATTCCATAAGATGATGTCATGAACATGTGAGCACACATAACAGTCAGGTTAATATATGAGTATAATTCATACACCAATGAAATTTCCATCAGTGAAAGACATCTAGCTTTTTCAAGGAAAAGCATACATGGGGACTCAGTAATTTGGCTGCATCTCTTCAAATTTATTTGAGAAGGAAGCTGATGAGTTTTCCCGAGGTGCCGTTTTTAAAAAGAGAAATATGTCAGAATGCACATGCCGCATTATTTGATTCCTCCAATTTAGCAATGTCTTTAAGGTAAATACTGAAGAATGTATAAAAATACATGCATTGGGCAATATAACCCTTTATAAATCTACACAACAGCTTTGCCAATGATGGTTTATTCCTTTTTTGAGTTCCTTCTTCTCTTAAGGATTGTGCTTTTTTTCCATGTTACTTGTTCTTCAGCAAGACTTCCAGCTAGCATAATGTTATTCCTAGTACCTCTATGAATAACCTAACTCTATAGCAAATTAAAATCAGTGTAAAAAACCCCATTGTAGTCTCACTGATTTCCTTAGTGTGAACATGTTATCCTTGGTCTGTTGGATAACCAGGCTCACAGGATGTCTACAGCAGAGGTAGGAACCCCACGTGTGTTTCCAAAAGGCTGATCAGTGCTGCAGGGCTATGCAGTATCTCCATTCACATGTGAGCACCAAGTTAACTGCATTAGTACAGCTAAAATCGGGATTTCATGCATAACACTCCCTGAAAGCCAACTTTTCCCTTCATTTAAGTAACAAATCCACTAACCAAAGAGTTTGCCCATAGTTACATGGCATCTTTATGTTATTATATGCCACACTGCTCCTGGTTAATCATGTGGATCTTACTAGAGTAAACCCATCACATGATAATCTTATTCATTAACTTTCCCTCCAACACCAAAGACTTAAATCTAGTGTGTTTTACCATATAAACTGCTAGCTTCTGACATACAAATACCTATAAACCATCTGTTTATGCTGGGGAGTTTAAAACCCCCTCATAGAAAATATCTGGGGCCCTTTAGAAGGTTACAAAGAGAACCTTTCAACAGCTAACAAGATAGTGCTGTTTAAAGAAGTAAATCATTTAAAAAATGGAATTAAAAAACCCTTCGTGAAGAACATTTCATTAGTTTCTCAACATTGAATATGGTCTTTTTATAAGTGACTCGTGCACAAAACAGCACAAAACTTCAGAAATATTCTTTTGTTACATCTGTCTTTTTAACCCTCACTAGTGGCCTATTTTGGCTTCCCCTTTCGGTTTTCTTTTTTTAAAAAAATTAGAATTGAGTCTTTTTTATACACTTGACTGTGCCTCCAAAGCCTCCTGCTATTAGATCGGTTTTAGCTTTCAGCAAGTGAGAGTGTGCAATAAAGAAAAATTTCCCAGTGGCCACCAACACTGTGGCACAGCGTAGCTGTGCACTTGGATGACAGATTAGCTCCAGAAATGCTACTTTTTATTAAATTATCTAAGCTTTCATCAGAGAATGCTTTCACCAGGCTTTTACAGCCTTTGATAAAAGGCAAGATTTTCGATAAGGAGCCCAAAGCCTGGCTCCCATGCCTACATTGATCTAAACAATGATGTCTGGCCCTCAGATTTTAGCTTGTATAATAGTGCCACCCTGGTAATATGATGTAGCCCAGGCAGAAATAAGCAATGTAAATGAACAGAAGTCCAGAAAAGATATAGAAAAGAATGAAGGTTGTTTAGCCTGAAGAAGAGGAGGCTTGAGTGGAAATAGGAAAGAGAGTCTTTGAATGGATAGATCACTGCTGCCAGGAGAAAAGATTGGGTGTTTTCCTTAATGATCTCTACAGGCCAAGAAATCATGGCTTCAGGTTAGATGCCAGGTGGAATTTTTTAACAGGAAGGATAATATGAGGATGGACTGTCTGAGGAGTATGGGGTCTGAAGGTCCTCAGGACCTGCTTAGGCAGCTGTCAGAAATAATACCCATATGGTTATCTGTCTTCAGCCAGTGGAATGGACTAAATGTCTTCATGGGTCCTCACAGAAAGGCAGCAAAACTACTGAAAACAAGTGAAAAGTTTTGATGTTGAAGGAAAAAAAGGGGGGAAAGAAGTAAATTGTTTTGTGGGGCTTAAGCCAGTGAATACTTTTCAATACATATTTTCAATACATACTTTTCAATACCAATTCATATGACCAGCAGTGCACCCCAGCCCACTTCCCATCCTGTAAGGCAACTATTCAAATCCGACTCTGCTCCCACACCATAAAAAACCAGCAGGAGGCTTGAGAGAGATGGGTTTGTCCCAACTCTCATGTCTGCTCCTTCAGATGTTTTCCTGGGGAGTGAAGTTAAGGAAAGATTCTATTTCAGCTCCCTTTCCTGAAGAAAAAGATTTTGATCCTGTGTTTCCATTTTTGTGTTAAAGTTACCAGATCAGGCTGGCTAACCACAGGAATGATCAGAAGCTCCCAGAGATACCCAAATCCAGCCTGGAGCATGTCTAAGTTGATGTCTTTGTTCACTTCACAAAACTAAACAGGAGTACCTTGTGAGCGGATTAGGTATCTGCAATTCAATCCAGATGATTGCTTTATTATGGAAAGCCATCCCTCTGTGTACCACCCAGAAAGACAGCCACCACAGGACAACGGTACCACGGGCTCCTGTTCCACCCCAGTTGAAGCTGCAGGCTTTAGAGGCAGAGTTAAAAGAAGATGTACAGCTGCTGCAGGAGAGGGGCTTAACAGCGTGTGAACACCATGTGCTTGTAAAGGTATTTAAAGGATTAGGGGAGAATTAAATGTTTGTCTGTCATTGTTGTTCAGCACAGCTTCAAAGCTGGAAGACGATAGATATTAAAGAAGATATTTCCCGTTTTTAAGTACCGGAAGGAGACTCCTAAAACAATAGCTGGGAAATGCAGGCATGACCTAACAGATTTATACACAAAGATGCTGGACGATTCTTACCGGATGGGTGAAGAGCATGCTATTCTGCAGTACAAAACAGTGATATGAAGTTCACAGTTTCAAATACCAGTGAACAACCCCTAGCATGGACACAAGAGCTGGCCTAGAATTCCTCTCTGGGAAACAGAAGGCAAGCATCCTGGCTGGTGGTTTCAATTCACCCCTGTACACTGGGCTCTGGGTTAACTGGCCAGTAGCAGAGCGATGCTTGCCGTGGCCTCTCCTCACAGCAGTTCTCTTGGGCACCCAGGGGTGGTCACCAGTTCATCTGCTGCTGTTAAATCTGCCTTGTTCCAAGAATCAGAGCTCTTAAGTTCCCCAAACAGGGAACTTTCTCGATAATCTTTTAAGAAAAAGCAAGCCTGAGACAGAAACACTCTTGGAGAGATGTTCAGGCCAGCAGGTGCTCTCTGGGGGAAAGTTTTAGTTAAGGATTCAAGTAAATTCAGTGCCTTAGCTGGCAAAGGGAAATGGAGAGTCTTTCTCAGAGAGGTTATGCCATTAAATCAGATTTTTACTGAACTGAGAAACTTGCAGCTCCACAAGATACCTTGGCATGCTCCTGATGCTGAGCTATTCTGCATAACTTACACAGCTTTGGGGACATGGGCTAAGTTGTGGTTCACAGCCTGCAGTAAGTGCCTTCAGGCACCAGAGCTCTGCCCAGGGCAGCCACTCTGCTCTGCGCTGTGGCTGCACGCTGGCTCCAGGCCCTTCTGTCTCCAGCATCATCCTCTCAAAATACCAGGTCCAGTGCTTCTGAAAGCATCTTTAGAAGGCAGACCGATGGCTGTTTTCTGCATGAGGGAACATCTCTTCCAACTGCATTTGGGAGTTTTATGGATTATTCTTCTTCACTACTCGTTCTTTTTTTATTCATTATAGAAAGGGCAGAGCAAAGGCGAAAACCTCACTCATTATATATTTCTCCTCTCCTCTTCCAGGCTATTTCTCAGAAAGATGTCATCACTGAAACAGTTAATTGGGACTAGTAGCAATTTATATCATCCTCAGAGAATAAAGGAAAATTCTTTGTAACAGCAAACCTCATTCTGAGCAAACATAGCCCTGACTTTTCCTAGGCTGCCCATCACCTAAAACAGCTGCATTATTTGTGACTTCACAGGCCCCACAGTGAAGAAAATAACTTTATTCATCTTCACTGTCATCATAGTATAAGTTTGAAATGTATTCGGGTTTGTGTTAGGTTTAATGAGAGTGGGAATGTGCTCCCTAGAACACTCTACAAGTATTTTTACAATGTGCACTGAGCAACATGTTCATATAGCCAAAGGCTTTATATCTTGTCCATGAAGAATGCTGGAGCAGAACATTTCTTTCCTTCTTTTCCTCTTTAAAAGCGAATTGATATCTCTTACTGGGGACACTGGTCCATCCTACATTAGGGTTACTTAACCCTTGCCTTTACAATGGATCCTTGTGATCATTTTTTGGGAAAGGATCAGACCTCCATTTTTTTGGAAGCAGGTATTCATACTCTGCACAGGGAATGTCCTCTGGGTAAAAAGGTATCTTTGACTTGGAAATTCCTCTCTGCTTTGGTTGAGATATTGAATGTTAAACCTCTGTTATTTCACTTCTCAGTTTCCTTAGGCTGGAAAGCATGCTGGCAACACTCCAGAAGCATTGAGGGATCTATGAGGCACATGCTGATGGTTCAAGCCAGGGCTCATTCTGAACTCCTGCTGACTTCAGGCACTGCCAACACCACAAAGCACCTCTGCTCTCTTCAGTTGCTTTTGTAGCAGAGTTGGCCAAAGCAAACGTGTCCCAGCCAAAGCATCAGCATCAAACTGTCTCTGCTCCTGAACCACCTGAGCTCGTCTGTCAGCGTGCTGAGGATGGGCTGGACCTGTTGACAGAGCATCAGCAGATATTGTGCAGGCACACAGCTGAGCCACCAGAGCATCTGCAGCTGGGAGATGGTGGAGGACTGCGCTTCATGTCACCATTCTGTCACACCACCCTGGGGCCCCCATGATGGACTGAGGGATGCCATCCTTGAGCAGGGAAAAAAAGGAACAGTTGCCTTAGGTTTCTTTGTTCTCCCTCCACAGCACTGCCAACACATCCAGCACTAAAACTCACTTCTCATCCTTCTCCCTCCTTGTCAGGGTCAAAAATTCCCCAGCTAAAGAATAAGGGTTAGTACCTTCCTTCCTTCACTCACCACCAGCTGTGTATGTCCCTCTTAATCTCCTAAACTGCTGGGGCCTGAGGCCCTTGTCCTTCAAAGGCAGGAAAGAGGATACTGGATTATGCTCCTTCACCTTATCTTTTGAGCCAAACACATGAGGCAGCAATCCTTTCCAAACATCCCAGACCCCAACCATACAGACATGCACAAGCAGAATGGGGGTATCAAGATCACCAGAGTCTCTGAGTTACCGTACTGAGGGTTCAGTGCTGACTCACTGTAGATAACAGTAAGGTAACTTATTACACTAACATGAGAGAATTAATGCTTAGTTTTGGCCTTTGCAAACTGCAGGAGCTTATATTTCAGCACTGCATCAGAGCTTTGCTATGCAGGGTAAAAGCAGTTGACATCCAAATGCTGAACTATGACCAGAAGTGGCATATTTGGTGTTGCTTGTGAAGCCTGCCCTTACGTGCAGGCATAAGAGTGGTGTTTAATTGCACAGTTCCTTTATGCTTTTGTCCTGAATCTTCCCTGCATCCAGCATTGAGATGGGATGTCTGAGTGGGATGCCTTCAGGTTATACTGGGAAATTTGAGAACCCAGAATTTCATAACTTTTGGTACACATGGCATTGCATCCTAAATATTTCTTTCATGCATTAAGTTGATGAATACAACACAGATTGATGTACCCATCAATCAAACACATGGAAGAATGGACAAAAGCATTTCATGCATGGTCCTTTCATGATCTAAAGCCAGCTTCAAGAGGAGGGCAGTGCTGCTCATGCCTAGGAGAACGGTAACAGCAGCTGGTGCTTTCAGCTCACATCAAAATGAGAGTCTGAGACCACTTGTAGGACACTGCAGGCTCCTGCAGTTGTGCATTTCCCTGACTAGCCACTCACTACCACCTTCTTGGGAGAAGCACACACTCCCCTTTCCAGCTGTCTGGTGTTCCTAGAAGCATTGCCCAGCATCCTCATACTGGGTGTGCAGTGGTCCTGGAGCCAATGAGAAACAGCTCCCTGGTTAGGTTCACATTGCTAAAATAAAAAGTGCTCAGAGGGATGCTGGCCATGGAGCCAGGTGAAGCAAACTGGCTTCTGCTCACACCAGAACCAGTTACTTCTGGAGCAGTGTTGCCTCACCCCTGAAATATTTAGCCTGGTTCTCCTCTGGTCCCATTAAGGCCCTGTGATCTGCCTTTTCCAAATTCTAGTTCCGTTGGAAGTGGCAAAAAGCTTCTTCCCTCATTGTATCCATGGGCTTAATGTGTCTTCAGCAGCTTCCTGAACACTTTCTACAGCTCACACACTGCAGGCAGGCAACTTACACAGAGCAGACAATCAAACACTCTCAAATACTTCATTTTTATTGCACTCACTGTTAAGCTCGCAACTCCCCAACCCTTTCATCACTAGAGCGTAACACCCTTTTTTAAAAGAAAGTATGAGCCTTCCACCTGGAAATTTGAGCCATCAAGGTAAATAAAAGGGAAACCAAAAGGAATTAATTTCAACTGTGTTTTATATTCTAGAAGTGTCCTTCTCATTTTTAATATCATCTGCAGATCTTACCATCAACATTTTATCGTGTTTCATTAAAACACTACCACGAAGTGCATCTTCCTTAACAGAAAAGGAAGTATAAATGCGATAAAATCAAGAATTCTTAACCATTTCCCTAATTGTAGCTATTAAACATAGCAGCTGCAGATTAAAATCTCACTTTGAGAAGCACACAATAAAGACAGTGCTATTTCAGACAATGTAGACATAAAATTACTTAATTTAAAATGAATGTTTGCTTGAAAATTGGTGTATAAATCAGGACTGTAAAACACAGATTTGAGATCCAAGAGGTACAGAGACTTTTCTCCTCCATATGAACACCTTTCCCCATCTCAGAGGCTGCAAGTGCTGAGACTTCAGACACCCTCCTAATGTCTGACAGTACCAGACCAATTCTTGCCCCCACATCCTTCCTTCATGTCTGATCACCCTACAACTTCCAGAAATACATTTTTCTTCCAGCAGTAGTGGTTTAACAAGCACCAGAAATTTCAAATTTAACTCTTGTGAGTAATTCTTTCTTACTTCATGTTTGCCAGATTGGAGACCATTACACAGATGCCAAGGAGCTGCTGGAGTGCAACAGCCCAAACCTGTAGACAGCCAGGCAGCTGCTGTGATGTATTTAGTCCTTCAGGAGAAAAGATGCTTTATTCGAATTGACTCAAAAAATTGATCTGTGTGTTCTGCAGCATGTAGTGGAAGTCCTGCCCCTAGAGCCTGAGGCCTGCAGCTCTCCAGATGCCTTCACCCTCAGGCTCCCTGTCTGCTCAGCACTACAGTCCATGCCTTGGACTGCGCCAGTACCATCACGTAGCTGTAAGCAAACACAGGCTACAGAGCACTGCAATAACGCACAGGCCATCGAGAATTAAAAGCATAAGGCAATTAAAAGCCAGGTTGTCTCTATAGGACACAAGAAAAGACACGGATTCTTGCTAGGTTGAGCAGAAAGAGAAAAAGAAGAAAGTTTATTTTTAGTTCCTATATGTATAGGTTTTTCAATTCCACAAGGGATTGGAGGACATGTCACTTCCTCTTCAATCCCACTGGAGAAAAAGGATGCTCATCAAAATTCTCTCATAGTACAGGAATGAAAACAAAAAGGACAGTTAAGTAAACATTGTCTATTATTTACATGAACTCTGTGAGAATATCTGACTCCAAAAATGTAAATTATCAGAAGGTTAGCAAAAAACAGGACAACACCAGGTGAATTGCCTGACTCCAGCAGACTGTACATGCTGAGCACACAGTGGGATGGATCCTGACATACTCATTAGCCTGTGGCATATTTAATTCCTGACTGTTCTGTGGGCAGCCATGAGCTGGTGGTGGGAGTGAGGACAAGAAGGCAGTACATAGAGCAGCAGGAAGAATAAACAATCTGCCTATCAGAAGCGCTTCACAAACATGTAACAAGCTACAGCACACAGGATTAGGTCCAGGTTGAGCCCAGAGCCCCATGTCTGTAGCACCTTGCCTCAATACCTGCATGAAAAATAAAAAGCAATTAAGTGATCAAAAAAAAAGTGTTAAAGGGTCATTGATCATTAGCTTCTGCTTCTGTCTAACACAGAGGGGGTGCAAGGCAAAAGCACTGTTGGGGTGCCATCACAGCCAGTAAAGAAGCACACCGTGGGTGAGCTAAGGTGACCACTCAGGTCAGGGTAACCAGAAGTACAACAACCTTGGAGGCACAGTGACAATTTAGGTGTGCTGTAAGTCCCTCTCTTTGTTTTGACTAGTTTCCAACTTCAACAGCACAGGCATCATGCATCAGCAGGACCAAATCTGTGCATGTACCCTATGACCATCTTGTAACAGATGTTCTTGCAACCGCAAGCAGCTCTAGCTCCAAATCACAGCCACAGCAAGTTGTTCTTCATCAGCCTCTCTGCCTGTGCCAAAGCTCTTGCTGTTTCTGACCTCATACTTTATCAGCTGATGGGGCTTGACAAAAGGAACACATGCCACCTCCAGCATGATTTGATGATCATATATCACAGTGGGATCTCACCAGTGACAATCTGCCCTTCCTAAGGCACTGAGAATCTTTTATTGGCTGCCCACTGCCCTTAAGCTGTACATCAAGGAAACAAGAAAATGTAATAAATCTCAGAACCATTTTAGTGAATCAAAGGAGAGACAAGGGTGTCTCTGGTTGTGTGGTTTTCAGAACAATTACGGGACGGAGTCATGCTGCAAATTTGTTGGACTCATTGATGGGGACTAGACTGGAGAAGACACAGTGTGTGAAGCTGCCTTTGCCATGAACTATTTAATGTGCTAAGATGGCACAGGAAATATATGAGTATAGCAGCAAAAATATGGGAGACCCATAGAGCTGTAGCAAAGAGAGCTAGTTTTAGGATGGATAAGATTTTAATGTTGGGGCTGGAGCAAAAGGGACAAGGTGAGCCTTTTCAGAAAGGATTAGAGCTCTCACTCCCATATTTTTTATAGGCCTTTCAACCATGGGGTGAGTTGTGTGATGGGAAGAGAGGGAGGGAGGGGAATGTCCGATGAGCTGTACCATGCAAGGGCAGGTTATGACAAAGACTGCAGCAGGAGAGCAAGCCTTCTCAGAGTGGATCGCCTGAGTACGTGATCCTGCTTCACGGCCTACCCTTTGGCCACTGTAGAAGCATGATTCCTCCTCTGCTCCAGGGACATTTAGTCAAGCAGTCACAGACCATGACCAAACATCCCCACGAGACCCCTGCAAAAGGTTGTGCCAGGATGTCCAGGATGCACGATTGTCCCTAGCTTAGGTGAGTGCTGTGCTCACAGTGTGAGACACAACAGACCTGTGTTTGGCTGTGCAGCAGCAAAGCTAAGGAGCTAATTCAGCAATGAGAACATCTGGATTCATAACATCTGGCACATTCATACAGCAGATGTATGGACCACACATACATACAGAGCTAGAAAGCCCCTAACTGAACAGACACATAGTTTAAATACAATGGATACAAATAGTATCTCACTTTCACCCAGAAGGACTGAAGCAAAAATTTTACCTCCCCTCACTTAATCATGTTTTATGTGGTACAGAAAATTATCCTCTTTGTGCTGTGTTCACCATGGCTTTGACAGCCTCTAAACACCTAAAAAAGCCTGGGGCTGTGTATATTTCACTTTGTATATGCTACAACCACATACAATTTCAGGAAGTACTGGAGGATGTCTACTTGTCTTTTATTTGGAATTAATCTTTTATACCTTTGATTCAAGGAAGTCCCTTGTTATTCTCACTTTCAGATATCACTCAGCTGTGTCAGCCACACAGCATTAAAGACGAACACAGACAATTTTATTACTTATCCATGATGTTAATTTTATTTTACTGTTTCCTGTGTTGAAATCTCAAAATGACAGAACGTTCTCTCATTAAAAAAAAACAAAAACAACAAAACAAACCAAACCCAAATGCTGATACTTGTAAGATAATGGTAAGGGATGCGGCAAGCAGAAGTAGGTTAACAGACTGAACTACACTTATTTTGCATCAGTTATACAACAGTCTTGTGAATTGTCCTTAATTGGTTTTGGTTATGTCAGGCCTTTATTTAATTCTCCATCACTTTTAAGAGCCCTGAGGTAACGCACTTCACAGAGAGAATATTCTGACTGACTTTGAAAATGTGGTATTGTTGAGCAGAAAGACTCACTGAGCAGACTGCTAGTTTCTTTCAGCAGCAGGAGAGATCCAGGAGGTGATTAGCTTTGTTCTCATTTACAAAGCACCAGTGGGAATTTCTAAAGGGTTTCTCAGGCCCCGGGGATAAGGCCAAGAACAAAACAGGGCAGTGAAAAGCAAATAGAGCACTTCATCAATAAACTACTTAGAGATGCCACATCAATAGCAAATTAGGAAGAAAGGAAGGCACTCTAATACTTTCACATAGCAATGGAGGTTTATATATTGTTTTTATTCCTACTTGACTTTTTAAAACAACTGCACCTCTATCAAACTAAGCTTAGCAGACGGAATAGAGGTAATACCAGCTCACCACAAGGCTATTTGATAAGATTTGAAAGGCAGACATGCACTGCTGTGTGCTGCTTCTACAGCGCTGACCCCTCCCACGGGTTACTACCGCCAGGAACTCCATCCCCGGAAAGGCTGGGAAGAGAGCGCACCAGTGGGAAAAGGCTACCAGGAACTGCCTGACTGCTTACCAAAGACGCTGAAGTGCTGCTGCCACAGCACCCCCTGCCCGCATGTCACCACAGAGGACACCGTCTGCTCGATGGACACAGGTGTGGATGGAAAGCTAAACAGAAGAGGCAGGGAGACAGTATGTCATCAGTACCTCGGTTTTTATTAATAAATGGTGCTTCTAAAATGTTCACTGCCCCTAACCAGAGGGGAGGGAAAAATGAACACTTAAAATAATTTTATAGCTGAAACAAAGTCAGCACAGGTCTATGGATCTTTTAATTGTAATGATGTCGAGGCATTTTGTTTGGATTTTAACGCTGGAATAAACCACTAGCAATTAGCTTATTTTTCAAACAAGGATCTCCCTTTTAACCATAAAACAGAGTTTTCACTTTAGAAAAGCCTCTACAAACTCAATTTTCTAGGCTGAAACCTTCTCTCCCCCAAAACTCATTTGCCAGTTTAGTAACTTTTTGTTCAGAAGATTAAATGAAAAATACGAAAATAAACCCTGCTTCAGCAAAGCTGTATTTTCAAGTTTAAGCCGCTTCAAAACCATCCCACATCAACCTTGCTCAACAGCAGCTGATAGAGACTAAAGGAAAGAGCAACAGAGGCAATTTCACAGCTGCATCATGCAGTCCCAGATGGGGATGCTGTAAACCTGCTTCAGCATCCTGCATGACTTCTGACGAGAGGAACAAAATGGGAAACAGCAGAGAGAAACACATCAACTAATTTACTCTTTGGATCATTAAGAGGGATGATGTTTCGGTAACCATTCTACAGCCACAGATGTTTAGAAGATACAGGGTTTATCCTGTTTTGAGGTAGTATTTAAAACAGGGAGGTCCATTTGGACCGATGCTCCTGACATCAGATGCTCTTCACCAACGAGCAAGCCTTTCTGGAAACCCAACTGCCTGCTAACACATCCCCAGTGGTTCATTATTTTTGCCCCATCAGATTTTTGCCAAAAGACATCTGCATCCTGGATATGGGAGGCTTAAGGTGCAGTTCCTCAGTCTTTTTAAGCAATGCCAAGAGCTTTTCTCTCGCTCTTCGATTGCTTCAAGGAACTGAACGTACCACGACCCGTCCTGCAGAACACTCCGAGCTCTGCCTGCAAAACCTTCCGGGCACAGATCGCCACGGATGCATTCGACCTTTCAGTCGGGTAACTTCAGAGAGGACCCGTGCCAGCGCCCTGCATCCTTGACTCGTGTGATTGTGTCCTGTCACCTTCCACAGCCCCGGCTCCATCCAGTTGAGGGATACACTCAGTGAAGATTCTCGGGCAGATACGGGCAATCACAAATGTGAGGAGCACAACTGTTTTAACTAGGGCTACACAACCCAACTGGAAAGCCTAACGCAGGTGAGCTGACTTCAAGAGGGATGCTTGAAAGAGACCATTTCTTTGCTCTTAGGAACGACCACCGTGCTCCGGGGATGGAAGCCAGGAGCTGTCGCCTTCCCTCGGTTCTCTAGAACACAAAGAGGGAGATCGCGGCCCACTCCGTACCCGCACGAACCACCTCCCACGCCCACCGGCGGCNCGGGAGGCGGCGGCGCGGCCGCCCAGCGGCGACTCCCTGTCCAGGTACCGCCCGCCGCAGGGACATCGCCGCCCGCCCGCGGGGCTTGGCGGCCGGGGACCACCGCGGGGCGCGGGGGCCGAGGGAGGGAGCGGGGTGGGGCCGCCAGGGAAAAGGAAGCCGAAGGGATGGAGCTGGTGCTGTTTGCTCCCTCCGTGGGCAGGAGGCTCCTGCGTTTCCCCGGGGTCGGGTCTCTCCTGCTGGGGTGTCCCTGCGATGGCTGTGGGGTGACGGAGCAGGAAGGCAGGCGTGGGCTCTGCTCGGCTGCGGCACAGCCGCTCTCTCCTTCAGGCCTTTAGGCAGAGCGGGAGGTGCCACCCCCAGCAGGCTCTCGGTAAATCCCTGCATAGCCAAAGCAGTGCCCGTGCCCCTGGTACCTGCGGTGGAGGGATCTGGGAGATAGGCAGCACAGGTAAGCGTTGCTGGAAGGGCGGGCGCGGCACCCGCTCGGGAGCTGCCTTTCAGCACGCTGCCGTGCCCACGCCAGGCCTCGTCCTCTTCAGGAGCAAATTTCCTGTGGCGTGTTGAGCGTTTGTGGTTTTGCCATCATGGCTTTTTCTGAGAGCTTGACTTTGTGGTCTGAATGGCTTGTAATGCCATGTGGGTAATATTCAAGGTCCTTAAGCCATTGAAGCCGAAAGGAGATTTTTGTGTTCTTCCCACCCTCCACGGGCTATCAGTGGAATTTGAATTTTGTGACTGAAAAGCACATCCTGCTTGGGCATTGTGTTTGATGGAGGTTGCAGTAGGGTAGCAAGGGCAGGCGCTGAGAGGTTGATAGGGCTGGTGGTGTGGGAAGCCCTGGTGTTGTGCTAGAGCCTGGTAGCAGGATGACCTGATGGCTGCTGAAGGTTGTTCTGGCCCATTCTGGCTGCCCTTGCCATGCACAGGTTGCAGGATCACGGGATAACTCAAGTTGAAGAGATCTCAGCATCCCTGAGTCCAGCCTCCCGCTCATACCAGAGACAGCTTTGAGATCATATCAGGCTGCTTTTGGCTTTCACCAAATTTGGTCTTGAAAACCTACAAAGGTGAAGTGTACACGGCCTCACTGGGTAGCCCATCGGCATCTCCTGCATATCTTCCACTGGCACTGGTGGTACTTTGGGCTGCTTTTTTGGTCCCCTGAAGCAGTCTCTCCGCAGCCTCTCCACACAGGCGTGGTGCTCCAGCCCTGCTATCCCAGTGGTGCTTCCCTGAACTCCCTCTAGCTCCCTAGTGACTTTCCTGCACTGTGGGGCTAATGCCTGGATTAGTATTCCAGATACTAATGCCTGGATGCAGTATTCCAGAAATGCTCCACTGAAAGTGGAGTAGAAGGGGATGCTTCCCTGAATCTCATGGCTCTGCCTCTGTTCTTAGAGCCCAAGATGCCGGTGGCCACTTTGTTGCCAGCGTCTCCAAACTCCCAAGCTTGGCTTTTACCGAGCTGCTCCTCAGACAGGCAGTGCCCAGTTTGCACTTGGGTTTCTTCATTCCTGAGTCCTTCATGACTCCTGACCCTCATTTCACCCTTCTTCATCAAATTCTTCTGTTCCCTGCTCTCTGTACTTGTTTCCTTGTGCAATTCTACCAGTGGCCTGCCAGATGCCTGCAGGCCTCTTTTGCCCTTACCTAACTGACCCAATATATTCTTCTTTTTATCTCTGCATCAGCTCAGGCAACTTGGACCCATCTGGAGGTCATTCACTGTAAGAGGCCTATGGACACTAAAGAGAGCTTAACTCAGAAGAGCCAGTGGCTACAAGGAAGCTCCTGTTGAGCCTCTCAGCAGCATGCCCTGCGCAGATGGAACCGTGGGGAAATTGAGATGATAAATCTGTTTCTGTTGAGCATGCACAAGGCTGTGTCCTCCAAGCCCTGGAAAGGCCCAGACTCTAACAGATTTCTTGGGATGTAAAAAAAGCTTATTCAAAAGCTTTCGGAATCTCAAGTCTCTGATTGAACATCTAGAACCCATAGAAGAAAGCTAGCCAGTTGGGGGGATTCTAATGTACTCCAAACAAAATATAGGTATTTGAAATAGATTAATGTTTTTCATCTGTAATTATTAATAAAAAGACCCTCATCTTGAGTTGGTGTATGTGCTGTGAAACTTTTTAGTTGAAATGGTTCAAGATTAGGGCAAAATTACAAGAAAATAAAAGAAGATTCTTGTAATGAGAGATGCCTGGTGACCTTCAGAATGTTTATTATCAGCTTCCCTTGGCAATCTAGTGATGTGTATGCACAAATTAATTGTGTATGAATTGGACAGTAGATTGATTTTTATCAGGTTTTCTTTTCATTAAAGCTGTACTGCAATCTGAGTTTATACATCAGAATAATTCTCTGAAGCTAATTGGACTATTTGTATGCATTGAAATACACTTACTTTAATCTCTGTGATTGTGATCTAACAGCTAGACCAGCTTCAAATTGTAACCTATGACACATTTTCACCAAATTATTTTGTTTAAAAGAAGAAGTTAGCTTTGGGGATGATATGAGAAACACAATGAATCATGAGAATGCTGTCATAAGTTTTTATAATCTATTTTATTTAAAAGGAACAAAACCCAAAAAATGATTCAAAGGTCACTCATCCCAGAATCACCATTACCTAGCCTTGTGAAGCCTTACTGAGTTGTAGTTATTGAATTGTTTTATGCAAGGTTTAGAAGATTTGGAAAGGTGCTAGTATGAAATACATACAGCAGTGCATTCTTTGGATTCTCTCAGCTCCAGGTTGGAAGTGTTATTAGTTCTAGAGGTGCTTAAGTTCTAGCTCCTCAAGTAGACAGGCTTGATAGAGTTTACTTATACATAAGGCTGCTCACATTCAAATAAGTGCCTTGAAGAACATTATAGGTTTGTCTTTTAATAATGCATGTGAGATGTGGCGATAAGAACATTTGACACTGAAAGTTGCTTTGATATTTTAATAGACCCTATTAATGTGCAATACCTGTGGTCCTTGAGGAAGATATAGGAATAATTAAACAGATGTTACCTATTTTCTGTCCCAACTAGAAAAACATTTGAAAACCTCCTAATGAGACTTACAGTGCAGTTGTTTGTACAGGGTAAAAAATGGCCAGCTCTCTGTGAAAATACCGAGTTAGTTTCAGATGAGCAGGTCACAGCTAATTAACTCAGCTGCCCTCATAGTTGTGCTGAAGCAGCTATTCTGCTTTTCAGGTCTCAGCCGTCTCACCCAGTGCTGGCTTTGTGTGGCACAGCTCTCGGTTCTGCAGCTCTCTGTGGTTTCCAAGGGTCAGTACTTAGGATGGACATTCCCCTTCCATCCTGTTCTCATGGAAGACACATGACCATGAGCCAGCTGCTCACAAAGAGCTGTGGTGGTATTTGACTAGCGGCTTGCAAGAAGTGCTTGTGTGTCTGCAGTGTCTGTCCAGGAACAACCCGTGAAAAGAAGGAGTGAGGTAAAACACTGATTCAAATGTTTGATGAGCTACAGTATGGTTATGTCCAGACGAGTGAGCTTTTCTCAATGTTATGGACTGCTTTTATATCTCTAGAATGGCCTGAGGATCCTGGGTGAGTGAGAGATAAACACAGTTCAGCTCTGCTAGTTATTCAGACTTCTTCCAAGAGCATTCTTAAAATGAATTTGTGGGTGGGTTTGTTGTATTGTTGGTTTTCCAAATTTGAGGTTGCATACAGACCCTCTGACCTTTGGAATTCAAAGGAACAGCCAAGAAAGTTCTACCATAATCTTTTCCTTTCATGAATGGAAAGCCAGATAGAGTCATGTATGATTTTAGCAGAACATATGACTTTAGGAAAAAAAATGGGGCAAGTTTCAGATATTTACTTTTCATTAAACATGTTTAGGAATTTTGTTCATGCAGACTATGTGGCTATGTTCTGTAGTTTCTGAATGAGCATGCATCTCTCTGTATTCCTCAGAAAAAGCATATCAAAGTTCAGTCTGAACAGTGGTCCAGTAAGATATCTAAGAGGCTTTCTGTTAGGTCTGCTGAAGATAAATTGGTATTGCCTGTGCAAAAGTGTGGAGGTGATTGTACTGTAAAAAAAACTGCTATAGGAGATATCAGTGATATTTCAACATCAGTATAAAATGAGAGAAAGGTAAGGCAATGGGTAGATGCTTCCTACCAGCATGACTGTAGCAATGCTTGATGTTACCGCTTTCTTTATTGCTTGTTATCACCTTTCTTCTGGTGTTTATCATCCACAGAGGTCTGCAGACACGGTGGATCCTATGCACTGCACTTTTACTGAAGCATATGAGAACAATCATGCTCCTTGTCTTTGTGTTTGCAGGGATAAGTCTGAAAACATAAACTCAGTGTAAATCAGTGCAGCAAGGTCTGTTGAACCAATAACTCCATGAGGTATGAACTCCCCCCTTGTCTCAAATAAGGCCCTGTCAATACCTGGTCTGATTTAAGGCTGTGTTGAAGGAATTCTTTCCCCATGGGTGAGAGTGATGCTGGAAGGAGTTGGGTCTGTGAGCTGTTGGCTGAGGAGGGCTTTAGCTGTAGCACCACATTGCTACCAGATGTATGAGCTTTGCTGATTGAGTTGTTTTGTGATGAGTCATTGACGTTAGAGTTTGAAAGGGAAGATTTTTGCCAGTTCTGGTGTTCAGTGAAATGCAAGTAGCTGTCATTTTCCTCCTGGGCTTTGAGAGCATTTCTTGCATTTGATTTCTTGTAAGTGCAAAGCAGGATTTCTCAAGAGTTGTTACCATTAAAGACAAATACGTTGCTGGATGAGTGTTGATAATGAACGGGTTTTGCATCTCAGGAACTTAACACTATGCCTAGAACCAATTAGCAACTCCAAACGCTAATTATCATTGATTTTAATAAATGAGTGATAATTTTTAACATTTACTTGCAACTGAAGTCCGTTCTGAGATAGGGGTGGTTTTTTTGTGTACTGTGTATTGTGAAGATAAATAAGAGTTTTGCCTGCATATAGATTTGCAAAGTGAGGAGAATCTTTTTAATAGTCTCAGGGTTTGGGGCAGAAATAGTGAAAATAACATTTAGTGAAAAAGACTTTGGAGTTTTTAATTTATAGCAGTGCACTTGTAAAGAGAAACCATTGCCTCTAAAGAATTCACAAATTGTTTTTAGTAGCCATCTTTGCTACGCACATTTCTGCTCCTGCATTCAGCAGAAGCCATTTCTACTTAACTCAGTGTGAGACCTTCAGTCTTAAAAGTTTTCCTCTGTCAGGCACATGCCCATCTCTTTGTCCCAGTTCTGACCGTTCAATAAAATGCTTTTTATTGATGACAAAAATATTTGGGTTTAAGAATATTTTCCATTTGGGAATATAAATTATGATTGACACTCACCTGTTCATTGTATTGTAATTAAGGTGTTTAAAAGCCTCACAGGAATTTGCAGTATCATAGTTCTAGCTGCTGTACAGATGGCGGTGCTTTCTGTGTTGTAGAGATGGGGACCACCTATTTAAATGTGCCTAAGCCAGGACTACTCTATTTTTAATAATGCCTGCTGGATAATTTTACTAAGCTCTTGGATGTGCAGTTGAGTGCCGAGACTCCCTGCTGAGAGATTGGGCACAGAGTGAGAAAGTCTAAGGATGAAATGAGAAACTGCAGTGGAGACATGAGGCAAGATCTGACAACTGGCGAGGAGCGAAGCTAGGCTCAGAACACGACTCTCTTGGGTCCCATCAAGCACTGCCTTCTTTGAAGAGAGATGGTAATGCTATGTTGACTAGCAGTCTGTTTGCTAGACAGCTCTGAGTTGTACACGTAGTTCCTTAACTACAGGCTGTTTACAGCAGAGGTGCAATTACAGAGCCTGAATTTTAATATTGAGGATGACCTGACAACGTCAAATTACACAATTCCTATCTGTTGCATAATTGTACTTCTGATAGGTTAACACCTGTCTCAAACATATTTTGTTACCTGTTTCTGGTGTTTTATCGTCTCCCTTCCTTTGGTAATTCTTTTGCACCTCCTATGTACAGGCAAGAGCTGCATTTGGAAAGGTCATAATACCTCTTTAATGGCTCAGCAGATCGATTGTCCACATCTTCCTTTTCATTAATCTTTTCCTGATGACCTGCTTTACTGTTACTGGTTTTTCAGGGCTGAGGGTATCAGCAGTGTAAAAAGAGACCTGATCCATACACCAAAGAGCTTTTGTTGACTCAGGAGTTGGACTCAGTGATCCTTGTGGGTCCCTTCCAACTCAGGATATTCTGTGTTACCAGAAAGCTTAGTCAAGGAAAACAAACAACAGGCCTTCATTAGAAATGAAGAAAACAGTCCAGAGGTCACCTCGATATATGGGTGTTATGTACAAGTGTAATTGTAATATAGCACATGAAAAAGTCTTTTTTTATTTGTCCATGGGAAGCCCATTCCACCATGAGGGAAGAGTGTGACAGGAAGAGAATGAAGTGCTTGGTTTCTAGAGGTGTCTGGGATAACCCAGGGAAGTGAGAATACAGGAGAGATGCTGTCACAGTAATTACCCCATCTTCATTTTTAACTAACATCTGCATCTTTTATTGCCCCACCAACTGGGAGCTAATTGAAGGAAAAAAATCAGTGAAAGACAACCACAAAAAATCAGTGGAACTTTTCAAGTATTTGCTGTTCCCTTTCCTACCATCTGTAGTTACTTTTGCCAGGGAATGTTCTCACTCAGTAATTTTCCAGTGATTTCAAGGTAGCTCTTTTCTTTGTTTCTCTCTTGTTTCTCTACTCTGTGAATTCTTTGCTGCTGCTTTCTAAGCCCCGATATATTTGATGAAGAGAAAGTGTTAGCAATTTTTGTGTCCATAACCCCTTCAAGGTGATTTTCTAGTAATTTTGTTAGCTCTGTACAAATGCTCCCACTTTACAGATCTGGCTTCTGTAATCTTCTGGCCACGGCTCCAGAATCGTTAATGCTGGGTCACCCAATGATTCAAATTTGATCTGGGTCAGGTGTGGATGTGTGATCATATTTCTGCTGAACTATTTGGAAAAACTGGAGTTTATGGGATTTTTTTCCTTTGTTCTGGGAAGACTGGCAACACCTGTTTAGAATAAAACAACGTTTTTACCTGGATTTATTTACTGTGATGTAGAGATTACATGTCCACACAAAGTGTTATGCTCAAGACCTTGTTCATGGGCAAAAAGGCCATGCGTTTTCATATAGCAAAGAATTTATTCTCAGTGTAACTGAATTTTTGGAAGTCTAATCATGATCAGTCCAGATGCAGTTATTACAGAAAAAGAAAGAATAATAATGCAGTTAAAACTGTCATATATTCAGCTCTTGGTTTCTACCCCTCTTTCTGGTGTTACGTTCATCCCTCTTCTGTTCCTCTGGGTCCCAAGATTGCTGATTTTATTCTGGTAGTAGTGGGTGTTGGAGCAAATTGTCAGCATCTGGAGTCCTTTGCTGGGAGAAGTATGAGGTTCATCGCATTGATTTCTTTCTCTCTTTCTTTCTTGACTGTAGGATCCACCTGGGGTCATTTTAGTATGTTTAGTAAAACAACTTTACACCTATCTCTTTTCTTCATTGGTCTGCAGTTCCACACTGCATATGAGTTTTTGCTATATCTAGTTGCTTTTATGGGTATTAGATACTATTTCTTTGTTCTTTGTTACCTCTGAAGCCAGTTTTGTCCAGCTCCAGGTCTGCATTTCTTTGGTTGACCATTGGTGAGTTGCTTATGGCCATGGTCTCAGGTACCAAGCCCGTGCCCCGTTTCTCATCCTGTGCTTCAACTCTTCCATGCAACATCCTGTCTCTCCACCAATCCTCTGCTGTGGTACCAGGCTGTTGTATTTCTCTCTACAATGTTACCAGGTTAGTGGTAAATATTCTGTATAGAAAAGCTGCTTTTTACTGCTGTCTGTGCAAAACTGTGGTTGTACCACACACAAACAAAAATTTCTGACCAGTTACAGAAATTGCAGTCGCACCTAAACCAGTTAAGCCAAAGCTACGAGCAGGCCAAGCAAAGTTATGGCAAAGCAAATGTGACAAGTCCCGAGGCCTTGAAAATTCACAAAGCGTATGGCCTATGAAGAACAATGGCAATAGTGAATGACAGGGCTAAACATTTACCCACCTATTTTTTTCTGTACAAACTATAACTGCTGGAGTGAATACACCTCTGATCATTACTTGGTGTTTCATGATCAAAGTATTTGTTGTGTTTTTACCCCAGCACAAAATGCACTATGGATTACTGAGCTGAACCACAGCCTCATTTGTACCTTCTGCCTTTAGTGAAAAGAAAGCATTTGTGCTGTTTTTATTGCTGTGTTAATAAATCCTGTTGTTGACTTCAGTTGATATCACTGCTCAATGGTCTTCTCGAAGAGAAAGATTATGCACATTGGTGGTAGGACTGCCCTCATGAACTTAGGTTCAGCTAAATCTGCCCATGAAAGGGCTGGAGGCTGGGAACAAGTTGGTTGCACTTGTGAGATTGAAGGCCCTGTCTGCCTGCTGTGGAGAGCAGATGATGAAGGTAAGGGCAGGTCACTGGGACCTGTAGTATCAGAGATGAACTGCCAAAGGATGCCTGTCAAAATCAGTTGATTTAACCAGCAGATGGATACCTTTAACAAATCCAAACTGATCAGCATCTAATTTTTAAGTAGAACCTCTCTGAAAATAAATGAAAAATGTGGGATCTTCTTCTCATATTTTACCCAAGTTGACTTCTGGAGTAGACTGTTCTTGAAAATTCAGGATGTGTCTTCCAGTCTGAGAATGGATATCTCACTCCCACACTGAAAATGAACCCCCACACCTTATGAGGGAGTACTTCCCAAGTCTTTTTCCTCAGAGGTGAAGCAATATGCTAGCAGAGTAGTCATTAAATACCGGGGTGTGAGAAGGAGGATGTGGGGGGCGTCTCTTGGTGGTTGTGCTCAGGACTTGTGCCAGCAGAGCAGTCTTGGGCCTTCAGTATTCCCACCTGTTTGGGTACAGCTTCTGCTGATCACTGCTCACTCCAGCACCACAGAGAGACAGAGTTCACCTTTTTTTTGCTGAAACATACTCTGATTCTAGATTCCACGTTCTGATTCCACTTTCTGCTTCCACCTTGCATAAAGAAAAATACAGGCATTCTGCATGGGATTTTTCTCATCTGATTGGATTGATACAGAGTTCTGGTAGTCTCTGGGTTGGTGGTTTTTCTTTTTCCTTTTTTCTTCTTTTTTTTTCTTTTGTAGACAATGAGGAAGAATGAGTCATCTCAGTTTCTCCACGGTGACTCTAAGTAGAGCCTACAGTGAGTAATTCAGATGTGACCACCTACACAGAACTCCCTCCCCCATCATTGTGGTAAGGGCAAAGAGAGCATTGAATTTGGGTTGTTCTCAGCTCCAGAAAAGGAAGGAGCTATTTCTCAACTCACAGCATTCCTCTTTTTTACATGTTAACTAAATATACTCACAACTGAGAAGAGAGCAGAGATTTGTAGTCTGGTTTCCTAAGTCCCATTTCTCCATGTATGTGTGTATATCTGTCTAGTTTATCCACTAATAATTTTGGTAACATTTGGACAGTTTTAGCCATGTTTGACAGAGGAGTGAAAATAGTAACTTGTGGTAAGTTTTGCATTTAAGCAAAAATGGAGATAGGAAGGGAGGGCACATCAGTTCTTCCTTTACAGAAAAGGTTTGTTTCATTTTCAACACAAGGGAATGCCTAGATAAGAAGGATGTCATGAATGTGTGCAGATTGTTTTGGAAAAGGCTTCTCTCAAGTTGGAGAAATATGTCATATTCTCTCGTTCTTGCATTTCCTTCTTTCCCTTTGCTTTCTCTGGTGTCTGCAAAAGGCTGTGTTCAGTTAAACAAAGCAAATACGAACTACTCTGCCACAAGACACTGATCTTCAGGAAACCAGGGTAAGATCTCATTCAGGTTGCTCTGTCTCCATGGAGGGTAGGTATCTAACACCTCCCTACCCTTAGCGGACTCAATACACTCCACAAGTAACTCAGTAGAGCAAAGATCAGTGTCTACTCCAGGAAGGCTGAATTGTTGTCGAAACTCCACTGCCTGGGTTTCCACTGGCTAAGTAGAAGACAGAGACACCTGTGTTATCCACCAGTCCATTGAAGTGAACTCTTCTGACCTCATTGGTCCTACTCCTTTTTGAGTTAGTTGGTTTTTCACATACACTGATTTCTGCTTGAGGAAGCAGAAGTGGCAGGAGGAAGGGGCTGTGGCTGATCTTAGATTAGCTCTCATTTCAGATGAATGAGCACTGATGTACAGAAAATCCTCAGATGAGCTTGCATAGTTTGTGTTCCTCATTTCATTGCAAGGCAGAAGAATTTGAAAGACCTTTGTTTCCAACCTGTACCCTAGAAGTTCTTCCTCATGTTGAGATGGAACTTCTTGTATTTTAGTTTATGGCTGTTGCTCCTCATCCTGTTGCTCAGCACGACCAAAATGAGTCTGGCACCATCCTCTTGGTACCCACCTTGGAGATAATGTTGAGAGTCCCTTCTCAGTCTTCACTTCTCACACAATTGCTCTGTGTTTCTGAAAACATCCTGTGTTGTCTTAGGTTGAATTTCTGGAAATAAAGCCCCTAAATTATCAAATACTTGTCTGACTTCAGCCTTGAGATTTTGCTAGGGACCAATTTCATGCAGGGGCTGAGCTATCAACAGAATAAAGATGTTCCCAGTCTTTTTTTCTGAGCTGAATGTGACAGAGTACATGGCTGCGTAGTGTCTGTGAAAGCTTAGCAAGGTGTTACAGTTTTGGTAGGTGATACAAGACTCTACAGATTGGCTGTATTTATACATCCTCTCTGCCTTCTTTTGATTTTTCCCAGGATGGAACAAGTAATGTCATTGATTAGTAAATCAATGGTATTTTTAATTTCTGTGGGTGTTAGGTTTATTGGGGTGAGGGGATTGTGTGGTATGTGTTTTAAAGAAAATCAGAAAGTTTAACAATACGTGTTACATTCTAACGAAGGTGTTTCTTAAATAGGGACCTAGGAAGGAAGCTAAAGAAAAGCTGAGAGAGTACATGAACTGTGAGAAGTACACGTATATTTGGTTAATCTATACAGCTTGTTCTTAGGACGTAACTAGAAATTGAGGCACTGCCAGAATACAAATCATAAAAGAGAAGTTATATGCGTCTTTTTATTCAGTTCTTATTTCTGTCCTAAGATAAGTACTTATTAATGTAATTTTTGTTTCTCTTTCTTTCCTTGATCAAGTTAATAGATTTTTCCTAAAAAATAAAAATTAACAAGCAAACAAAAGATATGATATTCTGTGTTGCCATTTTTTAAATTTCTCTTTGCTCTCCGGTTCTGGACTAGTTTTTGCAACTTAGCATGGGAATGTCTGAATTTGCATCAAAATCCTGATAGTTTTTTACTTGTATGTCTTTCTCTGGTTTGATAAGTTTTGAAAGGAAGGGTGTCAATGTTTATAAGGTAGATAGAAATACTGATTAACTGCAAGGGTGATTTTGAATTGTATGTAGGATTTCCATCATGGCTTTTGTCTTCATTCAAAGTACTTGTGGAGACAGTTAAATGTTGCCAGCTCTCTTTCTCCTATGGGGTGCAGTGGGAAAACCAAGTTTGCTCTGATGTAGGAGATAGCGGCACCACCCAGGTGTCTTAGTTCTCTGCCACAAGACATCCTGAGGCCTGGAATCAGCATTTTCCACAGGCAGGGCTAAGAAACAATGGGTGTTCTTGTAGCACCAGGAAACACTTGCAGTTGGATTCGCGAGTTCCCTTTTTGCCAGAGCAGTCATGCAGCATGGAGATTCCCTTGGCTGAGGCGGCTGCCGGGGCTGTCTGGGGGAGAAGGCTGCAGGTCAGGACGTGCTGGTTCGTCACGGCCCAAGAGATCTCTTGCCAGACATCTTGTCAGTCAGCAATCTCCCTGATGGCTTTCTGTCTGTCCCTGTGCAGCACTGCTTCAGCCATCTAAAGCTTGAGGTGCTGGAATGTCTCCACCTCAGACATATTTTTTTGACCTAGAAATAGTTTTCTGAGGGCAGGCAAGATCTTCTTCACTTCTAGTTTAGTCCTGCCCTCTGTAGCATCTGATATCTGAAAACAAAGGCTCCGGCTTCTTCTGAACAATACCAGAGATGCCAAAAAACATAATGATAACCCAGTGTGTAGGAAGGCACAGAGAAGAGCAGGTGAGAGCACTGTTCTAGCAGACAACCTTGTTTATGTTGACAGTAAACAGGGGTGTGTTTTGAACCTCTCTTCATTTTATAGTCTTAATTTATTTTCAATGCTAAGGGCCTGTGCTGGTGATTGGAAACCCCTAAACTTTGGAGCACAGACCCAGATGTGTGCACCATCTCTAGGAAGTCTGTCAAACCTTCCTCCCAAGGCCTAGAGCAGTGCCAGACAGAGCTGCCTTTCCATTGTGTGTTACTCGGGGAAAGTGGGATGCCTGCCTTGCCCAAACTCCTAATGCTGCAAGCAGAAGTGCTTGTGCTGGAGTGGATTTTACAATCCAAACATTTCCATTAGGAGCTGGAATCAGACCAAAATACTGGATTATCAGCCTGTTTTCAGAAGGTAGTAACTAACTTTGGGCTCTCTGGATATGGGCTGAAATTAAATTGGTTGAACAGAGTCAAAATGTCAGTTCCCTGTGGAAGTCTAACAACTTCTTGAATATTTTTTTTCTTCTCTTCTCCTGTAGCTGAGCATCATCCCATACCAGCTGGGAGCTTTTTAGAAACCGAACTTCCCTTTTGTTCCTCTCATGAATACAGATCATTTTGTAGTTATCTTTCTTGTGCTGATCAGAGAGTATTGTCTCATAGGGGTCTCATAGCTCCTGTCCTTCCTAGTTTTCACCCTCTGGATTGTTGACTCACAAGAGCAGGATACTGTGGGCTCCTTGCTGTTATTAATTACATGGTGCATATTGATTTGTCTTTGGGCGTTGGTCTTTATTCTTGGAATCTTGCAAATATTTTAAACAATCAGTCTATTGTTTAGCAAGTGCTCTACACACACTGTAGGCCTTTTGTGAATTTCAGTTTAAAAAAATAATAAAAGAATGACTAATGGAGCACGAACGGTGCTTGTGACACTGTAGTCCATTGTGTAACTGTTGAGAGCAAAATTTGCATTCCTAGAAAAGCTTGTTCACGGTCAAAATATAGGACATTCTCTTTATGGCTCATGGGAAAAGATGTACTGTATATTCAGCTCAGGATGCTACTTGGAAGGATCAACTTTTAAAAAATGTCATTTTCCTCCCTTGGAACATTGAAGTCAGACTGAGACCCCGCTTTGCTTGGCAACAGAAGTGACTTTTGCATTCAGGCAAGTGGCATGGGGGGGCTATTTTAGGTCTGTCACATACATGCACCATGATTTGTTTGCTAAAATGGCTTCTCTTTTAGATGATGGTAAGCTCGGACATTGGTGATGGCCCTTTTGAATAGCGAGAGTACATTATTATATAATATAAGTGTCTGCCTTCTCTGAATGCCAGAGGCAGCCTGGCGGTCAGTGCTTTTCTTTCCTTCAAAAGTGTATTTGTTTATGGCTTTTAGTTCTTCCCCTCTGAGGCTGTCAAGCAGGTCAAGCAGAGGTTAAAGTGGGATCTTTAGATGTTTAGAAAAATTGTAAGTTCTAGTCAACTCACCTGAAACTAATAGCTGTCTGTCCTGCATGTTCCTAGAAAGACGGTACTGGGTGCTCAGAGGGGTAAGGCTGCCTCTTATACATGCCATAGGTAGTTTCCTGTGGCATTTGTTGTCTAGGTAGGATTAGCCTGTTTTGACTTTCTGTTTCGCTGTGAAGCATTAAGATTCAGTCACTGCTCGCTGGAGATACCAGTCCTTTGTATGTCAGCGAAATCTCTTTGGGAAAGCGGTTGCCTGTTATAATGGGCACACGTCGTGCCAATTACTGTGGGATTCCTGTCCTGGGAGGGATGGTGTTAAAGTGCTAAAACTTAATTTACAGCAGCAGGGCCTGTTCTGGCCCCATAGCAGAGTGGAAGGCAGCACAGAGTGCCCAGCTCCTGCTGCAAGGCTCTGGTTCTGTCAGATGCCAGCTAAGCTTTCAAGTGCTTGCCTGGAGAGGGGTGTATGAGGGACTTCTGAGGACCCTTAGGAGTATGTGTGTATACACAGATAAGGACTATGGGGACCACTTAGCCTTAGCACAGATCCACAGAGCTGCTGAAAACGGGAGAGTCTGATGTGGGCAACAGCTGGGTGTCCCAGGCCAGTTCAGCCAGTACTGACTAGGACAGAGTCATATTCATGGGGAACAAGCACTGGTTTGTCTCCCTCTGCTCTGATGTGACCCAGGAGGTTTTTCAGTATTATTTTTTCTTCTCTCGAAGAAACAGGAGTGTTGGAAGTATTGGGGAGGGAGTGTTGTTGGTCTGAGTTTGGGAAGTGAACAGGGAGTGCTCAGTACCTCTGCAGCATTATATTTGTAAGAGAACTGCCCAAGTGCTACAAGTGCTTCTATTCATGGTCCTGCTGTAAATTCAAATCAATTGGACCTTGCTCTCTTGGCATCTGAAGCTTCCAAATTAAATTGTATTTGCCACTCGTCATCATTAATTTGCAGTTTTCACTTTGATTAATTTTTAGGAATGTACATAATGAGAAACTTTTAAAAAAACAGGAAGAGAGGAAATGGAAATTTGCCCTCTACAGTGTTTTTCTCATTTATGACCTCTGTGTCTGAAACTGTATTGCTCAGTGGTGCATTTTGTCACCTGTTTTCCATGTCAGTTCAGTGACTATTGAATATTCTGTTCGATACAGAAGAAATGGTGTGAGCAGCTGATGCCAATTAGTGTCTGAGTAACTGGCACACCTTTGCAAGCAATGAAGCAGCTGCTTGTTGTACTGACAGGGAAAGAATATTCATAAAGAAGGTGCTGGAAAGGTGGCTTTATTATCACTGACTACTGATTTTGGTTGCGTTCTTTATAGAAGTGAGCCAGCTTAGTATTTTAAGGCATTGGTACAAAAAGTAGGTGTCCTCAAGCCCTATGCATGTACTGTAAATAAAATGGGCATATTTTCCAGAGCTGTATTTCCCTTCTGTTCCATCAATTTTTTGTAGAGTTCTGTGTGTTAAATTCATATGCATATTCCTGCTCCTGGATTTAGGAGGGGAACTTTAGGAATCAGAACTTAATAGTTTTTTCTTCCTTTTTATGGTCTCTGTTTTTGTTTTTGTTTTGTTTTGGGGTTTTGTTTGTTTGTTTTTTAGACAGTATCTTATTTTGAAGCAACAAAAAAAGTCTCTTTTAAACTTTTCAGTCTGAACAAGTGTCACAGAACCATAGAATGGTTTAGGTTGAAAGGGACCTTAAAGATCATCTAGTTATAACCTGCCTGCCATGGGCAGAGACATCTTCCACTAGACCAGGTTTCTCAAAGCCCCATCCAACCTGGCTGTGAACACTTCTAGGAATGCAACATCCACAACTTCTCTGGGAAACCTGTGCCAATGTCTCACCACCCTCATTTTACCCAATCCCTTTTGCAGAGGATTTACTTGTCTTTGGGAAGGTATATATAATTTATGTTCTTACTGATCAGACGTATAGTAGAATGACTATATGTACACTTTATGTTTTGACTGAACAGAATGAGGAACACCTCTAAGAGCTTGCTCAGAAATGACCATTCTCAGTAATTACAGGCTGAGATGGTTTAGCCAGATCACACTTTATATTCATTTTGTGACTTTTGTCTAAGGTTTTGCCAGAAGTCCGGTTTTAAGTGATACATGAAATTGGTTGTTTTGATTTTTTCTTGAGTCACACAACCTCCAAGAAGAGGTTGTATAGAGCGGTCGTCCTTAGGCCTGATGTTCACAGAAAGCTCTTCATAGAGATCTAGTAGGAGTTTTTCTTTCCTCTGGAGTGTGGAGACAGCAAAGTAAGATGTCATGTGTTTAGAGTATGAAGAATGTTGTGTTAAGTTCCCTGCAACAGGGGTAAGGATACAGGCAGGAGAGCTCAGTCCTGCAGAAATGGTGCATTTGTCTGCCTCAGGTTAAAGCTTCAGGGCTTCACAGTTTGATTCTGGCAGTTTCTTTGCATCTTTGTGCTTATATTCTACCTGACTGGGGTTCACTGTCATGCTCAGGTCCTCACAAGGCTGAATCACCCTCTTCAGAAGCTGTACTTGTGCTTTCTACTTCCAGGGAAAACTATTGCTTCTCTATGCCAGGAAAGAAAGAACTTTACAATGAAATTCTTAGTGGAACAGTTACCCAAAAAAATGGCAACTATGAGTTTTTGCTTCTTTTCCTGGGCTTTCTTATAAATCACATGTTTTACATTGCAGGGAGATAGCCTTGTATCATTAATGGCAAATGCCATTTAATGATACTTTTTGAAGTGGCTTAAGACTTCATCCCTGGTTTCACCCGACATATTTCCCCTGCACGTTCATAGTTTAACAGGTCAAGTTTGTGAATCACAGACACTTCTGTTTGCACCTTCCTTCCATCTTTGTTGACAGTTTAAGCTCAGCACATTGGCATACCTTCAATTCTGCTACGGGTGCAGTAATACCTTTCAATTGCCTGAACAGGAACCACCGGAGGGCATCTGTCTGAGTCTGAATTATGTTTGAAAACCATCTGGCATATTGTGGGATAGTCCTAATAATAACAATGAACACTTTATCAGGAGTTGAGTCACTGTGTTCGGTTTCCAGTGTAATACTCTTATTAGTTGCATGTATGTATTCCATATAGCCAAAGGGTTACTACTGCGTGCAGATACTGTATGAAACCATTGTGCCAACAGCTCACATTTGGACTCATTTATCATTCAAAATCTGGCTATAAAGAAAAACATTTAAATAATAAAAATAATTACCAAGATGAAAGACACAGATTAGTGTTAGTTGCATCCCAGACTTGTTTCCTGCTTCTGCATGGGGAAGGAATGAGGAGCAGAGTAAATGGGGATGGCAGTCATAGGAGTAAGGTGCTTTTGACCTGTTGCAGGGCTCTCTTTTCATACTTAACACAGACATCCATCAACAAGGATAATGCAGAACTTCCTGGGCCTGAAGCATGGGGAAGAGAAATGCTCCAGGAGGTCCTTGGTCTTCCCTGGTTCCTCGCAGGAACTCACTTATTTTCCTGTAGGCAGAGCTCAAAGTGCTTTGTGAATCTATGTTGTTCCCCAGAACCTTATCAAGGTTCAGACATAATACTGTAATTTTGCATGTTTAAGTAGTATTGAACCAGACTTTCAGCTAGCAGGGACTGGCACAGCTCTAGTGACTTTTAACCCTGGCTGAAATCTGTCGAAACCTACCTGTGTTCTCAGATGTTTGTCAGCACTTACATATATGCCCATCGTGCCCTGGCCATCCCTCAGGCCTGCTCTGTGTTGCCTTACTGGTGAAGCACAGCTGTTGGGGGTTTGTCCCTGTGAGAACACAATGTCCTCACTGGGGTCCTCAGCACATTAAACTGATGCCAGACATACCCGTCAGGCTGCCAAAAGTACTGAACGAGACAGCTTTAACTTTACTTTGGCAAAAGCTGGGATAATGTGCAGAAGCTGTGACAGAAGCACGAGTAAATGGTTTGCCTGAGATGATGCAGAAGGGCTGGTGGCAAAGCATGGAGGGAGCTCTGGTCTCCTCACTCTAACTTTGTGTGCCGGTCCCAGGATGCTCTCCTGCTCTCCCCCACCCAAAGGCTTTTGAAACCGTGTGGTTTGAGGTGCTGTTCTATTGGCAGCAGAGGAGCTAAGATTGACTAAACCACTGACACTAATAAACTTCTCATGTGCACGCAGGGACATCAGATTAATTAGTTTGCTAAGCAGCAGAGCTGGAGCTGTGCAGCTGCCTGACAACGATAAGAGGAGGGAGCTGCAAACCAATGGCCTTTCTGCTGTCTGCTCCTTCCTTCCATCTCAGCTCCCTGGAAATGGCAGATGAGGAGCACAGAGGTAGCGAGCCAAACATATGCAACCTATGCATCCTGTGCCGAGCTGCATAATCCAGGGGTATTGTTCACGTGTGTGCAGGCGTCGCTTCCCAAAAGCTCCCGCTGCTGTCGCTGGAGGGAGGCTCCACTGGTGGTTTCTGCAGGAGCACAGGGACACTGGTGTGGAGAGCTTTTGAAAATCCACTTCTAAAATGCAAATGCTTTCCTTCTTTAACAGCCACTTGAAGCCAAGCGTGATCAACAAACACAAAACACTTTCACAGCTCAGCCATGCTGTGGATTATGGTTCTCTCCCTTTTTCCTTTTTCCTATTCTTTTTCTTTTTTCCCTGCATAATGCAGTTTTCCCCTTAGTTTGGCAAAGTGAAATTAATTAACAATTTCATAAAAATCTTTGGTCTACAATGATTAGATAATCGCTGCTTGTGTATTAAGCAGTCACTGGGAATGTACCCAGGCAGACAAGTTGTGTCAGCAGAAAAACTGGTGAAATTTTGATCCTTTTGTTATCACTCTCCCTCCCTGAGAGCTGTTGAGAGCAGGTTAGACAGACAGCTCTTGGGAACTGTTTGGGTCTAGCTTGTTCTAGCTTTGGGGCGGAGAGACTAGCACGCTCCACTAAACCTGTCCAGCCTTTCCAGGTCCCTTTTCTGTCCCTAAAGGATATGAAATTTTTGATGCAAATGCTCCTACCAATAGGTTACTGTGCTCAGTGATCTTGCAGTGGTCACTTGGTTGAGTAAGCTGTCCTGCGTGGTGGACAGGGCAAGGGCAGCTGCTGGTGTGCCCTGGCTTAGGTACTTATACCTGTGCTAGAGGATTTGTAAACTCAGCAGAGTTGCTGACCTTTAAAATGCACTTAAATACACAAAAGTTTGGGCCCTGAAAGGGGAGGGAGCTGGAAGGCAAGGCTTGTGGAGGCTTACCCTGAGCCTCTGGCTCCCCCGGCTGGAGCCGGTGTGGGAGAAGGCGCAGTGGGGAGCCAGGGACAGGAGTCAGGCTTGTCACCCAATGATAAAGGCATCTACAGTATCTGCTTGTTCTTCATCGATAACTTTAAGTACCTTTGAGTACCTTAAAGTACACTCTGAGTACCATCTCCTTATGGGTTGTGCTACAGTAAACGGGTGCTGCTCTGTGGAATGATTAAATTATTTCTTTTTTTTTAACATGCTTTTAAAAATCAAATTAATTAAACGTGTGCAAACAAGAGGGTGAACACTTGGAAAATGAAGACTGACCGTGCAGAAACCAGACTGAAAGAAGTTTCAAAGGAGCACATAAGGGGTCTGAGCTCGTTTAAGTAAAGTAATGTAAAAATGTGGTTTAGTGCTAAGCCTAATTTAGCATGCCTGCAGGCTGCTGTGCGCAAAGTGTTCTCAGCCTTCCTCATCATCTCCAGATACAGATTCCTTCCCTCTCTGTGTGCTGCATCTGATGATTTATATAGCCATGTAATGAATCCAATCAGCCTTGTTACCCAACAGAAGACTCTTCATGTTTATTAATAGTTTACTGCCCCATCAGATCAGCAGATTGAACCGTGCATCCCATGATGCCCGTCCAGCGCAATGGAGATGGCAGCCGTGTGCAGTCTGGGTTGAGAGGAAAGGGGAATGTGAGCAGCTGGCCAGCAGCAGCAGACACTTTATATCGATTTTGTTGTAATGTGAAACTATACACAAATTCAGTGCTTATATGAGGCCTCTTCATTCACAAGAATGGGAGGTTTTGCAGATTTAGTTCTTCCTGTTTTTGTGTAAGATAGTTTTCTGCCTCAACAGAGACCGTGGGGTGGCTGTGGCATGAGTTGTGTGCACAACCATCCTACTGGCCATCTGGAATTATGTGAGTTTACCTGGCAACACCGCAGGAGCTGAGCATGTTGGAAAGCTGAGTGATTAGCTGTTGAACCTTGTACAACAAGTGCATTCAGTGGAATTGTGCTAATCGACTGGCACACCAGTGTCATTTGTTTTAAATAACTTTTTACTGTTCCTAAAGGTTCCATTTTGAAATTTCTATTTCGTAGGTTGGAAGAGGTGCCAGTACTCTTTAATCCTTGAGTAGATAGGACTAACTCCCAGCAAGAGCCCAATTTTCCTGTAGTCCTTTTTTTTTTAACATTCTCTGTGCAATACTTTGCAATACTCCAAAGAATAGAAACAAAAATGAAACATTTTGGCCTTTTGGTGGCTGTTTATCAGCAGCAAAACAATTCTCAGACAATTAACAAATCTTCAGGCCCTTTGGAAGCTCAGATACAGCTATTTCTAGGTTGTCACGTGCCTAATTAATATAAGTAGTAATGGTAATACTCCTGCTGGTAATCTGCTTGGGCCAAGGCTAGGCTTCCAAGTTTGATAGCTGATCCTTAAGAGTGTCTTTACACCCAGCTGAAACCTATCTGGGGTCGGTAAGAGTGTGGGAATTAATTGGCACAGGTAGCGTTTATCTCTACAGTCACTTCAGGGAGCAATGTTGTACCACACAGGATCTTTCTTTGCAGTCATCTGGGGTTTTAAAAGCCTTAGTATCAAATGCTAATTTTAAGCAGTTAGGGTTCTAGGAGAGGTTGCAGCATAAAAATGCTGTAAAATATAAGCTTATTTTAATTGCTTACAGCTATATTAGGAAAACCATATAGAAAAAAAAAATTTTGTTTTGCTTTGTTATTTAGCGAATCGCATTTTATATCACCAGAGACGTGTGCTGGGAGAGTCTTTTTAATTCTTCTCAGCTTTGTACATATCCTTGAAGAAGAAAAGTTGTGTGTGATGAAAAGAGTTTTAATTCTGAATTTCTTCCACCACTGTACAGCCGCTGTTGGAGCTGTGCTGGCATGCGTTCAGGAGTCTGTCTGTTTTCATCTCCTTGCAGCGCACTAATATCTCCCATCTGAAAGACTGAAATGGAGGCCCTTAGTTTCTGTAATTTAGGATTTGATCCAGTGTTAAGGAAACTTTCCCGTCCAACCATCCAGGAGCCAGTCTGACAGTCGCTCTCTCACCACCTGAGCTGGGACCAAAGCCCCGTTGCAGCTCCACACCCCACATTCACAGACAGACCAGGTTTCTGTACTGTCTCAACCCCTGTTTCCTATAGCAGGGTCTTAGACATCCCAGTCCTTCAAATAATTTAATCATGGTGCAATAACTCAGTAACAAAATAGCAGCTTGAGCTGATGATTTCAAGAAGGGACCCTAAACAGAGGAAACCCTGGGTTTTTATACCCTGCCAGTCTAAATGCAGGAAGGTCCAGGGGTCATTGGCTTCTGCTTTGTCTCAGAGTGTCTGGTCACCTGGCCGGGCCACAGGTCCCCAGGCCCTGGCAGTTCTGGCCTCTTGGCTCAGGCTCTCGCCACCCAGAGCTCAACCTGCAGCTTCACTGCAGCTGCTCACCCAGTTTTGAGTGCTGAGTGTGTTCCTCAGCACAAGCTGGTGGTTGTGTTAATGTTGGCTCAGTCTGAGCTGAGATTTAGTAATGAGTTGTGTACGCTTTGGTAATCTCTGGTAATGGCAAGTAAAACAGGTTCTCTTAAAGCACTGCTGAGGGCTGAATAAGTGAGAATGGAAAGGGTGGGAATAGTGAAAAATGCCTGATATGACTGTAAGCGAGTGGCTGGACTAGTCAGCTTTTGAACCTTCTTGAGCACAGTTTTGACACACGCTGGTGTTTCTCTTTACAGCGCTTCCACGTCGCAGTCGGACCAGTCCACTCACACCAAATCTGCTTCTGCCGTGTCGTCTGACTCCATCTCCACCTCAGCAGACAACTTCTCTCCAGATTTAAGGGTATGCATGTTTTGTCTTAAAAAAGAAAAAAATACAAAAGGTGACCTCCTTCAGAGAATGTCTTGCTTCTGTGAGTTGGATATGGTAAAATAATGTCAGCATTCAGTAATGCCAAAATATATTTCGCCAAATTACTGAAAGGACCTGAAGTCAAGCAGGTGAAATTGAAGTTTAATCTCTACCATATGATGCCTTTCTTTAAAAGTTGTTTAATCCTCAAAGAGCTGACTGCAGTCCTCACTTGGAGATGAATTTTCAGAGCAACTCCATTCTCTTTCAGGTACTTTAGGTACGTGAAATCCTCAACCTGTCAGTTTTATATACTTTTTCTTCCTGTTATGTGTGTATATATGTAAGAGGTGGTCTGTCTTGAGAGCTTCTGCTTGTTTGTAAACACTGAGTCCTTGGAAGTACCTTCTTCTGAGAAAGATTGCAATCTCCAAGCTGATAAAAATAATCTTCTGTCACAATGAATTGCTCTGACATAAAAAAGGTCCAAACAGGACGCTTTTAAGTCTGCTATTAGATTAGTTAATTATAAATTCAGAGTTCTAGTTCAGTGTCACAGGAGTTTTGAAAGCTATCTCTATGCTCCTCTTATAAAACCTCTCATATATCAGCAAGGGTTTTGCTGATATATCTTAGCTTTAAAAAAAATGTCCCTGAGTATAAAACTGTTGGTACCGGTACATTCCAGTAACAACTTGAGCATTTCTCAGCTGTGGTTGAGAATCTTTGTAAAATCTAAACACAGTAAAATTGCATAAAAATCTCTGAGTACAGAGCTAATTCCTTTGACGGCCATGATGATTTTTCATCCCGTGAGTGTTGTCTCAGTCATCCACAATTAATAACAGAGAGTCCACCTGCTTGTAAGTGACAAGAATATGAACGTTTCTTTGTAAAGGCAGCTTATTAGCCAATTTTAAGCTATGATTTGGAAATTGATCAGTAGTTTATGTGCATTCTATGATAGTTTGCACCTTTGGCCTATGGATACAAAAAGTAATCTTCTGAACACACCTGGTTATGGAAATTTGTAATATGCCTGAGATTTTTCGCCTGTGAAGTCAGGGTGTTCAGTCACTCTTAACGTAAAGAAAACATCATTTTTAGGCTGAGGCTAAGTGGCTTATTGGTATGCATATGATTGCAAATTCTGCTACAGCTCTAACTGTACAATACAATATTATATGTATAATATTATTAAAAAATTAAACTTATTTTCTTATTTAAATTTTTACTGAGGTTTGCATATGTGGGATTCCTTTCTCGGTTTTGTTGCATGACTTAACTTGTTTTCTCACAGTTTTTGTGATGCTTAAGGCCTACCTTTAGAAGTGGAGGACAAGCCAGTATTTCCTTTTTAGAACTGAAGTTGTCTTTCCCTTTCAGTGGTTAAGATGGCTCAACATGTTTTCCTTGCAATCCTGATTGTGTCTTGTGACTCTTTGCCTGCTTTTGTCACCTTATCTGTGTGAACTGTAAGCTGTCTGGGATTCCAGCTCTCCTCAGCTTGTCTGGTTTCCTGTTCAACAGGGCCTCTGTACCCACTAGCAACCAAAAACAGTGTCCACAGAGGAATGTTCACATAGCTGCATGAGGGATTTTTTTCAAGCAGAAGATGCCCATGTATTCCTGGAGGCCATTAGAAGCCCATAATTTCATGCTGTGCCACAGTTCCTGTACTATGCAGGATTGATATCTTCACAGCCTGCCCTCTTTTTTTATTTCTGACCAATCTTAAGTTCTGCCTTGGTTGGAACAAATGCTGCTTCTCTTTCATTTTAGAGTAGTGTTTCAGGAGAGATGGTAAAGCAGAGTTACTTACAATAAAGTCACTGCAGGCTAAATGTGAGCACCTGCTTCTGCTGGCGAAAGGCTTCTTGCTCTTCACCTGCATTAGCTCTGTGTGAACACAATTTGGCACATGCTTTCTGTGCTTCACTTAAAGCTTACTCTTGCAGAGGTGGTGTGAGTGGCTGTAATGCAGCTGTGTGGAGGTGTAAAGCTGGGTGATGCCTTTACGCTCAAGTGGCTGCTTGTCAGTGATAGGCAGACCTAGAGAAAATGCGTTCCCATGCTCCTACTTGTATTGGAGTATAGGGAGAAAGGGACAGTTTCCACCACTACAGGTTAACTTAATTCTCTTAGAGGAACTCACGCATTCATCATTTCACTCTTCATTCCTGAGAGTGTCTAATGCTGGAGAGCAGACCTTGGGATTCAGATGATCGGTTCTGTATTGCCAGTGCAACTGCAGACCCACCACCTGTCCTCAGATCATCACTGTCTGTGCTGGTGTGTTGCTGTTTCCTCCCTGGGCTTCCTCTTGGAGCCTGGTGCCAGCTCCCAAAGGGAACAGTTGTTATGAGTGGTGGTCAGCTAATGCTGATTTCTTTCAAGTCTTAAGTAGAGGACAACGGACCTTCTTTCCCTGGGCTTGTCATTCTTTGTCCAGTTTTCTTTGAATTGACATCTCTGTCATGTGACAGCTCTACAAGTTTGAAAGTCAGCTCTGTGAGAGATTTTTTAAGGTCCTGATTGGTTTTGCTATTTTCTTTGAACTTTCTGAGTTGTGTCCTTGCCTTGGATATTGCAGATGAGGCAGTGCCATTAACTGATACAGTGGCACGAGCTTGTTCTCTGCTCTAGCTTTCCTTACATGCCTGAGCATCTTGTGCAGCTTTCATTGGCACAAGACAGCAGGAACTCCCACATCTTACCAGGTACCGAGCTAAGCATCTCATTACTGTGGGACAAAAAGAGGTCCCACAGTGTTCCTGGAAGAACGTAAGAGAACAAGCCCGGAAGAGGGAACTGATGCATTATGTGGTAACTCTGTGGCATGGGAGGCAAGTGCCTGGGCTGCGCAGTGTTCTCACAGAAAGGTGTTGCATCAGTTGGCTTTAAGAGGCTGAAAATAAGCTTTTTGAGATTTTGACATGGATATGCCAGTTATGGGATTGTGATCTTGTTGTGTGTTTAAATTTTTCCTGCTAGAGTGAATTGCTGCGTGGATTCATCGTCACTCCTACCTCTATTTGGTCTCTGCCTCTGCGTGTGCATTGGCTCAAATTTAGGAATTAAATTTCTTTGACGATGGAAAACCACTTTGTGATAGCTACATTTAGCACTCTCTTTTTCTGTGGGCAATTTTTAGAAGAATAGTAGGCGTCCATTGGGAGGAGGAAACTGGGGAAGGACCCACCTAGTTTCTTGCAGTCTGTGCCTGCAGTTTTCTTTTGGAGTGCAATTAACACTCTGTGTGTGTGCACGCGTGTGTGTAATGAGGTAAATGAGACAACCACTGGGGATTCCTACTGAATGCATGTGCAGTATTTTTCCTAAATCTTTCTCCAAAGTATTTAATAGTAACCTTTATGAAGGTTTGAGTTTTTTTGGTTTTTTTGTTTTTTTTTTTTTTAATGTATATTGAGCGTGTCAGTATCTGGAACCAAGATTAAATTGCCTTTCCAGTAGAAAGTTTACAGAATTTTCACTTCATAAACTAACTTTTGGCTGCTTCAGTTAGTTTCTTCGGGGAAAAAAAAAGAAGAAAAAAACCCCAGCAAACCAAAACTCCAACAGAAAAACAACAAAGCACTCTTAGGTTCTCCTTCCTGATCTCAAATCCAAAGCTGTTTAGAACTGATTTAGGGTATATACTCTTGGAGGGATTTTTTAGCAAATACACTGCCATATGTTTTAACATAAGTTATAGATCAGGCAAGAACAGAATTGAAGTAGTTGGAAGTGAAAATGGAGTTGAAAATCCATAGATACTTTGTAATTGGGATTGAGATGTTAAAAACACCTTAAAGCCAACACTGCCAAAGGGATTGGAGTGCATAAATAGCTGTTACAGATCTGCAAAGTTGGTGGTTAATAAAATACAGGGAGTTTCTTGCGCCTGTGTCCTGTAGGCAATATTTTCTCCTATGTGTATGAGATGTGTCTGTGCATTTTATAGTATTTAAGTCTTCTTGCTGATGCTCTAACTTTTATCAGTAGGAATTTTCGTTTTTAGGTAGCTGTTGCTTTATAGGATAATGCCTGAAGTTTACCATGTTCAAAGCTTTGGAGGACCTCTTGTGAAAGGGTTGGATCCTGTTCATTTGCAGTTGAGGAGCAGTGGATATGGCCAGCAGAGCCTGCTGCCACTTCCCTTAAGAACAGTACCTTTGCCTGATAATTTGTTAAGGCCCATTGTGTTTGGTTTTGGATTGTATGCAGCAAAAGCTGAAACCAAAGGATGGAAACATGTATGTTGTTTTCTTTATATTGCTTCTTGCATCTAGAAAGAAGGAAACTACAGCAGATCCGTATGTCACCTGCTTGGCTGTGCAGCCCTCAGAACAAATGGTTCAAATCTTTGTTGTTCGCATTGCCGTTGTGACCTCTAAACCATTCTCCCCTTTGAGGGCAATGGTAAGATCCACAATTCCTGATACTCCTCTGAAGTCCAGACAAAATACTGTACAAGCATGACCCGTCCTTCATGATTGTTTGTTCCCTACATAGTAATTTTCTTCTTTAATATACGAGGAATTAGTGGATTTACAGTAGATTTATGCATGAGATGCAAGAATATTATTGTAGCATTCCCAGGACTTGAAGGTTAGAAATGGGAAGAAACAGAGTGGCTTGTGTAACCTTAATTTGTTATCTGTTGTGTGTATGGTCAGAGACTGGCAGACAAGCCCGTGTGGTTTATTTTGTGAGATACATAACTGATACGTGACAGAAGATATGTGAAGAAGTATTTCTTTCCAAGACAGTAAATGAATACTGTTGCTGTCTCCTTAGGTTTCCCGGATTAAATATGTTTGGGCAAGTCTGCATTCAAGCTAGCCAACCACAATTCCTTTGCACTCTATAGAGGGACATAGATCATTTATGATCTGATCTATCTCAGCTTTAAGAACATGCCCATGCTAGGTGACGATGTCATGGAGCTGAGCTAGAGAAGTCCTTGGTGCAGATATTGGGAACACACTTGGAGAGGCAGCAAGTGATTTCTGTGGATCCCAGCTTTATCTGGGCTCCAGAAAAGGTGCAGTTTTGTCTCATTTGAGAACCTAATGTGTTTCTCTTCTGACTCTGAAGTGAGTACAGAGTAATATCTCCGAATACAGACTTCTAAAATAGAGGTAAATCCTGTCCCTCAGGTGGTATTGGGCAGGATTAACTGAAATGCCAGTCACTGACTTTACCACCTTTTTCTTGCTTTATTCTAGCTTTAGTGCAAAGTAGCTTAGACTAGTTATATGTAGAACACATATATTGTTAGTAGAAAAACATATTGAATAAAGATGTGATCCCTCCCCCCCACCTCCATCCTTTGCTGTAAATCACTAAAACTAGCCTCAGTGAGCTTTTCCATTACTATCTCCCTGCCAATGCAGGAAGTGTGTCAGGCTTTGGTTATGTGTAACACATGTTCAACAAGAGCCGGGTTTAGAGAGTGACATAACGTTTCAAACTCTAAGCACTCATTTAAGCAATGTTTTTCAGTTTTGATTTTAAGGGACTTTTCAGTCAGTGAGTGATGCTAGCTTGGAAGCCCTAAATCATGACAAAACCTCTGCCTAAGCTCCTCCATGGTAGTTGAAGACTTTCTGCCCTGCCAGTCGGCTCTGGGATAATACATGGGGATAAATATTCCTGTTTTGGACTAGCCTTTGACTGTTTGCATGGTGCTGCCTGTAAGCAGCCTAGTTCATAGCAAATGCAAAGATGTCTTCCATGTTGGGAACTTTCCTTCCCCGTGCACTGGACTGTGACTGCTATTAAGTTACAGACTGTATTGCACGAGCCACCAGATGGTGAAGGCAATTGACCTGTGTTCACAAAACACTTGGCTGGATGTGAGCTGGTGATGCAGCAGTGAAATTGAATGAACAGTTCATCGTTTTCCTGTCACTGTGTGAAGACTTGACTGTTCTCTTGACTGTTTCTCTGCATTAATGCACTTGACTATTTCTCTGCATTATTGCTTAGTTACATTCTCACATGGAGGTGCACTTCATGTTTTTGTGGGTGTACAGCAGTAGAAGCTATGCAGGCAGAAGTGGCCCTTACCTGACCTGCCAGTAGTATTTCCATAGGGCCCTTTGTACACAGGGATGAAGTCCAAGGGCCAAATCCAACAACAGGCAGTGCTTTACGTTATCAAAGGTGTCAAACAGAGGGACTTAAAGAGCAGCAGAAGAGAAGTAAGGAAGTTTTACAGGGAAACTTATTTTAACATATCTTGAAATTCTTACTTTGACCAAATGAGTTGCGTGTGTGTGCTTGTGGGAAATGGGCTTCCTTTCTTTGGAGCATTAAGCTGTTGATGGACAAAGGCACAAAGGACTGGTTCTGGAGAATGAATGATGCTCTTGTCCATAAGCGTGGTCATACCAGGACAGCCCTGTCAGTGACTGGAATTTAGCCCCTGCCATTGCCATGTTTTTTGAGGACTCCAGTTTATAGTAAGTGTTGCGTATTTCATAAGAAATATAATAATATTCATTTTAAAATATCCCAAGAGATGGAAAATCTTGATCCCCTCCTTGCACCTCTCCGTAGTAAGTCCTTTTCTGCATCTCCTCTTTTCAAGGAAACAAACCCACAGAGTAGCCAACCTCTGGGTTGAAAACTATTGATTTCATGCAAATTAGATAGAGGAAAAGCCAGATGCCGTCAGTTTTCTGTCTCCTTTATGTGGAGTGCTTATCGAGTTAGAAAAGAGCAAAGACAGCAAACATTGCTAATTCTTCTTATATAGAGGTACCTAAATGCTTGAATATGGAGTAATGCACAGTGAAGGAAATCTCTGGAAGCATTTATGATTGCCATCTATTAGGACTGGAAAACTAAGGAGAATGAGCAAATGACCTTCATATGTTCTCAAAAATATTTTCATCTCTTCCTAATCAACTGCCATATTTCTCCTAGCTACAAAGTGCAAGAAGTTTCTTTTTGTTAAGTAAAACCAGGTAAGAGGTAGCTTCCCCCCTGCCCCCTGTTAGTTACAGTTTTGTGAATTGAAGGACAGATCAGGCAGGAATGAACAAGCATGGTATTTAGAGGGAGTACATGGATTCGTGATTGCATGCAGTGTCTGCCAAGATTTGATTTTCTGTAGATGTTTTTGTAAGGAATGAAACATCTTTGTTCCCCTCTGTATGATTGTTTGCTCATTAAAAATATAAATTACCTGTATCAAACTCAAAAGTGAAATTCTTAGTAATGGAGGCAGTATTTGTGACTTATTTTAGTTGGTAGAATTTATAACTCTGTTTTTGATCAGTGTTTTTCTGTCACTTAAGACTGATGATATGACCTTCATTGAACTACTTTAATGGTTTCCTTGAAACTTTTAATCTTCTTTTCACATACCAGTTGTTTGCTAAACAAAATTCAGTAACAATAAAGGATAGACTCAAGCTAATGTGCTGTCCAAAGTTTTTGAGCAGCCCATGGAGAACAGAGGCGTTGTGGTTTGAGACGTATGTGGAACCCTTGGCTCTGAGGAAGGTTCTGTGTTAAAAAATGTTGGACTTGTCTGAATAGATAATATCTGCAACCTTCTGTGCCAGGGAGTGTTGCTGAGTTGGGTCAATGACGACTTTCTGTCAGAGCCTAATGAGAGAATTGTCTTGAGGCACCAAGCCATACAAACTTGAAGAGACAAGCCAGCCGTGGTTGAACGAGTGGCCCTCAACAATGTGTTCCTTTGAGCTTCTAACCCTTGCCTTGTAGTTGTGCAGCGAGGGCCCAGGAGATTCACCAACCCAGAGAGGCTGTTCTTCGTCACTGGACTTTCGAGTCTGAGTGGAGAAGAACATCGTGGAAAAAACAAAGGAGAAAGCCCCAGGGAAACACTGTGGTGGCTGCTTCCTCCTGCAGAGGAGTCCCTTTATATTACTTTGGGGACTATACTTCTTTTTCTTTAAGTTCAATAATCTTCATCTTCTTTTTAAAGATTTTCAAGACAGTGGTAAGTAAGCAAGTGATTTCTCAAGCCCTTTTATGCTTTCTCAAAATACGTATGGTAGGTAGAGATCACAGTTTGTGATTTGTTTTTTCAGTTGTGTCAGGAAGGCATAGTTAAAAGGCAGTTGCAGTGTACTTTGTATGTTATTACTGTCTTTAGAGTAGTGTAATACGTGATCTGTTGTCAGAACATTTTTTGATAACTTAAGTACCTCTTGTGGATTTTTTTAACCAAGCTAGGAGGCTGCCTTTGGCCAAGTGCTCTCTTAGGAGCTGAATGGGCTTGATGTGGTCTTTGGACGGTATATTTGATTCTTTGTGTACTCCTCTGAAATGATCTATGTGTTCATGGTGTTTTGTCTTTTCCCCTTTGAACTTTAAATATCCCAACGGAATAAGACATAAAGCATTTCCCTGCAATTAATATCTTGCAGCTCTGAATGCCTCTAACATAGTTTTTCAAGCCATCTGGTCATAATCCTCAGAAAAGTCCCTGTGCCTCAGTCAGGCAGAGATATTTCTGTTCTTTCCCGTAGTCTTTCTGCTGTGGTATTCTTAATGATTCAAAAATAATCAACAAAGTCCATTTACTTGCTCGATTTATATTTTATTGCATTTCCAGTAGGATTCTTTGCACATAAATCTTCTCCAAGTACACTTGAAATGGCCATAAATGGCAGCTGAAATTCTCTTCAAAGTGGTGCAGTGTTTGCAGTCAAGTAAGCATGGCTTCTGTTCCACGGTCCTGATAATTGATCACTGACAGGACAGAAGCGCCTTAGCAGTAAAATGCTAGGAAAAATGGGCCGTTTTTCCTGTTGTAAGTAATGTTACATTTTGAAAAGAAACCTATGCACCTGTGAAAAACTGTCCTAAAGAAGCATGTCCATCTTGTTTCTGCACAGATTTGTGTCAGTGCTGCAGCTTCTGTCAGTGTCAGCTGGACAGAATTAGACCTCTGTGGGGATTTTCTTCTGGCATGAATGGAAAGAGCTTCCTTATCTGTTTTGCTTCAGGCATTTTTACACCATCACTGGAGTAATGATAAATCTTGATGCACCTGCCATAGTGGCATTGTCCTTTGTTGATTGGTTGATGGAAATAGGCATGAAAGAGGAAGGGGATGGAGTGGTAGGGCAATTCAGGGGAAGGAATGGGTGAACATGATTTGAGACCCCCAAAAGGCATTTAAAGCAGAGAAGCATTGGGTATGTAAGTGTATAGATTTTGCTATGAATTTACAAACAAAGTTAATAAATGAATCAAGTATGTAGAAGTAATCCTATGGCTAAGTCTTTGCAGGAAGGCTGACTTCCCTTATATGGTTCTTTGTGACAGCAGACAACGGCCAACTCTGACACAAAAGCTGTCTTTTATACCTCAGCTAAGACAACCTGTCCTACACACTTCGGAGTAATGCCTTTTTAAGTGAAATTCATGCAGTATTTGTATCTGACTTGGCTCATTCCCTTCTGCCTCTCTGCACACACTTCTCTGCAAAGCGTAGGATATGACTGCTCAGTTGTTTGGGGATGTCCAGGAGACTGGGTTTTGCTATGCTGACTGCAAGGAAGGACCAGGGTTGAGATTTGTCCTTCCAGATCTGCACTGACATTCCTTTACCCTAGTTCTTAGCTTTCAGTGGGAAGAAGGGTACTTATCCTAAAAGTGCATCTCCTAGGTATCCTGCTTTCCACCAACTGGAACAGAGTGCCTAGGGGGACCAGCACAGATGTAGATCTCCAGGTTTAGGTGAAATGGGTATTCTTGCAGCTTACTGACTAACCTGTCTGCAAAGTGGCAAAAATAGTGATTAAGGAGGGTATTTGATCATTTTCCATTTCTCGAGACAAAGGCATTAAAAAAAAAGAGAGAGCAAAGGAAAGTTTAGGTATGTTAAGTACAACCAGAATATTCCCAGGCAGTCCTTTAAATGTGAAGTATCAGATAGATATTTTCCTGTAGGAGATAAAACCTGTCACTTGGCTGTTGAGTTTCAATTCTATATTTCACACGTGACTTGAAAAGAAACATATTTTTTAAGCTCTACTCATTCTCTATGTTTTTGTACATGTACAACATGCACATTCTTGTCCCTGCAGCATATCTTTCACCTATTGCTGCTGAGCAGTGTCTGCTCAGGAGGTAGACAGAGACATGCCAAATCTGAGTTCAGGGGCTGCAGAAGCAAAGAGACTTTGTGTGTGTGTAATGTGTGTCTATACAGGCAAGTGAGTTATGTTTATGTCGAGGGACCAGTTACGAGACTGCCTTCCAGCTGTAGGAAACATAAAACAGGACTCGGTGTAGCTGGAACAAAAGCAGTTCCGAGCTTGGAGAGCTTGTCTTCTCAGTAGATGAAGCAGACATGGTTTTGGGGAAAGGAGTACTACAGGACCAAGGTGTTCATGCTGTTGGGTTGAACATGTTGTACCAGCGCTGTGGCTTTATGCATAACAACTCTTGTTCAAAATGTGCAGAGTGACTTGGAGTGTGTAGGAGGTTACCAAGGAGAGATTAACTCAGAGGAAAGAAAAAAAATTGCAAAAAGGGTACATTTTAATATTGTCTAAGCCAAAAAAGATTCATTTTGCTCATTTTTATTGTGATCCAGGATAGAAATCTCTGCAGACTTGGGGAAACTGTTACACAACAATTTGGTAACACAACCTGTCTTCCCTTAAGTTGCGAGAAGCCAAACAATCTGACCTTTGTGTGTTTCAGGACTCAAATATTCAGGAGAAAATAAAAGAGAATAACTGGGAAATGGCTAGGAGAGACCTCGGGTGCTCTCCTCATGCATCTTTGTTATCAGGAGGCTTGTGCAGTATTCAGGGATAAGGTTACTCTCTCCCTGGTTGGTCTGAGCTGCTCACTCTCTCTTGCTGGGGTTTTACTCACCTTTGCTTCTGCAGTCACACCCTAGCTAGTCCTGGCAAAATGATCCAGGTTATGGAAAACCTTCCATTATAAAAGCTGTAAAGTGGACCTGGGCATCTTGACTGAACTGAACACAGAAGCAATGAGAGCAGTGGCAGAGTGGGTAGGCAGAGGTGGGCCTGGCTTGGCCTCAGCCAGCACAGGGTGTGGGTTGTCAGCCGGGCTCTGCAGCATCGCTGGTAGGCACGTGCCTCACCAGGCAGTACGGGAGGAAAACACATCAGCTGTTTTGTTCACAGTCAAAAAGCAAACCCTGAATTTGGAGTTTCATGTACCCTCTCAAGTCCTTCTGGAACAGTGTTCAGTGGTGCACAGACCTCTAAGACCCTGTGCCTAGAGCGTGCTTGCAATTCAACTTTGTACCATCCCGGGGTGGCTGCAGCTGCTCAGGATGAGCTGCGTGCACGAACTGTGCAGGGACATCAGCCAGGAGAGGGATTTTTGTAGCAGCATGCTGGCTGCTGTGTTAGGAGGCAGTGTGAACCTGTGGTTGGAGAGACTTGCCAGAACTGCAGTACCCTGAATTGCAGCAGTCTTACCTCTTCAGCAGGACCTAAGTCTCTTTCCCTGACCCCATACATGCAAGCAAAGGAGATGATGATGTTGTTGCTCAGACTTGGAGGTTGCCTCAACAAAACAGCAGTTTCCCTGTCTTGGGTGGAGTAGTTGGGAGGGCATGACAGAGCTCTGCACCTTCAGTCAAGGGTGACTGTGCTGGAGCTAACACAAGGTGGGATCCTGGAGGAGAGAAGGGGTTGTTGAATGTAGCAGTGTGGGTTTGTTCTGTGAAGTCACTGCTTGAGCAGGGGACAAAGGTAGGTGGTGGCATGAAGTCCTCACACCCTCTGAGCTGAGCCAGGACTTGTGTTTAGGTTCTAAGGTACTCCCATTCTCAGACTCCTAGAGAGCTGTTGCATCTAGAGGGAGAGCTGCTGACAGGTGGGATGGGTAGATGATGGTAAAAGAAGAGAGAAATAAAGGCTGTTCTGGTGTGTAATCAGACTTCATTCCTCCAGAGATTCAGTTACCAAGCATAACATTTTTGTGGGGAAAAGATAACAAAGACCCTGTTCGACTTAGAGGCAAGGCAGAGTATTCCACTGGTTTTTTATCACTGTGTCTGTTTCTTACAGAAACCATCTTAGTGATGATTGTGACAGAAAGAGCTGTGTGAGACTCTGTCATCGTGGTCCTATTCCTAAGTAATAACGATTCACCCAGCTCTGGATGTGCTCTTCATTGCAAATCTCTAAGAACTCTTTGGTTTTATTCCCACTGAACAATTTAAAAGGCTGAGGCATACAGAGGTGGCACATTTGAGCTGCAGGCATATGTGGTACCTGCCTCAATAGCTTTTATGTATCAGCAGCTGCCGTCTCTCCGCTGCAGCCAGGCTGCCGCAGTCGTGTCCCTGGCTCCCTTCCCTGCTTCCTCGCCTAACTGGTGCTCTTAATTTAATTTTGTAAGGTTTGCAGAGAGCTAAATTTGGGCCCAAGAGTGTTATTTTTAGTCTTGAAAATAGGCTAATGTACAAAAAAAGATTTTTCTCACAGTTTAATGAACCATTTTTGGACTTTGAGGGGGAGAGGAAGATGGCAGTAAGATGGAAGGGCTTTTCATGTCACCTCCTTAGTCATATAAGGAGCAAAGGGCCCATTAATGATACTGATGTCATCTCAGAGCTTCAAGTGCATTGTCCCATACCATTCTTTCTCCTTGATCTGTTTCCAAAACTCCTCTTCTCTTATCCACCCACTTTTCTTACCTGCTGCCAGCCCCTGTCCTTCAGTGGTGCCATAGATGTCTTCTCCTGTGCCTGCTGCCTGCATTTTAAGCCCCACACAGATTGCATTTCCCCAAATCAAATTTAAGGAGCCATTGATGGAGGTGGGTTTCAGGAAAATGCCTACCATTCATGTCTTGGTTTCTGCCAGGATGGGTTTCAAGTGTCCATGTTCCAACCAGAGGCTCATTCAAAATCTAGTGCTGAGCAGGTAGTGCATGGACTGGTACTACAGAGAAGTGTTTGTCCTGGGCTTTCTGACCATGTCTGTCTCAGCCTTTTGGGAAGGATGACTCTTATCCAGGGGTTATGTGCTTGCACCAACTCTGAAATCATCATGGAGTCAGTGCTCTATTACCTGAGATAGGTATTGTGCTGAAGTCACTTGAGGGGTGGTGAAAATGAGTTTAGTCCTCAAGACTGTATAAAAAAAAAAAAAAAAAAAGAGAAATATTAAGAGGGGAGGCAAGGAGGCTGACCTTGAAGTACTGTGCTTCCAGGAAGCCAGTTGACTGCTGCCCTGTGTTGAAGTGAGCATGGATTAGGATTGCTGACTCTTTCCTCTGACCCTGGGGACATTTCAGAGAAGTGTGAGTGAGCAGATGGATTTTATTAGACTTAGAAGAGACAGTTTTTAAATTGAAAAGGCTTTCAACCTTGTCTTTACAGAATGGCATTGACATGGAGGTCCTTGTCTTTCATACTGCTTGCTTATTCCCTCATTCTCTCCCCCACTTGCAGGACAGGGTTTAAAACCCACCTGAGCACTGCCCATCTCTGCCACCTCAGCAGATGTTTGTCATACCGAGTGCTTTCTATGTGTCTTACCTCATATTTGTTTTGGCTTAAGATACAACCCAATCCCCCAAATGTTTACTGCTGGACGTGCTCCCACTGACATCTGCCAGAGAGCAGCAAGTCCAGCTGTTGACTGAAGTGATCCTGGCAGCAGCTGCTGCCCGGGTGGGGTATGGACCTTCTCAAAGAAGCTGTGATCGTGTTCTGAACGCAGAGTGTATTTTCACTTATGTTGTTCCAAGCTAAAAGACCAAAAAGATGACCACCACTTATCGGCTAATTAGCCAGAAGCCTCCATCTCATTTATCATAATCCAGATGTTATCCTGCTAATTTTAGGGCTGTTACTCAAGCGCAAAATTGGACACGCAGGAGTTGAGAGTGGGACTACATCACAGACTTTTGTCAGGGAGGCCCTCAGTCAGGGCTTTGATGGGGTGTGTGATCTTTGGCCAACACAGCTGTGCTGACAAGAAGTCCTCAAGATCAATTTCTGCTCATTATACCAGCAAAACCTTATTTTTATTGATATTGCTGATGTGGGGGAAGAGAAGCTTCCCGGCAAGTTGCTGCCAGTGTGAGTTCTGTTGATGGTGACCTCTCCTTACTCATCCTGTGGACCCCAGTCCAGCTGCTCTGGCAGCCTCTCTGGTAAGACCTGGTCTAAGTGGGTGCAGTTGTGAGGTTTCTGTTAGGAAGCCAGGACTGTATTTGCTTTTATTTTTAATTTTTTTCTAAGAGTCTTTTGAATGCATTTTTAAAAATGTACATCTTGTTCTCAAGAAGGCTTTGATCTTGTTAATCTTTTCATCTATGCATCAATCTGTTGTGTGAAAATGCTGGAATGTGCTCTTATTGTGGCAAAGGCTTTCTTTGGGTTTGTTTCCAATTTTTTTTGCATAGTTTAGGGAATTTTTCTTCCCTGAGGCTCTCCCTCTGGCTTGATCCTACATGAAAGTTGACCACAGATGTGTCAAGTTCTAGAGTGCCGCTTTAGGCTATGTTTTTGAATTTTCTTTGCAGGGATTTCCTGATACCAAATAGAAGCAATTCTTTCTCTTTCCTTGCATTATGATAAAGAAAACATTTTGAGCGAGGCTGCACATTCAGTTGTGAGCAGAAATGAGCTCCCTCTGCCTGTCTTCACCAGGTGGGACACACACCAACCTTGAACTCAAAGTTTTGTGGTTGCTGTAGCGTGAGGCAGAGTCTGGACTAACTTACCTGCTGTCTGTCTGTGTTAAGAGGTAGAGCAAACTGTACTGCTGTAGTTGTGGTCATTTGTCCAGTTTGAGGCATGGACAACATGATTAAATCCATCTGCATTTGGCCACATAGATTTAGCCTTGATCTTGATCACTTATATTTGCTTTTCTCTCTTAGTTCTTACAGGTTTAGAGCTCAGGTTACGCTTTCCTAGTTACAGACATGCTTTCCTAAAATGTCCATCTGCTCATGATAGCAGCTGTTCTCTTGAAAACCCTTGTGTAAATGCAATCATAGGTCTGAGAAGTCATGCCCTGTGGTATAATATGAGCTCAAAGCAAAGTGAAGAAGGGGTCTTTTGGCAGCCAAAAAAAAGAGAAATCTGAACTGTACCTTCTATATATTCCTGTCAAAACAGTAGCTTTGTAACTGAGTCAAGTCAGGACTTTTGCAGTTGTGGGACCCTCACTGACCACAATGGAGGGACTAAGGTGACCTTTTCAACTTTCCTCAGTGTAAACTAGAAATTTCTCTGCTGAATAGTTGATATCATCGTGCTAATCGCTGAGCACTTCAGCTGGGAAAGGAACTGGTTCCTTTGGCTCTGTACATAACTGTGAGAGAATTTGACTTGCGATGGTGGGCTGGGCAAGAAAAGGTTGGAGCATGAGAGGACACCTGGGAAGTGTGCTGCCAAAGCACAGAGCCTCGTGTTGACCTCTGAGGAGATCCTAGGCAGTACTTCAAGATCTTTGAATATTTGTTGTCCTTGATACTGTTGACCTTAAATGTAAACTTCTTGGTTTATGAAAACATAATGAATTTCTCTTTGTACTTGTATCTTTTGCCTAGGTCCTGAGGGAGGCTAATAAATTGGCTGAAATGGAAGAGCCACCTTTGCTACCTGGGGAAACCATTAAAGACATGGGTACGTGAAGAGGAAATTCCTTATTGTTTGCTGAAAAACGGTAGAATATCCATAGAGCAGTTGGTCACTGACCAACAACAGCAAATTGCAGATGATTTGGGAACCACGATCAGGTTGTTTCATTAATGGAGCTATCACACATTACCTGGGCCAGGGTAACTGTGTCATCTTTTAGCACGTAGCAAGTACAAAGCAATTCAACACTCCTGCCATGAGTGACGGGGTGAGTTGTACAGCTCTGCTTTTGCTGCCTCCTGACAGGACATGGATGGACTGTTTCCGTTTGTCCTTGCCACAGGATAACTTCTTAGGCTGACACAGCACAACTGTGTGTCAAATCTCTGTCATGGACTCTAGGAGAGGATACAGTGCTTTCACAGGGAACTTACTGCGATGGGGATGGGTTTTTTCTTTTTTCATCCACACATTCTGACATGCATCAGATTTGCTGATGCTCTCCATTCTGAAGGCTTGAGTAAACCTCTTGATTAATTTTCTGTGAAGGATTTTACATTCACTTTTTTAACATGTTGCCTTTCTCTTAGGATGATATGGAAGAGTGCAACTTCAGTCCTAAACATAAAAAAACAAAAATGAAAACTGAAAATGCTTCACAAAAAAAATGCAACCAACAACAACAACAATATAAAACCAAGCAAAAAAACCTCCAAACAACCCACCTCAATGATTAATCTTTTTCTCAACCTCTTTCCTAAGGACTCTGAACTTGTACTCCAACCATACACTGCAGACTGATATCTAACTCACTCCACAGACACTGTTAGGTCTGACAGTCAGGAACTATTTTGAAGGGTTCCTAGGGAATGTTTTAAGAGGTCAGAGTTACCAGTGTTTTATCTGTTGGCAAATGGTATGATGAGCCACTTGAATCTATAAGACTGGGTGGCTTTTGGAGTAGCCAAGACAGCAGCTGCCTCTTCCAGCAAGAAGCTGAAGGCAGCAAAAAGGAAATCTTTGTTATTCATCAGCAAAAATTGTTTCCTGTTAAAAGTGTGAAGAAAGGCAAATGTAATTCTCCTTGTATTTTACAGAGAAGGGAAGAAAAATATTTTCAGCCAACTCAGTAATCTAGGGTAAGATTGGCCTGTAAAAGACAGGAATTCCACAACCAGGGGAATTAGTAAATCTGGTTTCCAGTTTCTTTCTCCCATATGTGTTCTCTTATACATACCAAAGACTGAGCTCATTAGGCTTTCCCGTGGTGATAGCACTACTACAGCCTCTCTATTATACCTGGCATTCGTTCTCACAAACAGGGAAGCACTTTAATGCCTTGGAGATCCCTGTTTATCAAGTAGAGACTGCTGAAATCATACAGCTGTGGCAGGGTTGAGGTCAGACAAGCCATGTGTGTAGATACATTTGTACATGCGCAGTGTAATTAAGTAAAATTGTTTCCTTAGGAAACCAGGCTAATAAAATGCAAATGTGAAAGGTGGTGTGGCTTACAAGCTGGCAAGGCCAGTGTTTGAGATTGTGCCTGGGGTTCCTTACCTGGAAAACATTTTTCTAGCACCTTTCCTCTATACCCAGAAATCCTGTTCCTTTTCAGATATAAATGCATGCTTTTCTTATTAGTGGATTTTGCTGGGGTTTTTAAAAACATTTTGAAATTACATTTTGAATAATGAGAACTCCAGTGGAAAAACTAGGCAGGCTGCCCTCACCCTTTCTATGCTTCCTAAATCTGCTTTCAAACCTCTGTCAAACTAGTCTTTGAAAAGAAGTGATTAATAATCGGCCACCAATGAAACACTTGGTTTAAACAGAACTGGCTATAAGCATTTTGTGTTTAATTGTCCTTCAAACAAATGCATGTAAATTTATATAAATGAATAAATAATTTAATTACTAGCATGTTTATATATATATTTTTTATTTCTTTTTAACCAGATATTGTGTGCTACATATTTTGCTCTGAATTAGTCACTTCTGATATTTTAAGGATCCTTCTCCACATCCAGATTTCGAGAGTCAGTGAAGACTGTGCAGAAGCAGAGCTGATGTGAGGATGATTTAGTTATATGTTGCCAGTGCCCTGGAATAAGGCAGACTTCTTCTCTCTCTCCCTCTGGGCTAAAGACCTAAATCTCATGGGATCAAGGTGGAAGAAGTTTAGGTCCCCATCCTGACATCCCAGTAGCATCCCACCTCATGTTCAGAGTGGCTGTCTCCTAGAAGGGAGGCAAGCCATCCTCCTGACATAGCCCTTGCAAAATGGGACCCCTAGGGCTTGGAGGCTTGAGGTTATTAAGATGATCCAGAGAGTTCTTTCATGGATTTGGCAGCTCTGGTCAGTGGGTCTCTGTGTTTTTGAGGGGTGTCATTACTTGTTGGTGATAGTGTAAACCTATTGCCATGACACAGCCAGAGAACTGTTTCAGTGGCAGAAGATGTGATAGGCGGGAAAGGTGAGGAGGCAACAACTTAAATCTTGGCATTTTTAATTGATGTAAAACAGAAGGGCAGTTAGGAGAGGTGTTTGCTGTGGAAAGCCAGCAGCACCTCTTGCCTTTTGCTGGAACAAGTGAGAAACATTTGAGGCCTTTTAAGAAGGGGACTGTTTTGAGTCACCGTCACTCAGGCTCAAAAATAATTGAGTTGTGCAGAGTAACTTGATCGCTGACTTCAGACCTAAGATCACCGGCAGCTGGGTGTTACACAGATTCATGGCTCCTGCAAATCCCTGTAGCTCTGCTGGCTTTTAGCATAAGGGCCTTCATCCCAGGGCTGACTCTTAACTGCAAGGGTGTACAGAAGGACCCAAGCATCCTAAAACCCGCCTGCACAAGAACTGCCGTCTCCTGCCTCTGGTGGCACAAAACCATCTTGGGCACAATCCTTAGCTTTTCTGCAGATTGCTGTCAGCTTCAGATGTGTGCATCCAGGCAGGAATGGTCTCCTCTCTTCATGCATGATGTTCTCAGCTACTGGCAATAAGAGCAAACAGTTTGCACCAAACTCTGGCCTGTTCACCGGGGCAGCAGTTTTGTGCGAATGTAGGATTCTGGGTGATGGTACTATTTCTACCCAAACTCTTACCTTCTCCACAGAACTGAAACTTGCATGTTGGCTCTAGGCTAGAACCTCAGATTAAGCGTGTTTTAATTTCATGATCTGCAAGGTAGACCACCCCCCAAATACTGTTGCTGGCATAATTTTTCTCCCATAAATTAACCATGAAATTAACAACTTCTTCTTTTTCTTTTTTTTTTTTTTTAAGCTAAGGATGTTACTTACATCTGCCCCTTCACTGGAGCAATCAGAGGAACCCTTACTGTTACCAATTATAGACTGTATTTTAAAAGCATGGAACGGGTAAGCTTTTGAAATTGTCTGCTTTCATTACCTTTTTGGTCTGTAGAGCTAGGTGGTGTTTGAGAGTATTTCTGTGTGAAATGTAGCTATATGTTTGGGAATATAGACATAAGGGAGCAGGAGCTGGGGATTTTTCCCCCTCCCCTTTTTAAACTCACAAATTTCAACTGTCTACAGGACCCTCCTTTTGTCCTAGATGCATCTTTAGGTGTAATCAACAGAGTGGAGAAAATTGGAGGTGCTTCCAGTCGCGGTGAGAATTCATACGGGCTGGAGATTGTATGCAAGGTAAACTTTTATCTGTGTTTTACAATAGGGGAAGGGGAACATATATTTTTAAAGGTTTTCTCTGTAGAGAAGACTGTAAGAAGTTCTGCAAGACATTTCAGTCAGTATGACTTCACAGGTATCGAAAAACATGATTTTAAAAGTAATTTTCAGTATCCTCCAGCTCCACTCATTTGAGAAGAGATCCAAACCTTTTTTCAGGCTTTATGCTGGGCAATGGCTTTTCTTCATCATGGAAGTGGAGGCCATCCTGTATCTTCAGTTCTCAGGGTTGCCCACCAGACTTTTTCTAGGTAGACTCCAGTTACTGTGGAATGCTGTAGGCCTTTCACTGATTTGCATTTCAAGAGCAAGAAGGGGCACATTTTGCCCCTAAATCATTAGCTCCTGTCCACCTGCTGCTGTGCTTTGCAGTGAGGGACTGGTGAGTAGCCTTCAGTCCTCATCGGGGCTGTTCTTTCATTTCTTTCAAGGCAGTACATATTTCACATGTGCCTCTCAAGAGCCCTTGGAATAACTGGAAATACAAACTGCAGTAAAAATTAACAATTTGCCTCCTCATGTCTGCTTTACTATAGACCCATAAAGTAGATAAAGCCACCATCTCCCCTCCTTACTCTGTATCTCTGGGTGGCATGGCTCCTCTGCTTCCCTCAGGGACCACATAGCAAGAGCTGAATTCAGAACCTTGTAGGTCTTGGGCTGCTTAGAGCTTGTCAGAGCCCCTCAAGGCTAAAAGGATGCCACTTGCTGGATAAGACCAGATGGAGGAATGAAAAGGAGTCCCAAACTGCTCTGGTCACTGCTGTGATTTTGAGGCACCAGGAAGCTAAGCAGACTGTCAAGCTGTGGGTGTGCTGAGTCAAGACCAGTTACTGCAATCTGTACCAAATCATCCAGCTGCTCCCTTGTCCTGTGGCAGTAATAATCCACCCTGGCTAACATAGGGTGGAGTGCTTGTGCTGGCAAGCTAATTTGTTCCCTGTTTTGATCTGGATTCCTAGCCCTCAGCTATTTTGTCTATAAGCACACTTGGTCAGGTTTGGAGTGAACTGTATCATTTCCCTGCATGGGAAACTCAGGCACAAACCATAGGATGGATGTTCTGGCCCTTTATAGCGTGTTTATATATGTCAGCCTGCTTCACCAGGACATGCATAGCAGTTTAGTGCAATAACAGAGTGGTACGGATACATCTTATGCATCCTGGAAAGTTCTCTGTGAGAGACCAGTCATGTAATCCCTGTAAGGAAGCAAAGTCTTCAGCTGTTTATCTCATTCTCTGATTTGCTCTACCATCTTCATGTACTTGAACTTGATAGTTCATTTCCTGTTGATGGCTTTTAGACTCTTTACTGCAAGCATTTTAGCTTCAAAAACTTAGAGATGCCTTATTTACTTTCCAAATTTGGTTTTGTAGATCACTATGGAAAGGAAGTCCTGAAGGACCACTTTTTGTGTAAACCGTGCTGCTGTGAAAAGTGGAGGAGTTCTTGGTTTCAAGACATCCTCTTGAGTTCTCTGAGAGGTGGAAGCTTTAAAGGGAGATGGCATTGGATCCTTTGCACCCAGCTGGCTGTCCTTGGACCCCTACATGCAGTAGCTCTGTGGAGGTGCTTTGTTAGGCCATCCCCTCCAGTGATCTTGTGGCACTGCTCAGCGTGAGAGCTCAGTAAGAGCCAAGGAGGTCTGTCTCACAAAGTCCTGCTGGTCAGAGGTAGCTTCTTCCTGAGCAGGGCTCTCCTCAAGACTTTCAGCAGGTAGAGAGCTTCATGTGAAGGCAAGATGCTGTGGTCGGGCACAGCTGTGCCCTCCCTTGGCTGCTCTGCTGTTGCTGGAGGCTGCAGACAACCCCTGAACTAAGCCCAACATTGCAATACAACACTGTTCAAAGTACAGTATTAAATCAGTGCTAGAAAGAGCATTGTGATGTGACCCTGTTTTGAATTCTGGCTTTTAGATTTCCCTTCAATTTTGAAATGGTTCAGAAATTTGCAACTTGATTTCCTCTTTTTTTCCCCTAGGATATTCGAAACTTGCGGTTTGCTCATAAGCCTGAAGGGAGAACTAGACGATCCATATTTGAGAACCTAATGAAATATGCTTTTCCAGTTTCAAATAATCTGGTAAGTGTTTTCTCTTCAGCTTTTACCGAAAGACACAGAGTAGCAGTAAGCTGTTTTGTTCTGTCCCATCTACTTAATACAGCATTCACATGGGGTGCATTTTCTTGAAGGAGGTGAAGTGCTGGTTTTCAAATCTGTTTTAAACTTAATTCTGTAGGAGTTTAGATCTTGTAGGAAACAGGAAAAGTCTATTACTGTGCACTTATTTCATGCATGGGGATTGACTTACTGATAAAGCCTTGTAACAGAGGGAAGGTACTGGAATCACAGTGACATCCATCAGAGGTTTACAGCTAATGGTGACTTCCCTGCCCCAAATCTGGAATGCAGCCCCCCTGTTCTCTAATGTTACGACACTGCAATTGTTGTTTCAAATGCTGGTTGAAAGGATCTGGTTGTTAATCTGTAAGAGCATTCTTGCCCAAGTAGTTTTAGCTTCTCTCTTTAATAACAAGCTCCTTTTGTCCATGAAGTACTAGGTAATAGCCAAGCAAGATCAGGGACATATTGGAAAGTATATTGTTGTACTAATTACCTGCTACAGTGAGAGTGTTAATCCTTTTTATAAAGCCCTAAAAGAAAAGCGATATGATGGGGAAAAAGAAGGGTCAGTCATGAATTAGTATTTGAGATATCAAACATTTTGTAAATGGGCTCTGAGTGGGCTCTTAATGGAAAATTTTCTTTCTTTCAGCCACTTTTTGCCTTTGAGTACAAAGAGGTTTTCCCAGAAAATGGATGGAAAGTGTATGACCCAACTTGGGAGTACAGAAGACAGGTGGGTATCGTGCCACATCCTTCCTCAGCCTCTCCTCTTCAGGAGTGAGGGTCTGTGCAGCAATGTAATTACAGGTCCCACGGAGCGGAGAATGATCCTGCTGACAAATGCTGTGCAGGCTGGGTTAGGATGTTGTTCTCCACACTGCAGTGACTGATGAGAGCAGTACAGCTTTAGAGATAGTGGCATCCACTGATGGACGTCAGCTCAGGCTGCAGAGACCTGACTTTAGGCTCTCGTAGAAAAAACTGCTCTGGCTTGGTGATCAGGTGCTGCTGGCAGTGAGGAATGGAGGGTGCATGTTCCAGGTAAAGGCATCCCATTGTTGGGTTTCACACCTCAGTGCTTGCTTGTATTAGTTTTAATTGTTTCCAGGTTTTCCTGTCTTAAACAGCAACTTGAGAGGAAAAAAATTAAGTGTAGAATGCCTTCACTATCTTAAGCATGGTTCCTCAGCATAGGGATCAACCTAAAGAGTACTGTGACTTACCATGGTTTAGAGCACACAATTGTAGTGTGTCCAGAGTAGACTGATCAAAGGTATTAATGATCATGAAGTGACAGGCTCTCAATTAGGAATACTGTGGTAAAAACTTAAGTAGTCCTCTTTGGGGTAAAAGATGGGAGAATGAAATCACTCCTGTCATAAAATTCTCAAGTAGAAGAAAGAGCATGATTTGGTGACATGTTTGCTCTGGACACAGTAAGCTTCTGTCTCCTCCAGCTCCACCAGAATAAAACCAATTTTCCACTGTAAAACTAAGAAATTTTAAGCCATGCAATTTAAAGATTGATTTGGATCTTTCTCTTCAAATGAAAGAAAACTAGACCTCTGTCCTAGCCTAGGTGATTCCTGGAATCCAAAACCTAAGGATTCATTTTTCTAGCTCTAGTCTTCTAAAAGCCGGGCATGCCTTCTAAATTGGTTATCTAGGCCTCTCATTAACAGATGGGAGAGAGCGCTTCACTGTTGGGGGTGATTTGTTCTCTCCTAAAATAGCTGCCTAAGATAGATCACTGGCTTCTAGGCTGCTAATGGAAAGTGAGATGTATCTTACTGTATCTTACTGTATGCTGCCTTCATTGCAAGAAAGTGTATGTTTTGCGCTGAGATGCCGCAATCTAAAATTCTGGTCAAGACAAACTCCAGTTGTTTGTAATCACTTTGTATCTAAGGTCAGTTTGACTATAATGCCAGATAATGCAGCAATTATTTCTTTGTTTAGAATTTACCTCTTTCTTGGTAGTTATTTAATGGGAAGATCTGTTTGTAGAGAAGGATTTGCAGCCCAAGCTATTTGAGCAAGATGTTTCTTTATAGGGCTGAGAACTTTGGAGTAATGACTAAAGAATACCTGTGCTATCAAAATGATCTCCACTGGAAAGCACAGCATTCACTCAGCCAAGCATCAGTTAAAACAGGTGAAGTACAAAAGACATTTTTACAACACCTGGAAAGAAAGGATGACCTTAGATATTCAGTGTAGATTATTCTTATTATTCAATGGAGATTATTCAATTTCAATGTAGATTATTCCACTTTCTTAATCCTGGCATGTCAGTTTTTATGACAGAAGCTTTTCTGTCCATATTAGTTTTTATACTGTAATTTGGTGCACCTTAAATTTGTTGGGAATTTGGTTACATGTTGAAAGGATACGTGTATTTGCATGCATGTGATTTGCAGCTCTTCCTGGCCTTTCTGTAAAGAAAATGAGTGTAAAACATGACCCAGCTGAGGCATTGTTGCAGTGTGTACTTGTGCTGTGGCCTGCTTTTGTGTTGTTTGTGAGTGGGAAGGACAAACCTTCCCTGACTACTTCTGTGTCAAGAGACCAGACTAATGTCCATGTGCCGAAGCCCTTGGTCATTTCCTTACATTGGTAGCTGCAAAAGTGAGTCCAAACCAGGATTTTTTGCAGCCACAGCCTTCCTGAGTTTTACCCGTGATGGGCCACGGTCACTACCATTCCAGATAACACAATCTATCTGTTCCAGTTCCTTATCTCCAAAAGTGACCAACGCCAGCTGCCGAAGAAGAGGCAAACCATACTACAGGAGATGTTTATGTTGTGATCTGGCCAGGAGGAGAATTTCATCCTTTTTGTTAATTGATTTAGGTCCTGCAACATGATGCTTTATATCCCCTCCAAAACTTTTAGGTATTTCAGTCTGTTTATTTAATTCCAGCATTTGTAACTACGGATGTTCAGTTTATCTGTGTGAATGTCATAGCCTTTTTTCTTAATCCAACCAGGTTCTGCTAAAGCAATAACAAATACTACAGTAAATCAGGATTATGTCTTGAAATGGCAGCAGGGATTCATTAATAGTGAAACAAAACTGGCATAATCAAATCAGATAATGGGATTACCTGTCTCTGACTCTATGAATTGTGATCAGAAATAGAAAAGCAGGACATATGCACTGTCAGCAGGACCTTCTGGAATTGGTTTAAAAACTGTTAGAGAAGAGCTGGCCTAGGGCATCAGCAGCCCAGCAGTATGGCCAGGCATTAGGTTGCTGTGTCTTAGGCCAGGTCAGTCCTTTCCCTGTGGGAGCAGGGACACATGGAGAGGGGAGTGGAGCAAAAGTAAACTCCAACTACCAGGCATCCTGAAAAGACTTTTAGACCAGGATCCATGATAAAATCTGTGTCCACACTGGTAGACATGGCAAGTTTCAGTGTAGTATGATTTATTTATTATAAGTTTTATTAAGATTAATAGAAATGTGTCCATATGATAGCAGTTGTAGCAATTAGGAAAGATACTCAGTAAACCCCTGACTTCCCTGTTAGCATTCTTGGGAAAGATGGAAATATGTAACTTATTAAGAATCTGTGATTGTGTAAAGCTGTGGGGAGTAATAAACAACCTGTAGAGAACAAAAGGAACTCAGAGAGGTTTGAGATTTACTTGATAAATGGTATCACATGTGGCAAATGAAATTTAAAACTGAAATTGCTCCCTGATTTTTATTGCACACGGGCTGGCAGAATATAAAACAGAATTGCAAAGTGAATAAGACTCACTTGAAACCAAAAGTCCTTAAGATGCCTTTGGAGTAACTTAAAGCTTTATTTTCCTTAATAAGGTGGGGAGCATTTGGAAAATATTACAAGAGGCTGTGAAGTTGTGGGATGGTTCCCTACAAAAGTCAATCTTGCCTAATATCCTATGCTCTGGTCATGCCTACCAGGGAGCCACAGTGTAGGGCTCAGGTTGCTGCTTTCAGAGAACACGTGTAGAGACTAATAATTCAGAAGAACTGACCTATTCTGAGGATAGAAGAAGTGCCCAGCATTAGTATGCAAGCAGAGTGGGAAAGGTAGAGCATGATAACATCATCCTGCAGAGGGTTGTTAGGTATAGCTTATGAGAGTAAAGCAAGGATTGAACTGTTAGATGTCCCATGGTTTAACTGAGGTCCTGCTTATGCTGGGAATGTCTCTGCTGCAGAACAGATCACAGCTCTCCGGTGCTGAGTGGACACAGCCTGGGCTCAGTAAATGGCAGAGGGACCAGCGTGGCTCTGCAGCTGTATCCTGTGTTGGTGTGGGGATGTGCCTCTCATGGCTCAAACTAAGTTAGAGAGGGGCACTGCTGGTGTAACTCGGGACCCTCCCTGCCTTGCCTGCTGCAGATCAAGGTGCACCTACATATCTAAGCTCAGAGTGGATCTGCTCGATCCTATAGAGAGGTGTGACTGCGTGTAATTACAGCCAGGAAATTATTTTTCTCCTGTCAGTGAAGGATCCTCATGTGTTTAACCTTAACCATGTGCTTTGCAAAGTGCTGCTGTGGCTTCAGCAGTTTTTCCCTGCAAACAAAGAAACTCCATCTTCTATGACATCAAGTGTAAATCAAGTGATAACCAAGCCCAAGTCATTACAGTAAGGCACGAATGACTTTCTAGAGGGAAACCAGGTCTAGGTTTTGTGTGGAGAGGACACAAAGGCTGTGTCTCTATGGTTAGATGATACAGTTGTAAGGAGTATTCCCAAGCACAGGGGCAGGTTCCAGGCACAGCTACACACCAGGCTGTTACCATCCCCCTTTTGAGTGAGTGTCTTTGAGCATCTTTAGCCACGCACAAAGGTGCTGTGATGCAAGTCAAGGATCACCAGTAGGAGTCCTACTCGTTTACCCTCCAAGCTTGGACAAACTGTCCTGTGGGGAGGATAAACGAGTTTAATAGTACAGATGTGAGGTGCGTTGGTTCAGCTGGGCTCAGTGATAACGGTCATGGGTACATTTAATTTATGACTACAGATGTGGCTTTGCTGCCTTCCTCAGTTTGCCCTCTGGCAACCACCAGAGAGATGAATTCCCCTAGAACCAGGAGCTGCTAGCAGCATTAATTTACCTGAAGAAGACAGACCTGTGCAGAAGTCTCTGGTCAGTACGGTGGATGTGCCATGTGCCCTGGCAGCTTCAGGGTGATCACAACCTGCTGTTAGTGAGGCATGCCTGAGTTCCTCCTGCAGGTGCACAGGCTGGCAGCTCCCAGAGCCACTCCTTAGCCTGCAGAGGCTTAGTGAGTTACATCTGTAACAGTTTGGTTTGATAGTAGGCTTTTGAGTGCTTACAACTTACCGGGAAGCAGTGAAATGCATCTTAGATGAGGAAATACCAGTGTGCTTTATGTCACGTTTAGCTTTTTCTATTGATTCCAGCTGGAGAAAGGGGAAATCTGAAGGAGCACGAATAAGTGCAGAAGCTACACTGCACTATGGCAAATGTCCAGGGAAGATGCAAATCCAGCTTCTCTTCTAGCCCACTTGACTTATTTCTGTTTGCTTCCAGTCCTTAGAGAAAGTCACGACCCAAATCCAAAGCATTCTGGGTGGTGCTGTGATTCAAGGCTCCTGGGCCAGGGGAAAGCAGACATTCCTCATGAGTCAAAGGAAATTTGAATGCTGACACACAGCATCTTTTCTTTCTTTGGGGGCTTGTCATGGATTTTTCTGGTCTGGGAGGAAAAATTGCAGAGGAAAGATTTCCTTCAAGTTTGTCAGTGTGGCAGCTGAAAGACCTAGAGCTTTGGAGAGCTTTAGAGCTCAGTTCTGGCCCAAGCAGTGTGTGCTGAAGCCGCACTGCCCAGCACTGTGAAGAGGGTGCTTTCCAGTGCCCTCTCCTTGGTCTTCTCCATGAGCATTGGTAGAGTTGCTGGGTAAAATGAAAAGGAGCTTTTCTTCCATGTAGCTGCTTGTTAGCTCCCATTTTTCTTGCCAAGACTGTACTGACAGTGTAGTTTTCATTCAGATTTGAGGGAGGTGAAATTTTCAGGAATTGCTTATGGGTCCGTTGTATGTACTTATTAGGACAGGACTGAGAACTAATTTGCCATTAGTCCACTTCCAGGTAGTAAACAGCTTGGTCACTGGCAGGAGTCTAGCTATTCCCTGGCTGGCAGCAGAGCTGGTGGACCCAGCAGATTCCATCCTTGCTGGGTACAGCAGGTAGACCTCTGAGCATCAGTAAGCTTGAACTGTGTATACACACTGCTTGAAGTCTGTTTCTGCCTATTCTTCGGCTTCAGACACTGCCAAAAATAGCTTTCCTTCAGGCTTTTGGGGTACTTGTGATCCTTGTAGTAACATTTCCTTCCCAGGGAGGGCCAAAGAACAACAGTGGTTCACAAGCAGGGTGTGTGACTGATATTAGACAGAAGGTCTGGCCTCCCCTCAGATTTCTAACCATGACCTCTTTTGACAGCGTGACTCACCACTGGGATGGGGAGCCGGCTGCAGTCTGTGTGGGTCAGCCATAATTATCACAGCTCGTCTGACTCGTGTTAGATTTGTCGTTTATTTCCTGTGGGAGCTGAGACAGTGGTAATCAGTGTCCCACCACCCTCCCTTAAAATGAAGTAGTGTTTATTAGAACAGAAGTGTGTATTGTGTTAAGAGCTGATGTTCCCCTAAAATGCACTCTGTGCTTCACAGGCTGGCCATGTTTGCTGCAGCAGATGTGTCTTCCCCACAGAGATGCTTTGTGTCGGAGCTCACCCCTGCTGCAGCAGGGGTCTGTTTAAATCTCTCCTTGCAGGCAGCTGCAGCAGCCACTCCCTGTTGGCCTGTTCTCTCCCAGCATCTGCCCAACCACGTCTGCAGGTTATCAGGGTGGTCCCCATGGTGCTTCAGGTGTTACTTGGAGATTGTTTTCTCGGAAGCTGTTGAGTGGCTTCCCCATCACAGCACACCTAGCTCTACGATGTGTGCGTGGAGATTCATTCCCTGCTCTCCCAGCCCAAGTCCTTAGTACAGCCAGAGAGCTTAGTGTGGCAGAAACACGGCAGTTTTACATCACATACAGTCATGCAACCAGAGACATACAATTGTTAAATTTTTGGTGTTTTTAGAGGTTTGCGCAGTTGTGCCACAAACACTGAAAAAAGCCCAAATCAGGCTGATTTTTTGGGGGTGTTTTACTGTCTGTTCTCCCTTCTTCCCCTCCCCTCCATCCTGTCTGGTAACTCCACTTTGTATCTCTAGTTTCCAACCACCACATTTGAACTAAGTGTCATGAGAGGACTCAGTTGGTCACTCATTCTGTCCTGCTCCTGGCTCTGCTGTAAGCCCACGATGAGACCAGGAGGTATCTTAAAGGTGGGCTCAGGGGGACCACCTGTGTTGCTGCATCTGTAGCCTCCACAGTTCCTTTGCCATAGGTGACCCTGCCTGAAGTCCAGTTTCCCTGCTCTTTAGTGACTTAAGCAAAACATCCACCTGTCTGGGGAGAGACATGAAATGCATGTTACCAAGATAATGCATTCCCAAGTGCCAGCTCTAAATGTCCTTCATTAACAAAAGTTGCCTTGAATTTCAGGTCTGGGGATTTGTCTGTGCTGAGGTCTCAAAGCAACTCATTTGCTAACCTGCAGTTTCCTCCGTAGGGAATTCCCAATGAAAGCTGGAGGCTGACCAAGATTAATGAGCGCTACGAGCTGTGTGACACATACCCTGCCATTCTAGCTGTGCCTGTAAACATTCCCGACGAGGAATTAAAGAGAGTGGCATCCTTCAGATCAAGGGGACGCATACCAGTGAGTGGGACAGAAGCAGCCACTTTGATGTGGTTTTCTTACACATACCTTTCGGCAATAAGTAGTACCAAGATCAGGCTGAGTGGGTTCCAGAGAGCAAATAAATGGTCAGTGGATAATAAAAGTGACAACAACATGTTTGAGGACATAGAAAACAACAGTATCTGCTGAAACTACTGTTGTGAAAGAGATGTAGACTAAACCAAAACTAGAAGATAAGATAAATTTAGCACAACTCAGACCAAATCTCAGTTCAGTTCCTGGGAAACACAAAGCAGCCCTGTTTGGCTGTTTACAATAGTCTGGCCTACTCTGACTTTGAGGATAGAGGAACACGTACTGATATTCTTGATGAGAGGGCTTATTAAATGAAATAAGATAAAACACATTGTTAGGATGATTATTTCAGAGGTAACTGAAAAGGTACTGGTTTACTCCTCAAGTCTATAGAAAATTCAGTCTGTTCCTAAAGTGCTTAACTTTTAGGTGGTATAACATAAAGTAAGGCATAGCCCACATACTGACTCACACAACAGCCAGAAAAGCAGTCTGCATCGTATTTAAAAGTCAGATTTAAACAATTTGATCACCTTTTGTTTGTTCAAACTTTGGGAATGCCATCAGAATGAGTAAGGACAGAAGAGTTCTTTCATTCAGTTGTGGTTTAATAGAATCCTTCAGTCCACTTAGCCTTCTGGAAACAGCTAATACAGAATCCTGGAGCAAACCATTACAGGTAAATCACTTCACTGGTTTAATGAATCCCATTTTCCCCTAATGTATTTCCCATTTGTTTCCTAAGGTCTTGTCATGGATTCACCCAGAAAGTCAAGCAACGATCACTCGCTGTAGCCAGCCCATGGTGGGAGTGAGTGGCAAGCGGAGCAAGGAGGATGAAAAGTACCTTCAAGCCATCATGGATTCTAATGCCCAGTCCCATAAAATCTTCATATTTGATGCAAGGCCTAGTGTAAATGCTGTAGCAAATAAGGTCAAGTACTTTTTCCTCTGACTAAAATTGAGAATGTAATAATTTAGAGCACATTTCCCACCACCATTTCATACTATTCTTAAGGATCACAAAAGGGTTTTCTACTGCAAAGGAAGTCTGCATGCAATGATCTGATTCTCTAGACAGATTTTTGTACGTGCACTGGTATCTGTAAGATGTCAGTGTGACTACTAACAATCCATTATATTAATTTACAATGGGAAATGAGATTGGAAGGGAAAAAACATGGAAGTAGTACTGAGGTCAGACCCTAGCACCCTGAATCTTGTGTATCACCATTTTTCAATTCACATGGTTGCAAGACTGCTTCCTGTAACAGCACCAGAACTTTGTCCCTGTTAACTGTGATGGGAGCAGGAGATACTCAGCACTTCTGAAAATCAGGCATCAAGATTTTTGATTTCAAAATATAACTGGGGGTTGCTAATGTCAAGGAATGGTGTTGTGTTCTTTCTGCTCTTAGGGAATCGTAGGATGGTTTTGGTTGGAAGGGACCTTTAAAGGTCATCTAGTCCAACCCTCCTCTGCCAGAAGCAGGGACATCTTCTGCTAGATCAGGTTGCTCAGAGCCCTGTCCAACCTGACCTTGAATGTTTCCAAGAATGAGGCATCTACCACTGGTCTGGAAAACCTGTTCCAGTGTTTTACCACCCTTATTGTGAAAAGTTTCTTCTTTATATTTAGTCTGAATCTACCCTCTGTTACTTTCAAACCATTACCCATTGTCCTATTACAACAGGCCTTACTAAAACATCTGTCCCTGTCTTTCTTATAAGCCTCCTTCAAGTACTGGAAGGTTGCTATAAGGTCTCTCCAGTGCCTTGCCATCTCAAGAGAAGTGCTCCAGACCTCTGATCATCTTTGTGGATTTGATCCAACAGTTCTATGTCTTTCCTCTGCTGGGACCCCAGACCTGGATGCAGTGCTCTGGGTGGGGTCTCTCCAGAGCAGAGCAGGGGGGCAGAATCGCCTCCCTGGCCCTGCTGCCCACGCTGCTTTGGATGCAGCCCAGGATGCGTTTGGTTTCCTGAGCTGTGAGTGTGCATGGCTGGGTCATGTCCAGCCCCTCTCATCCACAGCACCCCCAAGTCCTTCTGGGCAGGGCTGCTCTGATCTGTCCGTCCCCCAGCTTGTGTTGATACCGGGAGTGTCCTGATCCAAGTGCAGCACCTTGCACTTGGTCTTGGTCTTGCACTTGCTCATGGGGTTCCCATGGACCCACTTCCTGAGCTTGTCCAAGCCCCTCTGGATGGCATCCCATCCTTCAGGAGTGTCAGCTGTACCACTCAGCTTGGTGTCACCTGGACGCCTGATGAGGGTGCACTTGATCCTTCTATCTGTCTCTGATGAAGATACTAAATAGCACTAGTCCCAGTATGGACTCCTCAGGGACACCACTTGCCTGTGACTGGACACTGAGCTATTGGCCACTACCCTCTGGCTGTGACTATCCAACTTCTCATCCATCAAACTGTCTGCCCATCGTCTCCAGTCTAGAGAGAAGGATGTTTTGGGGGACTGTGTCAAAGGCTTTACACAAGTTCAGGCAGATGATAGCCCATTCCCATAGCCCTTCCCTTGTTCACTGCTGTAGTCACTCCATCATAGAAGGCCACTGGGCTGGTCAGGCAGGACGTGCCCTTGGTGAAGCCATGCTGGCTATCCTGAATCACCTCCCTGTCCTCCATGTGCCCTAGCACATCTTCTAGAAGGATCTGTTCCATGATCCTCTCAAGCACAGAGGTGAAGCTGACAGGTCAGTAGTTCCCAGGGTCCATCATTCTACCCTTCTAAAAATTGTGTTTCATGCCATCACTTTAAGCTTTGTTTTAATGGTGGAGCTGCTTTTTTGCAGCAAAGATGATTTTTTTTCTTTTTTTTTTTTTTTTAATCTGCCTTTCCAACCACTTAGGAAAGGCAATTAGTGTGTGGGTTATCCTCCTCTGTAATAGTATGGTAAATTTTAAAATGATAGATTAGCGAATGTAATGAGTTAACAGCTTGAATGGGGATAAATGATAATTACAGAGGAAAAGAAGGCTTGTAATGTGATATTCTTTGGTAAAAATTATAGCATTCATTAGCTATTGCAGAAGAGAGACACAAAGTGTGTGCCTGTACATTTGCTCCCAGTTGTAAGATAAAGCCAGTGTTTCTTGCCTGCTTTAGATAGCCCAGTCACTGTGGTATTTTGTCAGCTGCTATTTGCTCAGGACAAATGACTGGGATAAAGTACAAAATATGTTTTTGCTTAATGATTTGTATGTGAATTTTGTTCTTCAGGCTAAAGGAGGGGGCTATGAGAGCGAGGATGCCTATCAGAATGCAGAATTAGTGTTCCTGGACATTCACAATATTCATGTTATGAGAGAGTCGCTGAGAAAACTGAAAGAAATTGTGTATCCCAATATCGAGGAGACTCACTGGCTGTCTAATTTAGAGTCAACTCACTGGCTAGAGCATATCAAGGTAATGCACGTCTGCATCCACTGCACGTGGCTGAGCAACCACAAATCCTTACCAGTCTGCTCACTGGGAAAGATATCCAGAGATAACTCCATGATGTTCAATTCCTTGTAAATTTAAAGACTTACAATTTGTTTTCCATTTATAAGCAACTAAAACCATAGTTCCTTGGAGTGAGGAATCTTAAGGAGATGAGAAGAGGGACAAGAGAAGGAGCTGAAATACTGAAAGACTGTGTTTTGGAGTGAGGGATGTTCCTGGGTGATACGTATCTGTGAAAGCTCTGCTTAGAGCTCAGGAGACACAGTTTCCAAGCTCTTGACTCAGCCCCTTGACATCCTGGCATTATTGCCTGGTCCAGACGAGCAAATGCTGGGAGTTTGTGCCCTATCAGCCTTTCAGAAATCCAAGCAGAGTCAGAATAAGGAGGCAAAATGTTTTGGCTTCTCCAGATGTGGGTTTTCAAATTAACTTCTTTCTGTTCTAAAAATGTCCATCTTACATTGTTACTCTGCTGGTGCAGACAGGCAGATCTACTCCTGAGGCAGCTGCAAGGTGATGGCCATTCCTATCAGACACAAAATGCTCCTGCATTTAAATCCTGACTTGTCCAAGGACTGAGTTTTATGCAAGGGCTCTTCTAGAGTTGTGCCTACACTACAGTTTAGATGTGTCGTCATCTTGCTGGAACAGAAAATGTGTTCACCAGTTTGCTGTCCTAGTTACAAAGTAGTTGGAACTGATTTACCATTCTCCTTGAGGCAAACAGAGCCCTTGGTTTGTCCTGTGCTGTCACTAGCCATTTTTCATTTAGAGTTTCTGTTCCAAAGAGATTTTGTAATTTGTTTTTTTCCTTGTCCTAGCTCATTCTTGCTGGAGCCCTTCGGATTGCTGACAAAGTGGAATCAGGGAAGACATCTGTGGTTGTGCACTGCAGTGATGGCTGGGACCGCACAGCCCAGCTCACCTCGCTCTCCCTGCTCATGTTGGATGGCTACTACCGAACTATCAGGGGCTTTGAAGTGCTCGTGGAGAAGGAGTGGCTGAGCTTCGGCCACAGATTTCAGCTGGTGAGTCACTAGCCCGAGGAAGGCACTGAACAGAAAGTTATTGTCCCTCTTGAAGGATTTCAGAGGAGTTTAGCCTTTCCTGTGAGAAGTTTCCTGGCTGAGCTCGCAGAAGAGAGGTGAATGCTGATGTTATTGTTTTCTACCTATAATTCCATTTATCTCTTAACCTCCTTGGGACTATACTGGTTAGATACAAGGAACAGGTGGTATTAAGTCTCTCACGTGTCTGATTGATAATGTCATGTTCCCATGCTTGGGCTTAAACTAATAGCATGCATTGGGTTCAGTGCTGGCACTTTTGCTGGGAGTTGGCAGAGACCACTGGGGTATTTTTTGTCTTTCTTTCCAGTTCAGTCCATTTTCTCAGACTGCTTGGGCACCATCATCTAAGAAATGCTTTGCTATTGAAGAGGTTGGGGAATTTGTTTATAGCCTTGACCTCACATTTTCTTCAGGCACACTTTATTTTTGGAGAGGCTTCTAATTATTTAGGTGAAAGAGCAGCAGTTTGAGCCTGGACCAAGAGTAGCTTGTGGTTGTGTTCTTGCAGTTGGCAGAGAGGCAGCTTTGTGGGCTTGTGACACAGCAATTTGTTATGGTTTGCACTGATGGGAATTGAGAGAGCCTTTCAGTAGTACCCTTTCAGTCTTTGTTCCTATTGTGTTTTGCTCGTAGCTGTTCTCTAGTGGTTGTTCAATTTTGCAAGAGCTAGAACAAGGTCTGTGTACAGCACTTGCAGCAGTGGGTTGCACTGTCAAATGCTCTGAGGAAGGTGGGGAAACTGAGGCGCTGAAGCAACTGAGGTTCTGCTGCAGCAAAACTTGTTATCTGGTATTTGAACAATGAGTGTTTTAGCTTCTTCACTGTCTAGACAAGGAAGATAGTGACAGTGATTTCCTTTGGTGAGGGCAGAACAGTACTGGGGATCTCCATTACTTACATGTTCTTATTTTGTCTTTGTACCGTACTTGGGGCTCCCGGGTAATACGTAACCATTAATGCACTCTGCTAGTTCTGAGGAGTCGTGCCTCACATGTGTTGGCCACACAACACGGTCAGGGTTGGAGGCCTGCTTCGGGGAGTACTGTCATTACTGCCTCTCTGGAGGTGGCAGGAGATGGGCTGGGCTGGTGTTTGTACAGCTCTTGGAAGCCGCGAGGTGTTGCATGATGGTTATCGCCGCATGCCGTGCCTGTAGGTAGTGTTTGGATCTAGCACGCTCTACTACTGAAGTAGCCAGGACAACAGCTGCAGCTGAAGCAAAAAGCATTCTCATTTTTTTTCCTTCTGAACTTTAGCTATTAACTGAAATCAGTGCCAGCATAGCATCTGGAGCCTCTACTCAAACAACTCTTGTTTTAACTTAGCATGAAAATATCCCCATAAAGAATTTTCACTTCAAAGACAAAGAGAGTAGCTGTCCTTTACTCCTTTACCCACTGATAGGGACAAAGCAATATCAAGACTCATTAGAAGTATTTTAAAGCTGTTGATAAAGGTTTAGGTGACTGAGAGCAGAACGCCAGCAGCTTCCCCATGAAGCCCTGTGTGACTGGTGTTCTTTGTTGTGCTGTTTCAGAGGGTTGGCCATGGGGACAAGAATCACGCGGATGCGGATCGCTCTCCCGTCTTCCTGCAGTTCATCGACTGCGTCTGGCAAATGACAAGACAGGTAAGCTGCTGGGTGGCACCCGTGTCCACAGAGCCAGTGCTCCGAGACATGGCACAGTGTCTGGACACAGGAATGATTTCCAAGCTGACCTGTTGCAGGCTCTCCTTCCTGGGCTTGTACTCTTGCTTTGATTCTGGCAGCAGGCTTTCTGGGAGCCTGTTTAGCAAAGAGCCTGAAGGCACTTGCTAATGTCAGTCCTTAACACGGTGGGCACAGCAGATCCCTGCTGCCTCTGCTCAAGCTGATCCTGTAACCAAACTGCGGCAAGACAGGCTCCATTTTAACTTCTTTGAAGGCAGATGTACTGCTCCCAGTTCATAACGTGATGTACAGAGCTGAGTGCCTCACTTCAGACCAGGCAGGGCAGAGGTACAGTCCAGGAGAGATCCCCTATGTCTGGAAGGTTTTTCCCCAAGGTACATGGAACCTGGAAGGTTTTTTGTATCTTCTGTGACACAAAAGTCAGCTATGGTCAGGCAGTTCACTGGAGAAAAGCTAGGCTCATCATGGATTAGACCGGGAGAAATGGAAGGGAAGGATGGCACTGTATATGAAGCTGTACCACATCCATGCAGAGAGAAGAGGAGGCTTTACCATCATCAGAAGTCACTTTCATTGTGGTCTCCTTGGATTGCTCTTACAGCTGAGCATCCTGACCTGCAGCTGGTGAGGTCAGGATGTCACAACTGGGGCAGCCTGGGAAGAGAAGGGTAGTTGTGAAGGAGGACGGCCTCCTGCTCTCCTCTCCCTCACCCCTGCATGTCTTTGCAGTTCACTGCATGTATTCTTACTGACCTTTTGTGGAGCTTCAGCTGTCCATGTCTTAGACCAGATTGTTTCTGCACAGAACTCAGCAACAAACATGTCCTGTGCCCATACCCCTTTTCCTCTTGCTGACCTGTCACAGGGTGCCACCCTGCTGTTCCCTCTGGGCAGTGCTGTGTTAGGCACCCAGGTTATGTCCAGCTGGCCAGTTGGAAATTTCCACCTTTTGAACGTGTTTATTTCACGTGAGCCTTTTGTTCACAGTCCGGCTGCATGGCTTGTCATGAGGGGCAGGCACAGCAGAGCAAGCTTCAGTCTGAAGCAGCACTGAGTGTATATAAACACAGTGCTCTGACCCTGCCGACCTCTGGCTTTTGCTCAAAATTCCTCTCTGCACATGCAAAGAAGCTTTCCAAGAGGGAAACTCTTGCTCCTGGAAGGAGCAAATATGACCCTGAATATCCAGGCAGGCAGGGAACAGGGACAGATCCTGTTCTAGAAATCAAGAGGGCAACTCCTTACCAAGACCACAGCGTGGGAGAAAGTTTATTTTCCTGTTTCAAAATCCCAACCTAATTTTCTGTTTCTGCCTAAAGTTTCCTACAGCGTTTGAGTTCAATGAGTACTTCCTGATCACCATCCTGGATCACCTGTACAGCTGTTTGTTTGGGACCTTCCTCTGCAGCAGTGAGCAGCAGAGAGTGAAGGAGGTAAGACAGCTTCTCTCCAAGGTAAAACCTGTTCCTGATTTCCTTAGCTGGCCAGATATTGCTACAGAAGCTGGTTCCTCACTCAAAGGTAGATGTAGATGTGGGCCTGGGAAATGATAAGCCCCCCTTCTCAACAGCTGGGACTTGGGGGATTTTCTTCTTTGCACAAACTGCTCTCTGTTGGAGACTTCATGTTTCAGAGCAACACCATCTCCCTTCTGGACACTCTGTCTACTTCCAGTTAGTTGCCAGTGGTTGAATAGCTCCTGGTGTCTCCCAGGTAGTGGAAACGCAGTTTTGCTTTGAACTTCAGTTTATTGTAACCTTCTCCATGGGAACTGGTACTTTTTTGCTGTCCCTTTTCTTTGAAGTGGTCCCTTTAGGGTGCTTTTAAGTACCTAGTGTGTGCTGTCATTCTGCACACACAGGTTACAGCAAGTAACTGGTCTTTATGTGTGTTCTTGCTGTGCTTGCATCTTCCCGGGAGAGGACAACTCTCCTACTCTTAGTAAGGACGTGCCTCTGTGTCCTGCCACAAGCCAGCTCTGCCCTGCGGTCTGGCCGAGGTTTGTTTGCCCAGGGAGGAGCATAGAAATGTGTACATTCAGACCCAGTCTGGAATTAGAAGGAAAACAGTGGCACTCATTCTGTCACCAAGGGCTGCAGCCTAACCGCACAGAGGTACACGAGGGCACTGCTGTGCAGACCTGATGTGATTACATTTGATAGAACATCAGTTAGAAATAATCGTAAAAACTAGCTGTAAAATAAAAGTGATAGCATTTTACTATAGTGAAATCAGTGTCCCTGTTTCTGTGGAGTCCACAGTGATTGAATAATTATCATTTCCAGGGAAGAAAATCTGCATGCTGTTTGCACGTGGGTTTGGGGTTTTTTTTAAAAGGCCTCAGCCTAGTGAAGTACTTAATCTAGAAAGTACTTCAGCACTGGTTTCAGTGGGAGTATTCACAGGCCTAATTATTCCACTAGATCAGGGTCTAAGTCAAATGTTTTCTTTTCTTCCTTTGCAATTAAATACTCCACCAAGTCCTCCAGGAGCACTTTAGAGAAGTGAAGTTTTAACTAAAGCACTGAGAGTTCACATTCCAGTGCCACCTCGCTGTACCAGTGGTGATGCCTGGTCTGTGCTGGCAGCTGGGTGGGTCAGAGGGGTTGTTCTGTGCCAGGGTGCGTGTTCCTGCCTGCATCCATGTGCTTTGAGTACAAGAACCACATCAAAAGAACAGTTTTGGGGGATTTTTTTAAGCTACAAAAAAGAAACCAGTTCCGTATTAATGACAGGCATATGTCTGTGCTGCTGTAGTTTGTAGATAGCTGGGATTCATATGGCAAATAAAGCCTCCTCCACCCCCTTCCCTTACAGAGCCTTCCAAAAAAGACTGTATCACTTTGGTCTTACATCAACAGCCAACTGGAAGACTTCACTAACCCTTTGTACGTGAGCTACTCCAATCACGTCCTGTATCCCGTGGCCAGCATGCGCCACCTCGAGCTATGGGTCGGCTACTACATCCGCTGGAACCCCAGGATGAAGCCTCAGGTACGCCTCTTCCTGCTCCTGCTTCCCTCTCTGCTGGTACCAGTACTGTTATTTTGGTGGTCAGGGCCTTTAGGTAATGTACAAACTTATGCTGCCACTGCTTAAATCTGAAAACAAGCGCCTAAATTTAAATGCCAGCAAGGGCAAGCACCACCTAGAGCTGCCTGGTGCAGGTGCCCAGCTGGACATCCCCACCTTGGGAAATCTGCAGGAGCTGAAGGTTCTCAGCAGTTTGGGAAATTTTTGACTTAGAATGTGGGAAAAATGATCTGAACTCTCTTTACAAAATATCTTAGACCCCTAAGATTTCTCTGGATGTGGGGTCCTAGATAGGAATTTTGGGGCTGTATATTAAATTACTGCTGCTTGCTTTGGCTGCCTGAGGCGCAGGGGTGTGACCCCAGCCAGCAGGGAAGCTGGCTTGCCCGGGGCAGGCACCTCAGACAAGCAGTCTGAGCATGACCCTGAATGCTGACATCCCTTTTTTGTAGGAAGGGACAAAAATTCCCAGTTGCCTCACTGCCCATCTGCAGGTAGCAGCTCTGCAAATCTGTGGCATTAGAGACAGGAACCCAGCAAGCACTTTGCAGTATTGACTGTTAAACACTCAGAACTATGTGAAAATATTTAGAAGAATCTGGCTGGTTTTTCCCCCCACCAAGCCCCTGAAATTATGTCCAGGCTGAGATGCCATGGCCAGTGTCCCCCAGAACTATCAGAGATTAGAGTTTGGCAATTGTCATCTTTCAAAATATGTACAGACTGTTTTGTTTAGCCACCATTGCACTGTGCATGTTGGATCCAAATGAGCATCCCAAAGCCAGAGCAAACCACTCAGGAACCTGTGGGCTGGAGACTGATGACACTCGTGTACTTCCCCTCATAGCTGTGTGTCAGGTCAGCAATAGTTTTGTGCTTCAGGCTCCCACTTCCACGCTGACCTCCCAGTGCTCAGCTACACATTTCCTTGCAGGAACCTGTCCATAATCGCTACAAGGAGCTTCTGGCCAAGCGGGCTGAGCTGCAGAAGAAAGTGGAGGAACTGCAGAGAGAAATCACCAACCGTTCCACCTCATCCTCAGAGCGAGCCAGCTCTCCCGCACAGTGCGTCGCCCCCGTACAGACAGTTGTATAATACAGACTTCTTTTTGCCAAGTACCTTCCCAGGACCGTGGGGGCAGCTTTTCTGAAACCCCCTGGATTTCCAGCATGGTGCTTGGGAGATGCCAACCTATTTATTTATTTCTCTCCAGGGTAATTTATTAGTACTGTAGCACTAGAGAAAGCTTAAAGCAAAAACCAACACAGACAAGGCCCCTTATGCAATTAACCTTCTCAGTGGCTAGCTTATAATACAAGCCAGTTGCACTTGCCACCTGTAAGAAGCCTGGAGCTTGCTCTTTGTTCACTGATGTGCTGGAAATCACTTGGCTTGAAAGAGTCTGTGCACAAGCATGAAGTACCGTGGAGGAAAAATGTCTGCTCAGAAGTTTGAAAGGCCAAACCTGCTTTTGTATTGGAGCCTCAGATGCAGCTGTGACATCGCACACCCTCCTGCACAGCAGAGTGAGTGGGGGCATTTGCCAGCACACCTGGAAACCAGCAACAGTAATGTCTGAAATGTGTCATTCCTCAACCTAGAGCATAGGAAGCCATGTAAATGATGCCTTATTTAAAGAAAGGGCAGCTTCTCCCAATAAAACATGGCAGTAGAGGAGCAACATACAGGCCTTGATTTTGTAGGACAACGTTTACATCCATCTCTGCAACTTTAGAGTCTTGCTTATGGTTTACAGTGGGTGTGCCAGGATGCAACTTAAGCACCTTTATTTCTGAGTGGGGAGCAGAGAGTGGCTCCCCTGGGATTTCCACAGCGCCTCTGGCCTCCAGTGCCTCACAGTCATCAGGGGAAAGGCAGTGGAATACCAAGGGGCACATGTGAACTGCTGGGATCAGCCATTACATTTTGCTTGGGTAAGCATAATTAGCAATTTTAATGCTTCTGTGCAGAGCTATAGTGGTGTACTTACGGTATTTCAGTTTTCTGCTAACTAATGGAAGCAACTGTGCACCGACCAAAGACACCTTTCTGCCTGCATTGCAGCTGCTGCTTTAGGTTTGTGGCAGACTGAACAGCTTAGCCATTTTCTGAACCCTACCTTTTTCCTCATAGTCTGCTTCAAGAACTGGTCTCACTCTTCTAAACTCAAGTTGAAATTCAATTTTAGTACAAAAATTTCCTGTAGGAGATAAACCACACCCTTGGTCAAACCATGACTTACCCCCTTGCTCTTCCAAACAGGTAAGCACAGGGTTGCAGAAGAGAGGGCTTACAGCACAGGCAGTTCAGTATGTGCAAGGCCTTCAGGCTGCTTCGCCACTTGTCTGCTAAGGAGAAGGGGCACTGCTTGGTGTGGGTTCCTGTGTTGCTCTTTTATGGCAAGATCCCGGACTGTGGTCACCTGTTTAATATCCCTGTTAGCTGCTTCACTCAGCTGCTATTCCGCTAGAGAAGTATTTTTGGAGAGAGCATAAGAGTAGACCCATTTCCACCTAAAAAACTGCCTTTCAAAAGCCACATTCCTGCCAAGGCAGTTCACAGTCATTTCCTCCTGCAGTCTCCACTTCTGCCTGCTCTCCTGCTGCAATCACCACAGCGTGCTTACAGAGGAATCGACAGCCACCTTCCGACGGGATGAATAACAAGCTGCACAGCACCACCATATTTGTTATGGGGTGGCCTGACACATTATGGTTCAACAGCGCAAAGAATCCACACAAAATAACTTTCTAAGGACTTGGATTTGCTTTGAGGTTAAAGGGCAGGTCTGCTTTTACGTACAATCACTATATAAGATGGTTTAAAGCATTATTCTGTATTAGCACATTGACTGTGTGTGTATATTTTGTTTCTTGATGAAGGCTGTTTGGTTTCCTTAACACTAATAAAAACAGTTAAATGGATAAAAGTTCCTGTGCTCTTACTTTCAACTATGTGGTTTTCCAATGGACTTGAAGGACATGCAAACATTAAATAAATAGCATTGCAAGTTCAGTGAAATCCACATCTCTCATTCTTCTGTAGAGGGTCTTGCAAGATGCTAATGTTGAAACTCTGAAGTCTAGAATGACAGAAAACCAAGATTCATCTTTGGACAGGTTTCATTTGTCCTGTACAGACCAGTATTAATATAGATACAGTGCTTAGCTGCTCAGTATTATAAAAACAGAATCACAGAATGGTTTAAGTTGCAAGGGACCTTTAAAGATCATCCAGCTCCAACGCCTCCATGGGCAGAGACACCTTCCATTAGAGCAGGTTGCTCAAAGCCCCATCCAACCTGGCCTTGAACACTTCCAGGGGTGGGGCATCCATCATTTTCTCTGGGCAGCCTGTGTCAGTGCCTCACTGCCCTCACAGTAAAGAATTTCTTCCTGATATCTAAACCTGCCCTCTTTCAGTTTAAAGCCATTCCTCCTTGTCCTGTCACTACGTGCCCTCTCCAGCTCTCATATAACTCCTTCAGGTGCTAGGCCTCCCCAGAGCCACCTCCTCTCCAGGCTAGACAACCCCAACTCTCACAGAAGCTACTGTCTAATGCACTGTGAAGTGCAGAATTTTTTTTTTAATTGCAGAAGTATTTCAAAGTATTCTGAAATACTTTCACGACTAAAAAAACCTCTACAATTTCTGCACCTTACCGTGCATTGGCACAGTAACTTCTGTGTAAAAGGAAGATTCACACTTTTGCATGTAATTTATGCAAAGCCTAAATTCACTGGGATGATTTGTGATCAACTCAGTGGATGCTCCCTGATGCTCTCAGCCCTGGTGGGCTTAGTTCTAACTTGGGCACCTCATTCATTCACTGTGGGCAGCATGGATGGAGCCTAGGATACTTCTAAGCCCTCCACCAGCAAGGAGCTGCATGAGGACAGCCTGAGATCACGCTGTGTGGAGGTCTCCCCCCCTGAGGGGATGGGCCCTGGGGTGAAACCATGGGTTATACAGGGTTTCCAGACTCCCTGATGGTATCCTGTTCCCTGCTGGGCATGGGTGTAGCCCCCACCCCAAGAATACTCTGGTTTTCCCATGGATCATCAGTCTGTGCTTGGGCCCCCAGCCATGTGGCTGGGAGAATAAATATCTCTGAACATCCACGCAAAAATCATTTCCTCATTCTTTCCACGGGCCAAAGCTGTCTTCAGAAGGTTGCTGGAAACCCCACAGCAACAGTGCTGAAGTTAACCCATCTTTGAGCAAGCTGATCTCCAGAGGTCCTTCCTGAGCAAAATGACTGAGCATAAATTTCAGCTACTGATTTTTCAGGACCTCTGGTATGGACTGCTCTTTACATGGTTACTCCCACTATACCTGGTGAGCAGCATCTAACAGCAGCTAACACCTTATCTGCCTGTTGCGCAGGGAAACAAGCTGGGTGGATCAGCCACAGGCAACAGACTCAACCTCCCTCTGCCTGTGTTGACCCTGCAGAGCTCCCTTCCTGTTCAGCTACAGGCAAGGGTGCACAACTCTGACTAACGCTACCTGCAGCTCTCATTCATCACCCTGAACAGGCAGACCTCACCTTGCCATGAAAAGCCCATTGGCTGTGGCACAGTGCTGCAGCACTCAGCTAATTTAGAGAAGTGCGGCTTTCCCACAATTCATTCAATAGGCAGGCTGGCTTTATTATTTTTCAACTGTATATACAGGTAGTCTGGGTCTTCTATACATTCCATTAATAGGAAATTCTTTAAATTATTAACATAATAAATAACATTTAATCAGCTGTGCAAGTCAGAGCACAAACTTAATTGCACTACTACCAAAGTAGATAGCTCATCAAAGCACATACTTCAAGTTAAAAGCAAGACGCCAGGACCAAAAGGCATGATTGAGGCACTTGCAGTTTAAAACACCTGTGGTTTTTCTCACTCCTTTACCACCCAAAGCTGTCAGCTAGAGACAGGGCATGCTAGAGACCTGCTATGCTACAGCTTTTTCCTAAAGCAGGATTTCTGTAGGAAAGTTTCACTTGATCATTAAGCAACGTAATTCATAAGTTATTTTGCTTCTTTTCTGAGTACTCAAACATCCACTGCCACTGATGCTGACTAATGCAACGCAGCAGAAAAGAACCAGGGAAGCCTTTTGAAAAGAGCCCCACGGAACACCTTTGATGGGGTTTACCTGTTCTCCCTCAGACGCTCCCAGAGATGGAACCAGTGCAGCTGCACACAGAACAGAACTGACAAAAGCCCTCAACACCCAGGGCTGCAGCATTGTTTTCACACAAGAAGCATCCTGAGAAGCCTCCCAGATCAACGACAGCATGAAATGGCACTTGGCACATCACACACACACCAACCCATGTAAACGTGCAGTGCTTGGTGTGCTGGAACAACACGGAGGGACTGCTGGAACCATAACATAAGGGAACTGGGCGAGCCCTACTGTTAAGATTCAGTGGCCATGTACCTTGAAAATGGACTGTGATTTAAGCTAGACCATAATATATACAATCAAATGCAGGGATGGAGAACCAAGAGCCTGTAAGCCTGTATTTCAAAAGTGCGCTTAGCGTACGGTAGTCTCTTCCACACAGCAAGAAAGGCAGCTGCTTTAGATCCAGAATGTGAGAAAGTTTGGCCAGGATGGTTCAAGAACATCTCCTGCAGAAGAGTCATCAGTCCCAGCTGATATCATCTTTCTGTAGTGAAGTCTGTATGGTCTGCATGTCTCTCAGCAACTGAAGATTCTTCCGACTCTTCTCTCCAGGCTTCACTCTGATGGGACCTGCATTCTTTCCTTTTGTGCTTATTGTAGTTGTTACTTTAACCTCACTGACTGGGAACCTGCTGTCTTTTATTTGTTTAGCAGAAGTCTTTCTGGACTTGCATTCTCTCTTAAGTCTCTCTAGCTGAAACAGAAGCCCAAAGAAAAGCAGTAAGAAGTGATCTTGATTCAGTTTTATGTTCAGCAATTCTTCCAAACAGCTGAAATATCCCACCACTTATCTTACCCAGATAAGCAAATAGTTGTTTCCAAGTCACACTGAACAATATATATTACATTTTCCTTACAAAGCATTGTTACATTTGCCTCTTTAGAGCTGTGTTTAGCTTACAGTCTGATCTACCACCTCTCTAAAAACTGAGAGGTTCATTATGGGGGAACATCGCCATTAGGAATGGTAACAGAAAAAGGTGTCAATGAAAAAGTTGATTTGTCACTGTTACCATCGAGTGATTAAAAAAAGAAAACAAAAGAATGCAAGGGTTTTTTTTACATACATACTAGTAATTTCAATAGCTAGTCACTGCCGGAGATGTAGCTTTGAAAAGAACACCAGAGCTCTGCTGGGGAGAAGAGGTGGTATCCACACACAGCACTGTAAATCACAGCGTGGAAGACTCAGTACTCCCCAGCAAAGACTGAATGGAGAACTGGACAGTCTGAGGTTCAGACACATTCATATGCCCAAACCACAACATGGGTGGCTTCTATAGCTCCCCTCTCTTCAGGTGGCGGTGCTCCCTCCTCCAGGCTGACAGCATGCAGCATCACTGCTGCTGGGAACTGCAGCACATCTGCTTCTCTGCAGCAGTTCCTCTGAAGATCCTAAGATATCTAAAGTGAGTAGTGCTTCTAACAGCAAGCATTTCACACATCCATTCTGGATGTCAGGTCTCAGCATGTGTTTTGTGTGTAAGTTACATCAGGTGAGGGCGAATCGTGGTTCATATGAACTGAACCACATTAAACACATGGGGTTAAGCTCTTGAAAGAAATTCACTAAAATTAATGAAGACGAAAGAAAACAGGGAATCAATAGTTTTATAGCTTTGAATGAAAAGGCTACACACTATCCAAAACAAAGTTTTGGATATTTGTATCTGGAAGTTACAAAATAAGCAAAACAGGTATTTTGAGTCTTAAAAAGTGCAAATCAAAACATAAATAGGTCATTTCTTCCAAGTAAAGGAAAACTGTTCAACAGTGTTCAAGGAACAAGAGGAGTGTAAAATGCAATGTGAGAATAGATGCAGAAGTTCTGTCCAGGACAGGGTGAAGAGTGGGCAGGGGTGACAAAAAGGATGTTTCTGCAAAAATACTGGGATAGATTGAGGTATGCAGACTAACTTTGGGACATCAAAGGTAGATTTTAGAATTAGACAATGCTACTCTAGTTATTTCTGCTTTATGCAATTGCTGCTACATTAGGATATAACATTAAAAAACCCCTGCTTAAGTCAGCAACTCTACATGAGCATGAACACAGGCAAAAGAAACTCACCTGCAAACGATGCTTCCGAACTTTGCTGATTTGGTCTGCCTTTGCTTCCATCTTTCCCACCAGTGTATCAAGTTCCCTCTCCAGCTCTTCCTTCACTGCAGTGGTTGGGGCTTCCTGGATGAGCTTTGACAGCTGCTGGTGATCACTAGCACACAATTCAGACAGAACAAAGCTTGCATCAGGCTCCATTGGCTTCTACAGCTCATATCCCAGTTCAGAAATAACACTTCTTGGAAACCAGAGCATCAGCAGCCAGACATGTTCAACACACCATAACAAACCAGTACAAACAGTTTTGCTGGTTTGCAGCATTATTTCAGTAGCACATCCTGGTGGCAGGCTGCTGAGTCTCAATAATCTAAGTAGCTTCCAGCTTCAAAATGCATATTCAAAATGACCAAATAACCCCTTGAGAGCTTGATCTCAGCACTCATTCAGTTAATATTTTGTGTATCTGTACCTACTGCAGCTGTGCAGTACAGTAACAATTCACGTTCAGTTAACCAAGACAAGCAAAACACCCAGCAAAGCTGTCCTTTAATGGACTATTTGTCCAGATCCTGCTTTTGGCTAGGATAGAGCTTTCACTTTTAGTAGCTGTTACAGTGCTGTGTTTTGGATTTAGTACAAAAATAATGTTGATAACACTGATGTTTTCATTGTTGCTGAGCAGTGCTTACCCTGAGCCAAGGGCTTTTCAGTGTCTCCTGCTATGCTAGTGACGAGGGGCACAAGAAGCTGGGGCAGGGAGATATCTGGGATGGCTGATTGGAATTGGCCGAAGGGATATTCCATACCATAGAACATCCTGCCCAGTATATAAACCAGGGGGAGTTAGCTATGAGGGGACAATTACTGCTGGGGACAGGCATCCGTCAGCAGGTGGTGAACAACTGTACTGTGCATCACGTACTTTTTTCCCTTGGGTTTTATTCCTCTCCCTTTTTCTTTACTATTATAATTACATTTTACTTTATTTCAATTACTAAACTGTCTTTATTTCAGCCCATGGGTTTCTCCTTTTCCCAATTTCCTTCCCCATCCCACCAGAGCAGAGGGGTGGGAAAGCAGCTGCATGGTGCTTAGCTGCCAGCTGGGGTTAAACCAAGACAGTACTTTTTGGCACCCAACATGGGCCACGAGGGGTTAATGACAGGTCTGATCCGAGTGTGTGAAGACAAATCTTTCCTAGGCATCGCTGTACTGTTTAATAGTGGCAGGTCGCAGTGCTGGTTTATGGTGCCACGGAATCCCTGGCCGTGAAATTCCTGGGAGAATGGGTGTGCTCAGCGCACCGCGGGAGCCACCCACTGGGGAACCGGTGTAAGTACACCTCTCTCCTTCCCTGCTCGGCAAACCAGCCTGCAGAGGAGACGCGGCCCCACACCTTCCCCTTCTTCTCCAGGCGAATCACAACAGCCTGTAAGAGCTCTCAGTAGCCCTAGGATGTTAAAACCTGCGCGGTCCCAGTGCTAGGAACCAGCAAGGTGCTGAATGGGGTTCAGATCAGGGGAGGATTTGTGTCTGGGGGCAGTGAGTGAGCAGCTGTGTGGGACTGAGTTAGTTGCTGGTTAAACACCACAAAGAGTAAGCTACCTTCTGCACAAAAGACAGGATACAGAGGGTACACACCACAGGGAATCCTGAGTTTCACCTCTGGGACCACAGGGAGACCATGAAATGGGATGGAAAACCTATACCTCAACCCTAGAGGCACAGGCATATGAATTGCAGGACAAAAAAAAAAAAAAAAGTACAAATAGGGATTCTTCCAGAAAAGTTGCTGCTTAAGTTTTCAGTGGGCAGTTGTCCAGATGGAGTGGCAGGGCTGATCTTATTCCTGATCCTATGGAGAGGAATTCTAATTCTTCTTCACAGGAAATGGAGAATCCTAGGACCAGTATTAGAGGAGCCCTGTCTCCAGCCAGGTGCAGGAGAGGGACAACCAGGTTTACAGGACTGTGTGGATCAGATGGCCTGGGCACATCAGCCCCATGGGACTACAAGGCTTTAGCAGACCCTGAGGCACAGTGTGCCCCAATGCCATCATACCATACAGGGCAGAACCCATTTGTATTTCTGGAGCGACGGGAGAATCCCAACAGCTGACGGTCTTGGAGGCTGAAATCAGCCTGACAGTGATTGGCAAAAGGACCCCATTGTGGCTGGCCCAGAGGCTCTGTGCACCCTTGGCAGAGACTGTCTTGGGCAAGGGCATTTAAAGGACTCAGAAGGGTACTGGTGGGCTTTCAGTACAGCTGCCTTGGAGACAAAAGAAATTAAGCATCTGTCTACCCTGCCTTGTCTCTCAGAGGACCCTTCTGATGTGGGGCTGCTGAAGGTCAGAGAACAAGAGGTGACAGAATGATTTGGGTTGGAAGGGACCTTAAAAATCATTTTGTTCCAAACTCCCTACCATAAGCAGGGACATTTTCCACTAGACCAGGCTGCTCAGAACCCCATCCAACCTGATCTTGAATGTTTCCAGGAATAGGCATCCACAGCTTCTCTGGATAACCTGTTCCAGTGCCTCACCATCCTCACAGTAAAGAATTTCTTCCTAATATCTAATCTAAGTTGGCCCTCCTTCAGTTTAAAGCTATTCCCCCTCATGCAGACACTACACATCCTTGTAAAAAGTCCCTCTCCAGCTCTCTTGTAGCCTCCTTTGAGCCCTCCTGGCATGCCACAATGAGGTCTCCCTTGAGCCTTCTCTTCTTCAGGCTAAACAATCCCAGCTCTCTCAGCCTGTCTTTAAAGGAGGTGCTCCGGCCCTCTGATTGTCTTTGTGGCTTCCTCTGGACTCACTCAAGCAGGCCCACTTCCTTCTTATGTTGGGGACCCCAGAGGTGGATGCAGCACTGCAGGTGGGATCTCTCCAGAGCAGAGCAGAGGGGCAGAATCCCCTCCCTGGCCCTGCTACCCACACTGCTTTGGATGCAGCCCAGGACACGTTTGGCTTTCTGGGCTGGGAGTGCCCACGGCTGGGTCATGTCCAGCTTCTCATCCACCAGCACCCCCAAGTGACTTCAGCCATTCAGCTACCCACCCATCACTTTTTCCTGCCCTGGAAGACTGTTATGATAGCTGAGTCCGAAGTCATGGACTAAATTAACTTAACGAACTAGTAAAGGGATGGTCCATAGACTACAGGAATAACATCTGTGTGTACATACATCAAAAGACCGGAAAGGTGATGGTGGTTAACTGGGACATACTGGAAAGCGTGAGGCTTGGGCAGGACATAAATGGTACAGTATAAGGGGTGGATACTGCCCATCCCAGCGGGAGGGAGGGATGGGTGTGGGGGTGTGTGAGTGGCAGCAGGGTACTGAGCTGCTGCCTGGGTCCACACCGCAACAGTCCACTGCACTGGGGCTGTGACTTCTCCCTTACCTCTTCTGAATATACTGCTGCACATAAGCACAGGTCTGATGTCCAGACTGTTTAGCAGACTCTCTAACTGCAAATAGAATTAACAGCCTTTGCAGGCAGCAAGACAAAGATTACATGCTAGAGACTTCCTAAACTAAGGCCTTTCTCAGGCAAAACCTTCCAAGTTCAAAGCAAAAAGGCAAGAATATGAAACATCTACATTCATAAACTGCAGTGGAGAATGTACCACACTCACAAACTCATCTGTCCAAATTCATCTTGTAAAGTCAGCAACACTTCTGAGAGCTCTTCTTGAGATGAGGACGAGTCCATTGGCAGGGACGGCCTTCTGCTTTTGCTGGCAGGATGACCAATACTGGTGGGTTTTGCTAGTGGAGTATCGTTTACCACGTGTCTGTTACACAAAGCCTTCGTGTGATGTTTCATCAGGTGTAGCACGTGTTGCACATTGGCAGCAACTGAATGACTGGGACTGGTAGACTGAAAGGAAAAGAGACTTCTTTTAAATGGCATTATCAACAACTTGATAATACCAGAGAGCATTTAAAAACACTGACACTTTTGTTTTGCTGACAAGAATGTAATTTTTGATTCAATTAAATATGCACTAACAAGAACATCTTGTCAAGCAGCATAGTGCAGGCTCATTTTTGGAAATACCAGCTCAGCGTTGTCAATATCCAACAAGTATTTAGTAAACAATCTGTAAGAGAAGCGTCAAAGAAAATTAAATTATCTGACCACTGGGTGTCAGGAGTGCACCAAGGCGAAGTCCCTTAAGGAGCTGCAACTACTGAGCTCTAAGCTTTGGAATTAATCAACTCACCTTCCCAGCCACAAAGGGTACATCACCCAGACACAGTCTGTAATGGGGCTGCACAGTGGAATGTCTTCCAAGAGAGCATTTCTGGAAAGAAAAAAGAGAGAAGTATTTAGCAAAAATTGTACCACAGCAAACCCACTTTCCCTTTACTTTGTAGTAAAAGAGGCTCCCTGATCACATGCACACAACCTTATTTAACTCCTCAGTAACTGCCCTTCTCTTCCCCACATCTTACCTTCTCTGTCTGCTTAGCTTTTTTCCTGGGTTGTCGTGCTTTGGGAGAAAGCAATGGTGATGCTGCTTGAATCAGTCGTCGGTTGGTTTCCAGGCCTGTCTGAAGCTACAATTGAGGGAATAAGGGGAGTTACTGAAATTAGATTAATAAATAATCAGAGACAGTGCAAGCAGAGAATTGCAAACCAAGAATTTTTAAAACACAAGCTCTCTAAAAGCAAGGGTTGCAAATGTTTAGGATATTTTTGCAGTCCAAGGTCAACTTAAACATTAAATATTTCCTCTGGTAGCACTACTCATCAGCAATCCTGGTAAGTTAGAGAATTAACCTTAGTGCATTAGTCCCATGCAGGCAAGTGCCAAAACATCAGCTGTGCTTTACACTTGCCAAGGTATTGGGGAGCTCAAGCCACCCAACCCTGATCAGTTGATCCCATGACATATAGTTACTAGGCAACTGCTCCTTCTGTTCTATTCAATTTGACAGTAAAAAAAACTACAAACAAACAAACACACAGCCACAATAACAAAACTAACCACCAAACCATCTATGGAAAGAGTTAAGGTTAGACCTTCCTGTCAACAGTGAGAATCCTAACACGCTTCGCTGTTCAAGAGGAAGATACGGCATGGCTTTAGAAACCATGTCTTGAAGAAGCATTCACAGCACAATTTTTCATTATTAATTTGAGATACCCCTTTCCCCATCATACCAAACTCCTGGCAAAGGTTAATGTTAGAGCCTAACACATTACCCATAATTCTTCAGCATACAATGACTATTTAATGAACACCACACTTTCAGGTTAGAAGACCAGCCGGCATCCTTAAGGGCTCAATCAAGAGTATGTTGTCTCTTTTTTGCCTCCTTCTACAATATTTTAATTACAATTATGAACAAGGGAGCCAATTTGTTGATCTTGATATATTTAGAGGTTCCCATGCATACTCAATTATGAATCAGGCTGAATTTCTACTAGTCTTTTCCAACTAACTTCTTTTAGTAAAGGAATCAAAGCTTCAGTGCACGTGGTGTTAGAAAAATGTTTCCAAACAGCTCAGAGAACTCCAGAACATTTGGTACCTCAGGCAGGAGGAAAAACAAAAGAGGAAAAAAAAAAGATTAAAACCAGGATTTCATTATTCTGTGAGGCATATGGGGGGCACTTTCAGTAAACCTAGCTGAAAAGTTGATAAAAAGGAAGAGCTAATTACAATGCATACCAGTACAAAAAAATTTCCTGTTGGTTACCTCAGCTGCTTTTTCCTGAACAAGCTTCCTTGCATGTTCTTCCTCCTGAAGCTTCTGTTCCAGCTCTTTCATTTTTTTCTAGTCAAAGTTGAATAAAAATAATAGCGTTACTAATGAAACAATTTTTTTTCTTCCTGAAGACTACAATACTAAGAGCTTGAGCAGAACTATGAGTTCATTTTATGACTTAAAGATAAATGAAGACTTGAGCATTAGAATGATTGCTGATGCTTCGCCTGTATAAGCACAAATACAGCAGTCAAAAGCTTACATTCAACATTTAAATTGTTTTTTCTATTCTTACTTTCACAATTGGTACCTGAAGTTAAGTCACAGCCAAATACACAGAGCAATACACAAGGCTCTTTCTCTTCAATTGTAAAAACACCCTAGACAGTAAGTTGCTTTGTATACATTATCCTCCAAGATTCTGTACTGCAGAACAGCTAACAAATATCATTATAAGGCCAGAGGAGACTTGCTTAATTTAGACCACTAATGGTATTTTTGCTAAAATCTGTAACTTACACTCTTACAAGAAAAGAATTTTTGAACATCTAGCCACCTTCCTAATAAAGAAGAGGAAGGAAAGGTTGTATGATGCCTCTGAGATACCTTTAAACAAAACTGAAGTAACTTCATATTTTTATCACAAAAGCTTGTAAGAACTCTTTTGAAACTCCTTTTCAAAGAAAAAGGTTAAGGGGAAAAGCACACATTTCTTTGTAAACCTCCAACAAGATGAAAACATTGTTTAAACAAGATACACTGAAATCCCCAATGTGAAAGTTATCAAATAACTTCCTGGGTTTATATAGCAGTGACAAAACAATCCAGAGCTCCAGTACCCAAAACAATTTCCCTTCTCTTCCCCCAAAGACTGATAATTCAAGAGCCACTAATGAAACTTAAGGCAGAAAAGCATGCTCTACAGAGTGATGCGTGTAATTGTATACTTGTTTATAAACCCACTACACTGAGGTACTAAATATTTCAGTTCTGCTTTACTTAAGCATTAACTGCAAAAATAATGTAACAAGCTGTTATACAAAGGTGTTAAAAGGCAAAAGCCTGGATAAACATTGAGGACAAAGGCACTATATAAAGGAACCAACTTTTTCTGTTGAATAAAAGAACCATTCTGATGGGGGTTTTTTGTTCAAAACAAAAGTATTCCAGGTAATTTAAAATCATCTTCTGCCCTTTACAGTTATTGGCACAACTCTTGATATCCCTGTAGTCAGTCTCAAAGACCTTTTATTTATCTGTTAAGTCTGACAGAATTTTTAGTATGAAAATATTGAGGAAAATATTCTATTTAAACTGAAGATTGACATGAAGCTGGGCCAAGGCTTTTATTCTGAAATGAATGAGTATTTCCTCAACTAGCTGTTCGGCTGCAGCATGCAGCTCCAACTGCACAGCAAGAGTGTATCTTACTGTAGCATCTGTGATAGACCCTGTTAGAAATCATACACCCAACTTAGATGCCCTAAATGATTTTATTGCTTATAGAAGAAGGTATTATGCAGATTACTGGACTGTCACTAAGAGAGAGGCCACAGAGCCAAGCAAACAGGCCCTGCCCAGCACTGCTGCCCATCATGTAAGACAGAACTGCACAGCAAGCAGACTGCAGGTCAGCACTGGGCTGCCTGAACATCCCGCTCAATCACCAGGAGCCACTGCAAAAAACTTCAATGACAAAAGAGAAATAAAATATTTCAATGTCTATTTTTCGCCTGTTTTCTAACTGAAAATTATTTTCATTCAACGACCTACTCATAGAAACCCAGAATCATAGGATGGTTTAGGTGGAAAGGGACCTTCAAAGGTCACCTAAGTCCATGGGCAGGGACACTTTTCACTAGATCATGTTTCTCAGAGCCTTGTCCAAACTCATCTTGAATGTTTCCAGGAACAGGACATCTACCAACTCCATGGACAATCTGTTCCAGTGTTTTGCCTCCCTCACTGTAAAAAATCTCTCCCTTGTATTTAGTCTACCCTCTTCCAGTTTAAAACCACTGCCTCTTGTTCTATCACTACAGGCCCTGCTAAACCATCTGCCCCCATCTTTCGTACAAGCCCCCTTTATTAACTGAAAGGCCACAACGAGGTCTCCCTTGAGCCTTCTCTTCTGCAGGCTGAACAACCCCAACTCTCTCAGTCTGTCTCCACAGGAGAGGTGTTCCAACCCTGCGATGATTTTTGTGGCCTCCTCAGGACTTGCTCCAACAGTGCCATGTCCTTCCTGTGCTGAGGACCTCAGGGCTGGACACAGCACTGCAGGTGGGATCTCACTAGGGCCGAGTGCAGGGGCAGAATCACCTCCCTGGCTCTGCTGGCCACACTGCTTTGGATGCAGCCCCGCCCACAGAATGGGTTGGCCCCCCCACGAAATGGGGGGTTAAGTCTCACTGTTAGCATTAAGATCAATTACTACGAACCACAATTGTTCAAAAAATGTCATCCACACACACATTCAAATTCTGGCCATCTGGCTAGATGCAAGACCACAGCCCAAACTGCACTTCTAGGGAACAGCCCTGGTTCTTTATTCCATCTTCAGACACAGACATGTTCAGATCTTCTCAGTCAGCTGTCCAGAGCCTGCATTGCAGGACTACAGTTGCAATAAAGACGCCTCAAAAGCATTTCCAGGGTAAGTACTCCAATTAGAAATACTTCACATAAATAGGAATCTCAGCATTTCCTTTTCACAGGCAATACTGACATTAGCAAAGTACTTGAAGACAATACTTATAGGGTCAGGTAGTGGCTCTAGGGAGATAAAATGCTCTCAGTAAGACCCCCATACAACTTGTGCACTGGCAGGGTCTGAACTCAGAGGCAGATACATCACCACTCACTCATGAGCCATCACCTCACCACTTTCCATCCATTTCAGCACATCATGGATGAAACTGTCCCTTATTTCTTGCTTCAAATTCAACTTGAAAATGTTCCTATGATCTTGCCACAACTACAGGAGAGATCAAAGAGGGAACAGATGCAACGCTTCTGAGTACAGAGTGTAGTCATTCTTTGAAGATTATAAGGTAACACCTATCACATGGATGCTCACATAGGAACATAGCCTATAACAGCAGCAGGCAGACCTGTCAACCAGAAAATGGCTCATAACAGCATAATGATCACAAGGAAAATGACTTCTCATCACAGCTAAACCCAGATTTATTTCAGTTCCTAGAACTGCTTCAAAACTGTGTGAATTTAGCATCCAATTCCTCTAAAACATATTTAATTGTGACAGCTACTAATTCCTAAAGATAAAGGATCAAAAGACCTTTGGTTTGATCCAGAGAAGAACACAAGAAGAACCATAAGGCTGAAATTATTTTCACTAGCCAGGCACAAAAAGGCAAACAACCCAGTCTCATCAAACTTCAGCTACTACCAGTCAAAAACTTGGTAAAAGCCTTTCAGAGGGAATGCCAGTTCCTGAACGGGTTATTTCAACCCTAATCCTGGAGGAAGCTACTGCTACTTTCAGAGTACTAGACCCAGGAGACTCTTATTTCTCTTTCCAGCTGTTTGGCCTAAGTAAACAATGCAACCACTTGTACTCTACAACTGCAGCTCACCATAATGAGCTGTCAATATCTTACAAAGCTTGTTGCAGCTGCTTTGGCTCAGGGACTTCCAAAAATAGTTGTAGCATGTAAATGTCCTGCAGCAAGCCAAGTAGCTAAAGATTTACTACCAAACATCTCCTTAAGTACTTCTGGAGAAACACCATCTACTTCACCACCTGAGATAAGGACTGGCGTGAAAGGTGACAAGCCTATGATTTTGATAGAATCCACAGCTGCCATCCTCAATACCACAATCCAATCATGTACTATCTGGTCCTTTTGACGGAGCAGGGAAGATACTTGCAGAAGGAAGCCTCTCCCTGGTTAAGCTCTCTGTAGTTTCCAGGCTTGGGAGACTGGTGGTCTCTCTTACAGCAGCAGAGGGAGGTACATGGATGGGACTTCAGAGGCCAACACCACAGAGGATACACAGAGGTGGATGGGGTTTGCGTGGCAAGGCACTGGTAGCGATGGGCCTACAGAGATGGCTTCTCTGAGGAGCTGCCAGAAAACTTCCCCATGTCAACAGAACCAACGCCAACAGCGCCAACGCCAGCTGGCTCCAAGACAGACCCACCACTGGCCACGGCTGAGCCCAACAGCAATGGTGGCAGCGTCTCTGGGATTACAGGTTTAAGGAGGGGAAAAAAACCTGCTGGGGAATGGCAGCCAAAAGGAAGGAATGAGAATATTTGAAAGCAGCAACCTTGCAGACCCTAAGGTCAACAAGGGAGGGGGAGGAGGTACTCCAGGTGCTAGAGCAGAAATTCCCCTGCAGCCCATGGTGAGATTGAGTTTTATTTCTCACCATAAAATTACAAAAATTATAAAAATTCAAGGGTCAACCCACCACAACAGAATATGACCAAACAGTCATGTTGAGTTTGTAGAAGCTCCTGATTCAAATAGAGTCCTGAAAAGGCAGACTGACTCAACCCCACTGAGTCACCCAGTGCTAGGGGCCTTGCAACACCAGGCTCCAGAAAGTCTGCACACAAAATAACTAATAATAAATAGTTTCTTAATAAGGAGGGCTAAAAAAAAAAAAAATACATCCAATTCATACAAGTCAAGGTAAATCTGGATAATAACAGAAAATAACTGCTAGCATTCAGTAGCATGCAAAGCAAGTCAAGATCTTAGGAATGGCTGCAATCTTACAATGCCTAGGCACCAACTAAGCACGAAAGAGGAACACCAACAGACTGCTAAGGCTTAATAAAACTCCAGCTCTGGCAGTGTACAGTGACCCAAAGCCTACCGGACATGTAGACCTTCAGCAATAACTTCAAGTTTTTACAACACCTCAGTTTTAAAATGAAGTTTAGTTGCTGTCGTACTTTAAAGCATAAGGCTTTGCTCAGCTCTGCTACTGCCATATAGCTATGAAGTACAGATTACAATAAACAAGATAAATCTGATATAGTATCCAACACAAATGACAGACCTCTGCTAAGGACTGCATTGTAGTAAGTCTGCTATACTCTTTTTCCAGTTTATCCAGCTTTTCCAATTTAGACTGAACATGCGATTGGTCAAGAAGCCGATCTCTCTCCAAGAAGCCCTTTGAAGGGAGAAGTGAAAAGGAAAACAATTATAAGCACAAGAAAACAAGACCATCTATAGTAAGCCTTGTGTCTGGAGCACAAAGGAGGCCCATAAACAGTCCAAAGGAACTACTACTTCCTCTGTGCAATTTTAGATGGTGCCACAATCAGGGAGCAAATTGCACCACCAGCAGTAGGGAACCACACACTTAACCGCATCTGATGGGAGAGGGTTCTGCAGTCTCTCCTTCTTCCCAACCCAACACAGTAAAAAAAAAAAAACAAACCACCTCATTATGCAGAAATTAGAAATAGCTTTCTCAATTTTTTTTCTTCAGTAAATATTTAACAGACTGAAATAGAATAGCCACAGAGACCAATGAACAGGCAGCTCTAGGTGACCCATATTTCTATAAAACAAAATTCAAGTTCATTTTAGATATAGGCCAAATCCCAATCACTGATGGTGGGAAATAGAAATTTTACTGCTATTTCTACAGAATCAGTATTTCAGCCCCAATTTAGCCAGAGTAGTGCTAGTAAAGAAAATTCTCAAAGACCTGAAGAGTGTAAACATAAAAGGGAGGTTTTTTCCCAGTCGCACACAGGTATAACACTGGAGAATAAGGATGAGCTACTGCAGTAAGCCAATCATGCAGAAGCAAACAATTCATATTAATACCAGAGCCTGCTATTGCCTTAGAAACGGGTGCACAAGAAAATACCAGGGCCGTGAGAAGACTGGGAAATTTAAGTAGGGAAGCTATCCATACCTAAGTATATGAAGGCCAGCGGACGTAGACATCCACACTTAAAGGTATTAAAATTACAGTAACTATGAAAAATCATGACATAATTAATGATTTTTATGATTTAACGCTGAGACAGTTTTGGGAACACACCTGTTTCTCCAAGAGATGTGACTTTTCATTTTCTGCTTGCTGGATCATTTCTCTCATGTAGTCCAGCTGTTTCTCTAGAAGCCTGCATCGAGACTCAGCAGCTGCCAGCTGAGAACACAGTTCTGAAGATAACAGAAGGCATAAAATGGAAATCATGCATTTCTTGTTCCTGGGATTTTTTTGCTGTTGTTGTTGTTTTCAGGATAATTTCAAAAACAAACAAGAAAAGGACCATCTACGAAACTTACCTATTATGCCTAATGAACTTCTGTATACATAAAAATCCCTAAATCAAAGAATGCCTTTAAATTATTTCTTTGTAATTCCACATGTCATTGCAAATTAAAAGATGCTAAACATAGAAAATTAAAATTAGTTTATGCATTGATAGGAATCAAGCTTTATCCATATCAAGGTTCTATAGTATCTATATTAAATTTGCAACCAACCTTGATTTTTCTTTGACACTTCAGTCTTGTCATGTTCTTTGCGTTCCATTTGTTCACTCAGTACTTTTTTATAGTCTGCTGTTTCCCTGCTGAGGTGTTTTACATTCTCCTCCGCCTGAAACCGTTCCAACTCCAGTCGATGAATTTTTTCCTGAAGATTCTTCAGAGCAGAAAATATTGCTGCAATTGAACATGTACCTTTTGTTAGATACCATTAAATCACCAGTTCAAGACAACACTGAACTTGAAACGTTATTATAAAAGCATGTTATGTAAGAAGATCAGAGTGTTCCCTACCAGCATCCAAGAGTCCTTCCAGGAATTAAGACCTGTTTCCCTTTAAACCATGACTGATTCTAAAACTAGCCTTGAACAAATAGATGCCCTTAGTGCACACCCTTCACCTGACACATTTGGGAAAGATACAACTTTTTCCCAGAACAAGGCATATAAATATTGTGTTGATTAAGAACAAACAGTGTATCCTCTGACCCTTTATTAAAAGGAAATGAAAAGTCACAGTTAGATAGTTAAAACAGTGGGAATTATCTATATTATTATTATTACTATTCCTACCACAACAAATACACAAAGCCAATGTTCCTGTGAATGGCCACACAGCATAATAAAGACTAACTATGAGAAGGGTTATAAAAGTGCTTATAAATAAGTGGACTTCTTTTTTAATTCTTCCGGTTTTGCACTTGTGTTCCCCTCCTCCACCTAAAAACATACATCTCCTTCGTGCTAAACCATTTTCCTTTCTGCATTCCCAGCTTTAGCAGTTACTGAACAAAGCCTTTCTACATTCTTCACAAAAAAAAAAGCAGTTGTAACAGAACTCACAGCACCTTGCAATTAGACCATCTGCTGGTAATCTGATGTATTACGTCTCTTAGCTGTGCTGTTTAATTCTGTAAAGGGAATCACAACCGTAAGTGCTTTCCCCTATACAGTGCTGCTAAACATAAGAACATCTGTACACACAGCTCATATAGCAGACTAATCTGCAAGGTCACATTAGCCTACTCCTTTGTGCTTAACTCCACTCCAGAGAAAGAATGTACCTTTAATATAGAATGCTTGAGCACTAGAAGAGTTGGGACTGCATATTGGTTTGTGCATAAGATTACTAAAAAATAAAAAAAAAAAAGGAAAAGGAAAAAGGAAAAATAATTATCAGAATGAAGATCGCAGAGTAAAAATTAATCAAATCTTGAAACGAATAACAGCATATTAGAGTATCACATCAATGGAAACCTGTTCAGTATATAAGAAGCAGCGACAGCAGTCACAGGAGAAAGAAAGGAAGTTATTGATAGGAGGAACTATCAATAACTTAGGAGTAAGTTATTGGTAATTTGGCCCTATTTGCAATATCAGAATCACCAACTGCACCCTCTTCTCTATTTACATTACTGTTCCTAGGATTCAGTTGAAATGGGCATAGCTGAAACAATAAACAGATTTGTTACTATTATTCTTAAAAGCTGCACTGAAATCTCTGTATATTCACAGTAATGACTAACAAAATACAGCAATGAAGCAACTCAAGCAATGAATAGATAAAGGTGAAACCCAAGAGGATGCCAAGTATCATTCAGTCATTCCTTTTAGAGTATTAAAGCCAAATGTGCATGCTTACACACATAAACATCACAGACATTAAAACCACAACAAACAGAATTTACTGTACTCAATTTCAGGATTTTTCAGTAAGATTTATTTCATATGGGGAATGGGAGGGGCAATAAGGACCCTCAAGAACAATCAAATCAATTTTGCCATTTCAAATTAATTCCCATATCCTTAAATTTACTTAAATATACACTCCAGAACATCTCTGCATTTTTAAAAGCTATGCTAAAAGAGAAACATACTGGATCATCCATATGTTGGGGTCAATTTTCAGTACATATTCACATTTACTTGCACTTAATTTAAACATTTTTTGAAAATAAAAACATTTGCTAATTTTTAAAAAGGGGTGTAATTTATCCGATTGTCTTCCACCACCCATCCTCATTTTAGAGTTGGCAGAGTCGCCATTTGAAAAACAATTGCCAAGTGAAAACATGGAAGTCAAAACTTTATTGCTAATGCAACATGCAGCACACTCTACAAAAATACACCTGCATCAGTAATTCATAAGGAAGCTCTTTCCTGCACATCCAATTTTTCATCTGTAAAGATTGTTTTAGTTTTGTGTCAACAGCACTCTCAAAACTGATGGCCTTGAGAGTATATACTCCATTTTAAATAGCACTGCAAAAACTGAGATTTCATCTTCTAGGTCATTAACACAAGTCCCCAGTAACTCAGACATGAACGGTGTTATTGGAACAGAGACTTTAGGATATCATCCTGATTTTTTACTTAGTTTGGGTAACATTAGGATTCATCCTAAATATTCATCACTTTTCTCCATATAAGGAAAAAATATCAAGCAATTCATACCCTTAAGCTTCTATGCCACTCCAGTCTTAAAGGGAGCATTTCTGCAATGACCCTGACCAAACAGCTCACCAAAGGATGGGCCCTGCTCTACTCTCCCAACTCCTCATGATACACCCTTTACGTACCCCAAGGCAGCTCTGGAGTAAGTCTCACTACATGACAAGCTAATTCACTAAAAGAACAGAAAACTAACCGAGGATAGGTTTTTTTGTTCATGTCCAGTCAGGCAAGACAAATCTTATATGGAGATGAACATCAGGACCAGAGTGGGAAAGGAGAGAGAAGGAACAGCCTAGAAACAAGAAGAATAAATGGCGGTAAAATTGCCTCCTTTTCTGGTTTTGTGAGCTCTCAGTTCAGCACTTTGCTGAACCCTTCTCTGTATCCTTTAAGTCTTTACTGAAATAGTAAATACTCACAACACACCCTTCGTCCATGACAAGCATTCCAATTTTAACAGGACCAAACCTCTTCCTTTGCTCCAAACCATTCTGGGGACTAAAGTCTCCTTATTTCTAACTCAGCTATGAACTCAGGAGAGGAAAGGTTAAAAGAGAGGAAGACTGAAGAAGGGACAAAAAAAACGTCTGTACAATTTCACAAGGTACTCAGACAATTTTACAATTCTCTACTTCTGAAGAGGAGCATCTTACTCCATCTGTAAGATGATCTTTATCATCAGGTGTTCTTTGGAAAGAGAAGTGCAAAGGACCTACAAAACAGGCAACCTGGACATCACTGGGAATTGATAAAAGGACAAAAAGACTGCGACCTTCATAGATGTGGAAGACATACAGTATTTTACCACTATTTGGAAACAGGTAAGAAACCAACTTTGCTGAACTATTACCTCTGCTGTTGCTTTCAGGATATGGAATTACTGGTTTCCATGGGGAGCGCTCCAAATCCGAATTAATAAATGGCTTGTGCTTTGGATATTCTATAAACGAAGTTGTAGAGACTCCATCCGTGGCTGATGTAGAGTTACGAGTTTCATGCAGATCATCCTGAAAACAAAATAAAGCTGTCATTCAGCACAATTGTTGCTTTGTCACAACAGAAATAAAGAAAAGTAGGATTCTATTAGATAATGTGTAGAAGTGCTGCTACAGGAGACTTGTATCTCAAAAGCTTTACTTCCTTCTTTATAGCCTTAGGATGTATCATTTTTACATCCAACTCCCCCTCCACTAAAAACAGTATCAAACAGAAGAATGTCTTTCCCATACTAGTTTCTAGTTTACACTTTTGTTTGCCACTTACTTATACTGTCTTCCGCTTATTAGGAGAAGGCAATCCACAATCAGTTGGAAAACATCCAACTTCTTAATTACTGGTTACATTTACTGCACATGAGATACTGCACTAAGGTGGCCAAACCAGGCACATGCAGGGGGCCACGGTTCTACATCCCCTCACCTAACTCAAGAGCTCACTGACTGCAGATGGGGCACAGGGCACACTCTGCAGCTGGGAAGGTGAGGTGAGAGTCCCAGTCCCTTGGCCTAGGTTACAATATAAGACGTAACCTAAAGTACGTTCTATTATCATCTTCACAAGCTGTTAAAGCAGGTGGGGCAGTGCTCATTATCTCCTACCATGACTCATCCTTGATAACTCCCTCCGAGACCTCTCTCTGTTTAATGGGCAATCAAGGACCCATTGCATGACTCAGAACTACACCATCCCATTGTGAGATGCTCTGCCCAGGGGGAGGAACCAAGCATTCCCACCTGGATATAATCTGGGGTTTGGAACAGCACAAGCAGCCCTTACCTACTGGGTTCCCAGAGGACAAGAGCTCCACAACCACCACTGGACCTGCCAAGGAGGACCAGACCTTTCTACAGGATCACTGCCTCAACAGAACCACTTCAAAGAGAACTTCAGCCGCCACCTGATTGGACTGCTACCACCACCCTGCCCAGCAGGGTGCCAGGTCATACCCTGAGTCAGGTTAAGCCAGTATTCCTGTATTATTGCTTTGTTTTATATATATTAGTAAAGAACTGTTATTTCTATTTCTCATGTAATTGCCTGAGAGCCCTTTAATTTCAAAATTATAATAAATCAGAGGGAAGGGGTTTACATTCTACATTCCAAGGGAGGCCCCTGCCTTCCTTGGCAGACACTTGTCTTTCAAACCAAGACATCCCTCTAACGCCACTCGCTTTATTCGTCTTCCTTATCTTTCCATTAGTAGATGGAACTTCACAAGACACATCCAGATGACTTTATGCTACACCTGATTAGTGGTATCAGCACAGGAAAACCAGCAGATCGCAGCCAGGAAAGTACTCCTGCCTCCAAGCAGGAATGTACTCTTAAATCAAGCTTCAGACTATTCTGAAAAATGTGGCCACAGAGACCATGAATTTCCCTGCAGTCTGCACCAATTTTGCAAACATCTGCTGTGCTTTGGATATTGCAATGACCTGAAAGGACCACCTAGCTGGGAAGATGCTCTTCTAAATAAAGGAGACATGGAAGAATACAGTGCTGATGGTTTTGACTCAAAAACGGTCTACCTGGCCTAAGCTTTACAATTTGTATATACAAATTAAATGAAATGCTTATTCTTAATGTCTCTCAACTGCACCCATCACTAAACATATCAGTAACAGAATTTGAAGGCAACCTAAGAGAGATGGGCTGCAGACAGATGCAAAGCTCCTACAGCTTCCCCCTTCATCAGTAAGTCAAATCAGCAACTGCTGATCTTGGCAGAGTATTTTTATGCTTTTGCAAATACCAAGGATTGGGAGCATATCATGACCTAAATTAAAATACAGAAAGTATTAAGTACCTCATGGTAAATTGCACAACAGCCCAAGCTTGCATTACAAGCAGCCAAATATGGGGAAAAAATTTAAAAAAATTTGTAAGTTACTTAAAGCCCATACACAACTGATTTCCTCTTACAAATAAAGTGATTCATTGTGGGCAAGAAAACTAGGATCCTAACTACTCTGAGTGTATCGACTGGTGTTTCTAAGCATAGTTTTATGACTGCTTTGCAGTTTGTGTTTATAAGATTTTCCTACACCACATAATGGCTTTTCTTGAAATAACTGAATTTGCACACACATTTGGTACCACAGAAAGTGAATTAAAACACTAATCCCTAATTAAGAATATTTTAATAAAACTATTTTGAGCAGGTGTTTTATGCTCAGCAGCCTCACAAGTCTAACCAGAACACACTAATCCATCTGATCGAAAGCCTGTTAGGTGCTAACATCAAAAATGCCATCAGTGTTACAGGATTTGGCATTGATGAGCACAGAATACTAAGACCAAATGATGGAGTAAAAATGAACCAAGCAAAACACAGCACTTCTGCAGCATGCAATACAGGAACAGCAGCAACATAAGCCTCAGCAACCCAAACAGCAACTATCGATTCAAATATCAATATCCTGTCTGCTACTGATTCAAACCAAAGGCACCCCATGAAACAATCAAAAGAAAAAGGGGAATCAGTTTGAAACCAAAGTAGGGCTGACAGCATCACAATCCTTCTAGATGTCACTATTACCTTTTATGTCTTTATAGGTAAAGTCTTGTCTGAATTAAATATAGCTGCATAAAAACACTGAAGTAAAAGAATTCTTTTGTTTGTTTTTACTGACATCAATAACATTTTTCTAGCCAACAGCAGACTAAGTGAAAGAAAAACCTGGTGTACTCAAAACCCTGGAGCACCAAAGTCACATAAAGCAAAGTAAATTGAGGCTTTTTACTAGTTACACATCTTCTAAATTCCACCTGGATGCAGGGAACAGGCACTAATTTGAGTAGTCAGTAATTTGTAATAGTAATTTGAATAGTGTAATAGTCAGTACAGATATCTGCTTCAAATAGCTACTGAAAAAATCCGTGCTGGAATATCATATGTTATATAGGCAATCGTTCTTTGTTTCAGTATAAATAATTTGCTACCAAGTATATTTTTCTTACATATTTTTAGACAAAAGAGTGGCTTATATTCAGTTTCATAAACAGTGACTTTAAATAATTTGACTGAATGCTTTGGGAAAGTTTAAGAAACAGCATCAAAGAATTTCCCATCACGAAACTCAAACATCACAGCAATTCTCTGCTCTTCTCCCCTATCTCTCGTCATTAAATATAATTTAAATTTGTTCCTGTTCTTGGAAAGTCTCACAGGGAGTATCATGCTCCAATGTGCAGGAAAATTGTGGGGAAAAAAAAAAAAAGTCAGGAACTCTATATATTTGTTCTGAATCTCAGCTAGGCCACATTTGCTAACTACAGCTCCTCTCTTTACTGTACTACAGTCTTTCCTTTCTTCAGCCACACTTAAGCCTCAGAGTAGTAAATGTAGAAGCTTAACAGTCCCACAAGGAGCCAAGTGCACCCTATTACATAACAGTGAGCTGAGCACGTTTTATCTCCACAGGTCTGACAACACTGCCTTCCAAAATTCATGGCTTCCACCACTGCATATCAGCTGCCTACTCAAGCAGAAAGGCGGGAATACTAAAAACACAGAGCAGCAATATCTTAACACATCACCAGCACACAGGGACCTCCCAAAGCTCTCAAAGGCTGAATACAGCCAGGAAAAAAAAGCCACGAATTCATACAGAAAGTTTTCCACTAAGAATCTGCAGCTTAGGGGTGAGGGACACATTTTAAACCAACTTCTGTACACGTTAAAAATGACCCGTCATAACGTTGTTACTTTCCTGACACAGTAAACAGGTACAGCACACTAAAATACTATCCAGAGGGCTTTTAAAGTCAGTGGTGTACCAGTCATTTCAGTAAGGAAAAGGGAAAAAGAATCCCTTTTTCTTGTTATCTTACCCAAATTACTGGATCCATGGACAGTAAAAATAACAATGATTTATAAACAAACTGTAGCACTAAAGTCACAGAAGGACACAACATCTTTCAGGCAGTGACAGCACGCAGAAAGCATGAAGGCACAAAGTCAGCACCTTTGGTACTCTGGCACTGGAAGAAGGAATTAAATTAGAATGGGTGCTATTGCAAGTTCTAATCTGGGTGCCACAACCGAAAAAGAGAAAAGAAGACTGAAACATGGCAATGCTTTACGTGATACACAGTAGTCTTTACGCTTGGTTAAAAAAAAAAAGCAAATCCAGCAAAATCACATAGGGAATGAGAAAAAAACCCAAAATAACAAGATACTGAATGTACTGATTATAAAACATCCAAGTACCCAGTTATTCAAGTTTTCATAGTAATTTGGGAGGGACAACCTCAATTAGCAGCCTACCCACCCTCATTACTGCAGTACTAGGAAAGTGGGGAAGGAAGGACAGCCCCTATCACCCACAGGCCAAGTTAAGTGCTGGCTGTGCCTCCCTGATACAGACTGAGTCAGGAGCACTCTACATTTCAATAACATCTCTAGTTAAAAGCAGACATTAAAAAAGTTAGCTTAGTTAAGCAATTACATCAAATGGGGGGGAAAAAATGTTGGCACAATACAGTAATTTTTGTCAACTATCTGCCATAGAGTGCCAGATGTAGTAAACTTTCATAGTTCTGAAGACTATAAAGTTAGGGATTGTTTCTTTTTTTGAACACGTACAGAAAGTCTACAGTGGGTAACTTCTTTACCCAAAAGTTTTGTTTTGCTAACTAAATTGATTAACAGCCTACATTGACCTACTGAAGACTAAACGAGTCTTCTGACATCCTTCTTTAGGCATGCTAGAAACAATTCCATTCAGGAAGGAGACAGGAGTCCTCAAATTCCTTTTGCTGGTCCAAGTCTAAGTATGGGAGCACACTGCAGGGCAGGAGACACATAACAGAGAACCCCACGATGGGTGCTCACCACCCAGTCAGTGAGACCCCAAAACATGAATCCCATAAGAGTGATCTCACACACCATCGTGTTGCAGCCTTTTCAGCATCTCTGCTCCTCCAAAGCACATGTAAGACACAGCTTCTCACAAAAAAACCCCAACGAAACACAAAAAACTAAGGAAAAGCAACTAAAAACCCACTTAACTTTAGAAAGCTATAAACATCAAGCCAAAACCTCGAACAAGGACCTCAATTGAGAATTTGTTCGAGGAGGAGGCAGACAGCTTTCGTGCAGAGCTCAGCACAGGCCGCTTCCTCATGTCACCTGTCACCAGCTGAGCCACGCGTCCCGCTGCCCCTCTGCTCTCTGCGCCTTGGGAGCAACGCGGACGCGGAAATTCCGGTCCCCAGCGTGTAGGTGGTTACCTGTCCCAGTCTGCCAGGTGCTCCCACACACGCCTAAGGGCACAGGTATCCAATACACCTAAACCTCCGCTTAAGGCAAGGTTTTCATCTTACAAAGAGAAACAACCAGACGTGCAATCCTCCACCAGCTCTGCACTGGGAACTCTGGGCTTGCCGTGCTCGCCCGACTGACCCAGCACTGCATAGTCAGGGTTTGACCGAGCCCGCCTGCCCGTGGAACAGGTGTTTCCAGAGCCGCGACCCCAAGTTTCTTCTGAGAACAAACCAAATCCAACAGCTTATTCCCATTCACTTACAAACAGGATCTCCAGACACCGGTAGCAGGGTATCTGTCTCTTTTTCTGTCACTTTAGAAAACATGTGTGCATACACCATGTGTTTATACACATATACGTATATACACACAGAGAGACATATACACACACATACACACAAATTTACGCATATACACATACATAAATATACACATATATACATACACACGTATATATACACACATAAACGCCTATATACACATACATATGTGTGTGTGGGTGTAAATATATATACACACATCATTTAACAGACAACCCAGTTTCCATAGCCTGTACGGCTCCCGGCACGCTGGAGGCAGGCAAGCCGCCAGCCCCGCACTGCCCGGCCGCTGCCCCCCAGAGATCACAGGTCCCCCGCCCGTCCTGCCCCTCACCGCGGGGCCGCCCTCCGAGCCTCACCGTGTGCGGATGGCTGGGCTCAGCCGCCGCTGCCGCCGCCATCTCGGCCATGAGGGAGCCCGCGCTAGCCCTTGTCACTTTAAGGCACGGCACCCGCGCGGCGGCTCGCTTGACTGACTTCCCAGCCTGCCAATGAGAAGGGAGAATCGGGAATAAGGTCCACCCCGTCTTCCATTCAGGATTGAGTGACACGGCAGATGTCCCATAAAAAAAGAGGGAGCGGGCTGCTCAGCCAATCGAGAGGAAGAGGCCGCGAGCGGCGGGCGGGCCCCTGCAGCCCGGCGCGCGGGCGGGGGGGCGGTGCGTGGGCACGCGCGGAGGGAGGAGGGCGGAAGAGGCCGGCCTTTGTCACAGGGAGCCCCCGCGCCTCGGCCAATCGTAGAGCAGGGCCGCCGTCGCCGCCCGGCGCAG
>VYXC01007087.1:99913-245535 GCA_013397175.1 Platysteira castanea | reverse complement strand
GGCCCTGGCCGGGGCTGCTGGCGGGGCGGCGGGCGGGGGCGGAGCGCGGGCCGGGGCTCGGCCGGGCAGTAACGCGGCGCTTCCCCCGCAGGAGTGCCGCATCGCCCACCCCATCGTGAAGTGCACCTACTGCCGCTCCGAGTTCCAGCAGGAGAGGTACGGCGTGCGTCTGCTCGGGGGCGAGAGCGCTTGCGGGAGCTGGGCCTGGCTGGTCCGGAGAAGAGCAGACTGAGAGGGGATCTCATCAATGCATATAAATATCTCCAAGGCGGGTGCCAAGAGGATGGTGCCAGGCTTTTCTCGGTGGTGCCCAGCGACAGGACGAGGAGAAGCGGCCGTAAACTAAAACACAAGAAGTTTCACCTCCACATGAGGAAGAACTTCTTTACACTGAGGGTGGCAGAGTGCTGGAGCAGGCTGCCCGGGGAGGTGGTGGGGTCTCTCTCTCCGGAGACGTTCAGAATCCACCTGGACACGTTCCTGTGTCACCTGCTCAAGGTGGCTCTGCCTTGGCAGAGGGGTTGGACTGAATGATCTCCAGAGGTCCCTTCCAACGCAACTCTTCTGTGATTCTGTTAGCCAGTAACTGCATGAGGAAGAATGTCAAAGTACATGTTTGTCACCTAGTTCATTGTTGTGCCATTTTATCTCTTTAGCAAAACCAACACAATATGCAAGAAATGTGCCCAAAACGTGAAGCAGTTTGGAACGGTGAGTAGTTACTTGGTTCTTAATACTGAAGTTGAGCTCATTTGTGCTTCAAACTGAAAACAAAGTTCTCTTGCAACTAATCTTCTTACTTTCTTTTGAGAAAGCAAAAACAAACCCACACTAGAGATTGCCATCCAGAAAGGTGATGGAAAAGACTGACATCTCTTGATTTCCTATGTGGGTTACTGTTTTGTTTTCCCAACTTGAAATCCATTTGGGTTATATATAGCTTAACAGTTAAGATTAATTTCAATATAGCTATTTGTAACAAAGCAATGTTATTTCACGTCACGCATGTTAAATTATTCCCTGCGTATTCTCATAAGCACACGCTTCATGGCAGGAAGACCATTAGCCCGTGCTGTTTTTAGTGAAGGATAAATGTGAAAATCTAGTAATACCACATACTTTAAATTATGTAAGTATTAAAAAATGCATGTTAATCGTGTTAATAAGTAGAAAAGATTTTGAGTATTATCTGCATTCGTATTACTTTGCGTTTTTTCATGTTGAATTTCAGCTGCAGTTCTGTTGGAAAAATGAATTTTTCTATTATATGAATGCACACATTGTATCTGAGCTGCCCTGTAGATACAAGTTTTTAGGCGGTATCAAGATAATCTTGTTGTGAAACAAAAGGGCATAACTTCTCTATACTTGACATATAAACCATATTAGTTGAAATCCAACTTATTTGAGAAATGTAATAGCTGTTGGTATGTAGACAGGCACTTCGTGAATGTATATGTAAACTGAACAAAGAAATGCTTTCAAAAGCTTAAAATGCAGCAAAATGAATTGCAGGACAGATGCACCAAAAATTTTATCAGTAGTTCATCAAAAAACAGAACTGCACTGAAGGTAATCAGCCACTTCTAACCTATGAAAACTGACAGCAATTTTATTTTTCAGCACTGTATTAGAGCATATGATATAAAAGTTGATTACCTGACCTGATAGTATCTGAACTCGGTTTTTGTTTGGTGGCAGGGTTTTTTTGTTTGTTTTGTTGTTTAAGTTTCCTGCAGAATTGCAGGGATTAGGATACAAGTCTTGGAACTGTAGGGTTATTGAGTCTCTGAGCTGTGCAAAGGAGAGGGATGCCGTCAGAAACTTCCAGTCTAAAAAAGAAATCACTTGGTTACTCTTCTTTTAAAGTTCCATAAGTAATTTCTTAAGGAGTGTAGTAAAACTGAGAGAAGATGCCATCATATTTAAAAAAATAAAAAGCAGTCAGTGTAGAGGTTAGTAACCAGATAGTTGTGTGTGTTTCTTTTATTATGCCTGGGTTTTCATGGAAAATCCAGGCTGGTTTTAACCGCTGAAGAAGCATCATTTTAGAGGAAAAGTTTAGTACTGAAGATAAAAATGGTAGGAAAAGGTTCTTTAAGGTAGGTTGTATGAAGCCCTACTAGTTTCGAAGCATCATCATGTGAGTTGAAATACCTGTGTTCATTACAGAAAATGCAAATGTGTGGATTTCAGTTCAACTTTTTTTTTTTTCCAGCCCAAGCCTTGTCAGTATTGTAACATTATTGCAGCGTTTATTGGCACAAAATGCCAGCGTTGCACCAACTCGGAGAAGAAGTACGGCCCACCTCAGACCTGTGAGCAGTGCAAACAGCAATGTGCTTTTGATCGAAAAGAAGAGGGAAGAAGGAAGGTAGGCTTCATTCCACATCTCTCATGGCTTAGGCTGACAATAGACAATGTTTTCCTCCTTCAGAAGAGAAAGATTGACAGGAATGTATCTTAAGTTGCTGATCTGTGCTTTACAGTATTTGAATTAAATTTTGTAATTTGCAATTGTTAAGTTAGCTACTGAGATAACTTTTAATTAAATCACTCTTTCTGAAAATAGGAGTAACTGTTAGCAGACAGTTGTAGCTGTGGAACAGAAGTTAAGCAGCTCAACAGTTCCTTGTGTTTTGATATTTGTTTTAATTTTATTTTCCCATCCATTAGATCTCACGTATGTTCATAACTCAAATCTGTCACTTTACCTCTTTTTATTTGCCTGCCTTGCCTGTAAGTAGAGTACCAGAGAGGTAGACTGCTCTGAGCAGCCCTTTGTGTTCTGTTTTGTTTAATAGCTTTGGTGAGTGCCACTTTCTCATTCCAGAAGGTGCTGAGAAAATGACCTCAAAAGCCTCTTGACTGACCCCAAGAATAATGCTGTTTTTACAGAAGAATTTACTTGGTACAAGTAACACATTGGCAGGACATCTTGATTCTGCCTGCAGTATGATAGGTTGAGAGAGGGCACATGGTGTTTAAACTAAAAAAGACTCATCCTTTTAAAAAGTTACTGTTATTTGTGCGATGTGGAGCAGGTCCAACAATTACTAGGCTCTTTGTAGCATAATTTTAAATGACAAGTAGAATAAGATTCGCTTTACTAAAATAAACTTGCATGCATTGGAGGTACAATAGTGATGTTTCATACCAAAGATGTCTGTTTTTCTCAAAGATGATGGATGAAGTGAAACAAAATTCCCTTGCAAGTATCAGCTACATCTTCTAGTGCAAGGGAAATAAAACCTGAATTATTTCCCAAAAGGTTGATGGAAAGTTGTTGTGTTGGCTCTGCACGCTGTCCTACAAGAGAGTGCTACAGAAGACAAAGGAACAGAGGAAGAGCCTGGGATCTTCACATTCTAACTCCTCATCCTCATCTCTTACTGAGAAAGACCAGCATCATTCAAAACACCACCACCATCACCACCATCATCATCGTCACAGCAGCAGCCATCATAAGTAAGTATTTAAAAAATTGGAATATGTATTGGTAGCTGTTCATCTTCTGTGTTCTGTTTGTGTGGAGATAGTAAGAAAAGCTATTTAAAATATGGTGTCAAAAGCAGTAGCGTAACATTGTTCTTCATGGTCTGTTGAAATCCTTGGATTCTTAGACTTTGAATGAAGGTGGTTCATAAAAAATAAGGAATTCTTGGCGCTTATCAGAGTAGTTGATGTTAAAATTGGTAGCAAGTCTAGGAAAATGGCTCATGGAATGGCTACAGAAACAAGTTACTTGAGGGTAAACCTGTATTTGGGTTTCTAGGCAGTAACTGCTGTGTGGTACCTGCTATTTTAAATGCATTTGCCATGGGTTAAAAGGTATGTATTAGCAGTGAGAATCCTCACCCTGACTTATTTGTGTACAAATACTCACAATTAAGAGGAGAAGCAGAAGCAACAGTGTGGGATTACCTTCAGTCTAGGACCAGTTTGTACCTCTTTGCTAGCTTTTATAATCAAGTCTTGCTGGAGTAGGCAGTTTGTGAGTGGCTGTGATACAGACATAGGGATATAAGACTGTCAGTTCAGTTACTGTCACTCTGATAACATTTCACATAGTTTTGTCCCATCTTCTGCAACTTTTCTCAACACATCATCTCTGGCCATGGCTTAAACAGCATACCAACCTTAATGTGCATACCCAATTTATTTAGTCATAAACCCCAGAATTCATTTGGGATTTTATGCTGCTATAATAGTAGTCATTATTCTTATTTTCACTGATAGATTTGTGCCAACATAACTTCAGAACTACTTGTTTTTTGTGTTTTATAGTAAATACTCTGTCTGCAATGGTAATGGCCCTGATCCCAGACACACAGGCACTTTCCTTCTAACTTCACATTTCTAATGCTTATAATTTTTCATCTTGTCTGAAACTTGCCTAAGTGTGACTGAAAGATAGAAGCAAAATAAGATGAAGTGATACTGGGAATGAGTAAAAGAGAAAGGCCCATACTTTCACTTTAAAAAAGAGAAAAATAAGATTTGGGGTTTTAGGAATTCGAAGAAGAAAATTATTCTTGTCATTATTTTACCTTTTCTTTCAAATCTCTGCTGAAAATTGAGTTACAGAAAGTTCAATCTAATTTAATGCATTTGGCACAGGTACAGTAAGGATTTAATCAAAAAAAGTTAGCTCTTTATTACAGAATAGAGATTCTGATATACTCAAGAGTTATAACAGTAAGCATATCTATACAGATCACAAAGTTCCTGGTTTCCCACCTTTTCTGTAGGCTGCCACGGGTCCGTTGCTTCTGGTCCAATTAATATGACTCTTTTTTACTGTCCATTTCAGTTATTGCTAAGATCAGACGATAGAGACAATGAGGTAGAAATACAGATTCTTTGAACTATTTCACTCAATGCAATCTTCTACATTCTACCATTCTTATATCAGTGTTCTGATAAGGATAACTAATAAGTTGGTTTTGAAATTATTGAAAGCAAATGGTTAGACCTGAGAAGCAGTTATTTTCAGGAATTCAAAACTTAATTTTACTCTTATGGCACCAAAGGAGCACCACTTCAAGCAGTGTTCATTTGGCAGTATGGGAATCCCAGGAGAGCTGCTTTAGACCAGCTTGCTGAGTTGAGTACAAGATTAGCAAGACAAAGTTCACAAAAATTGGGAGGTGTCAGAAAAAAGGTTTAGCCATCAATCTTGAGGTCTACCCCCTGTGACTTGCAATATTGTAGATATTTAGCCTAGAAATAAGTTTATAACATCCTGACATAGTAAAGCATGGTCAGGAACTTCAGTGTCCAACTGAAAATTCATAAATGCTCACTATATTAGGAAAAAAAAAGGGGGGGGAGGATTTTTCTCAAGTATAGATACCATTCACATAAGCTTACAAATAATGGCATGTTTGGTCAGTTACCAAGTGCATTTCACATATTTCAGAATCAGCAATCTGAGTCCAGAACAAGATCAGGGACTATGGAAACAGAGGTAAATATTATATTATTTATTAATTTTCTTTTAATTTATCTTGCAGTTTTCATTTAAAGAATTTATTTTTTCTTGCATTTCTGGCTAGTCTTTAGCATTCCACCTAGGAGCATGGATTAGTTTTTTTACATGTACCAAATGGTGATATTAGAGAGTTACATAGTATGAGGCTTTAGGTTTACATTTTGTTTGATTTCAGCCATAAATCCTCTGCAGCTATTCAGAATGAAACTCCAAAGAAAAAACCCAAACTGGAATCCAAGCCATCAAATGGAGATAGGTAAAGTTATATTTTTGTAAAGCTGAGCCATTTCAACCAAACAGAGCACTGATCTGTGGCAAGTTGCCTTTTTTTTTTGTTTGTGTGTCTGAAGAATGAGGGATGTGAAACTCGTGTCCTGCCAGATGGATTATTGGGTGGCATCTGAGTGCTGTCAGTCAATTAAGTTACTTTATTAGCAGAAAATTAGCACTATGTTCCTGCTTTTAAGCTGTTTGGGGCAAAATTAAACAAAGGTTATATACAAGGTAACAGTTATCCACACAATGGTGTTCCCACACATTGGGAATTGTTTTATCAGTTAGATGCAGCGTAGAACCTGCTGCTTTAAGCTGACCCAGTATCTGGAGAATTCTTTTGAACCTTAGTGTGGGAGACTGAATCTTTATTCTGTCTCTGGCCAAATGGTCAGAATAAAAGTTGAAAGTGGCTGCTTCGGTCAAAAAGTATTTATCCCCCTCAAAGCTAATACTGAATTATATTTCTGCAGGTGTTTGTAATGTGTGCCATTAGTAAGGTAATTTGCCAGTTGCATCCATTTCTGTCAGGTACATACTTTTTTTGCATTAGTCCTTAAGGATGTTTATAGAATTATTAATTATCCAATTTGAAATTTTTTTTTAAAAAGTGGGGTTTTTTTCTTTTGATATTGTAAATAACTATTGTTTTTCATTTTTAGTAGCTCTATAAATCAGTCTGCAGACAGTGGAGGAACTGACAACTTTGTCCTCATAAGTCAGCTGAAAGAAGAAGTAATGTCACTTAAACGTCTTCTGCAGCAAAGAGATCAGACTATTTTAGAGAAAGATAAAAAGGTAAACATTACAGCTGTTCAATAAGTACTTCATAATTTTGTTTTCTGTTTTGTAGTCTCCTAAAAATGTCAAGACAATAAGATAAAACAGAAGTCAGATACAGTGGTTTTATATAGCAGCTAATCAGACCTTACCATTTAAAGGAAAAGTTTTGGACTTCTGTATCATGAATATATTTTGTCTCTTAAGTCAAAGAGTAATTCATCTTACCTTACTTCAGCCATGAAGAAGTTAGCCTGTTACTCAGGCAGTGTGCCACAGGTCATGGATAAAATGCCAGACAGTGGTTTGCATGTTTTACATGTTCTTAATTGAGTCATGGCAAAGAGTAGTAACCACTCAGAGTTTAGCATGGTTTTTATTTAATTTTAAACTAAAGCAACTCTAGCCATAATAAGTCAATGTCCAAATTTACAGGTGTAGTGTATGAAGATTAGGTGGTTTGTTTTTATAGGATTGGTAGCATGTGTACTGTAGGTTGTCAAGTCTTTGTGGGTAGTCAGAGACTACAAGAAAAGCTTGGATTAAATGGCTGTCAATGAAAGTTAAGTGAAATTGTCAGGCCCAAGTGGCTGCAGCAAAACTCTTAGAGAAGATTCACCCTTCAAACAAGCTAATGACTAGCAAGAAAAGAGAAATAACTACAAATACACACTTTGCTTTGCATTTACTAGACTTTATTTCTCTGACATCTGAATAACTAGATGCTTTTAGGACACTGTAATAGTGGCTCTAGAATGTCTGTTTGGGATTGAGTAGGTTATGGAATTGTATTCCAAACAGATTTATTATATTTTCAAGTAAAATTTTGATTGTGAATGCATGGTGGCCTACCAAACATTGATGGTTAAGAAAGGCTCATTCATACTGAAAGGAAAATGCTTCCACTTTTAAACCATAGTTCAGTATCTTCATTTCTACACATAGTTGTGTTTTGTAAAGGATGTTGAACCTATTTTCATTTATGTCACTGTTTAAATATACCTAGTGTTGGAAGTACTTGCTGTTTCAAGCCTTTAAGTGTTCAATGTGAAAGAGCTGAACAGTCTGTCATGGATTCTCTTTAGGTATTTTCTCCAAAGCACGGACATTAGGCCCTGATCTCTCTCTTAGAAAGCCAGGAGAAGATCATGAGTCAGTAGGAAATTCACTTATCTCTTTTTATTTTTAATCTACTGGGCAAAGCTAACAAAAGTGGTAGGTAAGGAAATGTCTACTACTTCTGCATAACCCCTGCAGTGACTTGTTTTATGCTGTTTCCATAGGGAGAGCATCTAATGATTTTAATATCCTCACTGCTAAAACTATTTATTTGACTTCAGAGTTCTTTGAGGTTAGTCTCCTTCAGGCATGAAGTCCTCACATTTTAAGAATGTCACTTACTTTTTCAGCTGCTGCGGGGAGAAGAAAAGCTGAACACATTATACAATGTTTGCATAGCTGAAAAAATTGCAACAAATTAACATACCGCAGATTTTTTTTTTTACTGTGAGATAGTAAATTTGAAGACATGTACTGGGTGAAAAGCCTGAGCCATACCTGTGGGAGATTCCTGTTAAGGTCGTGTCTCAAGACTTGTGAAGGGACAACATTTGAACAGTTTTGAATGCTCCAAAAGTAAAACCTCTGAATTGTATAGCATGGCAACAAAAAGCTCAGTACACCAGCTTTACAGATAATACTCATTCATCACTTTCTGTTACAAGTCAGGGTATCAGCCATGTCATTATCAGTACTTACTGTTTGCAGTACTAGCCTTGTTTGTCTTTCTGCACAAAACAATAGTGAGAAACCACAACATTACCATGGGGCCCTGAGACTTCATTAGTAGGAGAGGACCACAGTTTGCTGAATGTTCACAGGTAGATGTTTGCTCATCTAGCTGCATACCTCACTGTGGTGCAACACTAGCACTCGTTTTTTTCATATTTAGCGTGAGGTATGTGGGTTTGCACTGGATGCCTCGTAGTCTACAACAGCCATAAGTGCATGCTTTGAGCAGTGGTGTGTGTTCAGTGAGTTATGTACCATTGTATCAGCATACCTGCACTTGACCATTTGGTTGACTGTTTTTCTGAACAATACCTGTTTCACTACGTGTGCTTTGACACGTATTAAGGTTGGCAATAACAGTCTTGGTAGTCACTTTAGGAGGGTGTGCTCTGGTTTGTTATGGCAGGCATCTTTGCTAGCAAAGAGGCTTCATTTCCTAACAAATCTGGACTGTATACATTGTATATATTTATCATTTTGCTTAGGACAAAATGTAGCATAAAAGGACACAAAAGAATCTTTTTTATTGTCTTTGTAAGGAAGGTATTTCATGTTACCACACCATATAACTGAGAAGTGTAACTGAAGATTGTGATGAGCATCTCACAGCTGAAAGAACAGCAAGGATTATAAATCACCAGTCTTGTATTTGAATTTTTTTTTGTTGAGGTTTAGTCTTTTTTATACAAAATCCTGAGCAAACAGTATGGTTATATGACTACAGTTGCTTTCTGCATACAAAATAAGTATACAAACTTTTCAAATTGTTTCTCAAGTGCTGAGCTGTCAGTATAGCAATAGTAAATAAATGCTGTTTCCTGGGATTCCTGAGGCTTCCCTAAGATTTCACATATTGACTAGAAGGTATGTCCTGTTGCAGTTCAAGGAATCTTCATAGGATCTGTGTTTTTCAGTTGACAGAACTGAAGGCAGACTTCCAGTACCAAGAGTCTAACTTGAGGACAAAGATGAACAGTATGGAGAAAGCTCACAAGGAAACTGTGGAACAGTTGCAGGTGCGTAATTGTTTATGAATACTTGGGAAATACTTCAAATGGAATTAAATATTGAGGCTGTTCAATCAGCTTGTTCACTCAGTATTGTTGACTCCAATACAGTAGTACACAGTTCTTGAGTGGTCATTGCCATGTTTAAATTTGGATGCCTTGTACAGCAGTTCTGCAGTCAACAGACAGTCTCCATGAGTTAAACTCACTCTTTTAACTTCAAAATTTAAAGCCTTAACTCACGTGTTTTCCCAAAGTTTATTTTTTGTGTCCGTTCTCTGACAATTTATCAGTTGTCGTTGGACTGTGGATCTGATTTAAGGGCTCAGCATTAACACACTGACAGTTAGATGTCTCTTGTTAAAGCATGCTTTATCAGGAAGTTGACTTATGAATCACAGACTAAACAGACACTCGGTGCAATAGTGGATATACTATTTTGCAATATGGGGAATGTGGTTACTTTCTCTGTTAGAGACAGAATATACATATGAAAAAGCATATACAGATCTTTGAAAAGTGATCATTATCTTCTCTGAATGTTCTTAGCATGTACATTTTGAGAACTTGTTCATAAATGCAAAGTGCATGACACTACTATTTCAGTAACTCGTACTTTTTTAATCTGTATTGCAGGCCAAAAACAGAGAACTGCTCAAACAGGTCGCAGCATTGTCAAAGGGTAAAAAGTTTGATAAAAGTGGGAGTATCCTCACATCTCCTTGAGGAACTGGTTATTTGTGGGGTTTACTACTCAACGTACATTTGAGTAATTCTGTGAAGCCCTTAAAATCCTGTGTGGTGGAAAAAATATTTTTGCACACCAGATTAGTTGGCATGTTTCCTACATGTTTTTATAATTAATATGCAGCTTTTTTTAGTTACTGTTCAGATTAAATACTTCAACTGGCTTGAAGAATGTTTTTATTTTTTTGATATTGGAAACCTTTTGCCAGCAATAGTATTAAACAATTGTATAGAGAACATAGCAGTGTTCTCTCTGAAAGGACAACATGCAATAACAAACTAGGTGTACTTTTTACAAAGTAGCAACTGAGTCTTTTAAACTACACTGATGTCAGCCAAAAGTTTATGAATCTGCAGTGACACTGAACACTGGTTTCTGGCAACTGTTCTTTTACTTTGTATGAAAATATAAATTTGGAATGGAAATCATGGTGCTCTCAAGTGCAACTAAAAAGAGGCATATATGTATGTGTAAATACGACTGTAATGGTTATATTCTTAGTTATTACAAGTAATTAGTGTTTTACATTCTTGTGATAGGGACTGACTGAAAGATTATCTATTGTACAGTAACAGAGGCAGTGTGGTTTTTGTAAGATTTACTGTAGACTTTTCTTGCAAGTGCCTTTCTCCAACTGTTTATTTATAGGAATGTTGGTATTTTGTACATAAGGTTTTTATGTTTTAAAATCATGTTTAATAAATGTTTTATGTAAATATAAATGTGTGTACAGAGGAATCTGAAACAAAGATCAAAGTGGCTAGTGCAGTGCTCGAGGCAGCATTAAGAGCTAGCTAGCTGATTGATGGACAGTGAGTACTGGCTTTAGATAACCTTTGTAGCTTGTCTCTGTGAGGTGTAGAATTTTGTTAGTGCTGCTCATGCCAGACACTTCCTGAACAAAAAACTAAATTTTTTTTGCCACACTGGAGTTTCGTGGTTTGTTTATACAATTTTCCCATTTGGCACAGCGCTGATTTTAATTCCGTAGCAGACATTGTATTCCCAATGTTACATCCTTAGCTCGTGGTACACACTCAAAGTTTTAATGCGTTTATTCCCCATTGTCTGATTTAACGTACTTGGTTGTAATTTATGGTGATTCTTCTTAATGAATTGCAAGATTCACATCCCCCACTGAAGATACACAATGAGAAAAGAGTAGCCAAAACTAATGGTCTTGAAATTAATTAAGGGAGTGGATGTGGTGTCAAAGGGTGGGTTTTAATGTTTTGGGTGGATTTTCACTCTAAATTACATCAGTTTAAGTTAAGCTCTGCTCCTGATGGACATAAATCATATTTAGAAATTTTGATTAAACAATAGTTTAGTATACCCCAAGGTATCTGTTCAGGAAGGTAAATTATGAATCAGCACAAAGGGAAGTAGACTTACATGGGTAAAGGTTTAAGTCAGCTCTGGATACTGACTGATAAAAGGGTAACTGTTGATATTTCAGCAAGCTTAATTGTGTAGAAACAGCTACACATTTTTAATTAAAGAACAAAAGTCTATAGACCCTTGGCTGTTCACCCAGGTACTGAACTATGAACACTTTCTCAGTCGTTCAAATGAGACCCAGCAGTGACAGACTACTGAAAAATATTAAAAACTTGAGCTACCTTGTTTCATATAGTATATGTGTATTTTTATACCCTAAAATCAACTTTGTATGTTTATAAAAGCTCCTCTTTAAACATAGTAAACTAGGGAAGAGAATGCTGCTATCTTTGGGGTTGTTATTAATTTTTCTAGTATACAAATTTATGACTTGTATTAATTCAGAATTGATATTTGGGTAATTTTTTTTTCCAGTTTGATCGTGACTCATAATCAGTGAAATGGGTTTTAAAATACAGAAATGCATAGCAAAATAGTGTTTGAATTAAGATTATTTAATGATGTCAGTTCAAGCTGCAGTAAGGACATTTTAAAGAAACAAACAGAAGTTCTGTATTAGAAGTAATTAATTATAAATCCAGTCAGAAGAATTTTTAGGGGCTTCATGGTCTTTAGTTCTAATTAAATACCTGGGGGTCTTCTTACACAATCTAATTTTTAACAATAATTGTTTAAAGTTGTTAACTAGCCAACTGCATTCCAGTCCTGAGAATCATGTCCTGGAGCTGTAGATTATTGACATAATAAACTGATGTTCTTTAAACGTGGATCTGCGAGGAGACTGTTGTAATGTATTGTGCTTTTTAGCCTGTTTCCAGATGTTGATTAGCATTGACCAGTAATGGTCGTTTTGGCTCAAGTTATTTATGTATTTTAAGCCTGTGAATATTGCGGCCCCCTTTTAGATAGTTTGTCCAAATCCACATTCTGCAGTGAAGCTGTTCAGCTGTCCACATGTATAGATTATTGAAACACTGTACTGGCACACATCTGACCATTGACATTTTGTACCTTTTCTAAATCCAATGTTTCACAATAAAATCTTGTCAAAACATTCATCTGTCCTTTTAAAATTATTCAGAAATCTGTATTTTGTGTTAATCTTTCCTGCTACATCACTCACTAAAAGTCTGTAGCCAAAAAAGGGGCAGAATTTAATATTTTAATTTCTGTTAAGATTAGACACCTTGGGCTGTCATCAGATTGTAACAAACTAGAGCTACAGATGACTTTGTGTCATGCAAATATTTTTCTTTTCTACAACAGAATTATTATACATAGAAGTATTTTCCTATAGAGAAGAAAAAAACCTAAAGGTTTAACTGAAATCCAGTGACATTTAATAAAGTCTTCAACAGCATTTTTATATTGATTAACATCAGCACTTGTGTTTAAAAGTACCTGAATTTCAGCCTGACTGTTAACTGTAAGGTTGTTCTTCCTTTACATACCTTGTGTACAAGTTGGGTGATTCTGAGATTGACAATTTCTTTGTCTGTTCCCTTTCTTGTGTCAGGAGGAATTAGGTACCCACACCAGCATCCTGCTGCCTGTGTGAAATGGTGGCTCCTAGTGTTTAGAGTGCTGATCCTGCAAATTCCAATTCTTATTTTATACTTTTCTCAGCAATCAATCTTCATCTTTCCACAATCCAGAAGAATACTTCTCGTTCAGGAATTAAAGGTCAAAATGAAAGAAAAACCAACCCAAAAAGAGGTCCAACAAGAGTAAGATTCTGTATGTATCTGGTCAAGGCAATTACTGAGAAGGGGAGAATCTTTTGAGTTACAGAGCATCTCAAAATTGTTCATACTTTATTAGGTATAGTAATGAACAATATGCTGTTCTAATAGTGGATTGTTCTTCATCTCATTTTAGTGCAAACTTGCAACAGCAACTTGGAAGCCATTTATTTTTAAAGCTGAGAGCAAGTGAAAACTAGGTGTGGTGTACTTATTTTAGGTATGTGTATGATTGCAAACGCTAATCTTCAGCTTTTTGAAGTGGAGTAAAAGCTCTTCATGTCATTTTTATTCATTCAAACGATTACTAAAATATTGGTACTTCAATAGAAGATACATTTTCTCATGTATTATGTGCAATTGTTTTAGCTTTCCTCATACTTCAGAAGAGGTACTGATACATGAAATTACTTCTGTTGAATCCAACAGAAGAAGAAGGGGGTATCAAACAAGGGGATTACTTAGGTGAAAGGAGATGTTTGTGGTGCTCCTGGAGAAAGAAGAGTAATGGAGGTGTCAGGACTAATGGGGAAAAGAGACCTCTGAGATAGCATGTTACTTGTTTATGTAATGTACTGAATCACATAGCTGGGTTTTTTTAAGAGATACATATTTTCTATGTCTGTAAAATGCAGCATTGCTTAAGGGAGATTCTTGGTTTTGTTGGTGTTTGTTTGGTTTTAGAAATACCAGAGTCCAGATTTTAGAAATGAACAAATTAAACAGCTTGATTAATTGAATACAAAGATGTACAATGTAACATCCACCTTACAAGCAGTTAGTCATAACTGTGTAAGTGAAAAAAAACTGCAACAGACTACTGCATACCATAGCCCCAGCTGCGTAATGGTGCAAGTTTCACTCTATGACTCCGTGTGACTGTCTCTCTGTTCTTACACATTAGACAGAAATTGTCCTTGAAGGTATGTCACCTAGCAGCACATGGATCATTGACATTTTCCCTTGCTTTAACCGCATCACCTTTGCGTACAGAAGGTCAGTACTGGAGGTGTAAGTAGAAGACTACTTTTATAGGGTCTTCTTTTGACTGCAGAAAGCTTGGGGACAAACAAAAATAAATTGAACTAACAAATATTTGAGAGTTTAGAACCAGGTGCTCTTACTACGGGTTGGGTCAGAGGAATGTGATGTATTCCTGCTATGGCTTCTGTGCGTATTAGAATTTTCAAATAGATTTTTCCCAAATTGATTTTTACCTCATGTTGTAACACCTCTCCCACTTTTTCAGCACCTTAGAGCAATTTATTTTGAACTGAATGCTGAAAGCCCTAAGATGTTTTCCCTTACTCAAATCAATAGATAAATGTGTTTTGCTTTATTTCAATAAAAGGTGTAGAGCATTTACAATTTGTCCTTCATCAGGTGCATCAACTCATGTCTTCAGTTTTATTTATAGAGGTTACTTGGGAAATTTTTACAACCTTCCAAAAAGGGGAAGAGCTGTAAAGCTGTATTTGCTAGAATAACTTAAATCACCGCTGAAAGGCAAATGCATTAATCAAGCTGACTCCGCTGCAGCAGTCTAGTAGTACTCATACAACTTCTTGCAGTGCTGTAGTTGAAGAGTGTGTTACAAAACGCAACCAGGAACAGTAATTTCAATCATTCCTTCAAGATCGACGAGGATTTGCTTGCTGGTCACTTACCTGACTCGGTGTAGCATTCAATAAAGTTACTATAGGCAAAAAACCCTTATCATACAATCATGGAGTGGTTTAAGTTGCAAAAGACCTTTAATATCGTGGAGTCCAACCATTAACCCAGCCAAGTCCATCCCTAATCCCTGTCCCTAAGTACAAAATCTACACATTTTCTAAACACTTTCAGGTATGGATTTCTACCACTTCCCTGGGTAGCCTGTTCCAATGCCTGATAACCCTTTCCACGAGGAAATGTTTCCTAATAACCAATATAAACCTCCCCTGGTGTAATTTTAGGCTATTTCCTCTTGTCCTATCACTTGTTATCTGGGAGAAGAGACTCACTCTCACCTCACTATAACCTCTTTTCAGGTGGTTGTAGAGAGCAATATTTCCACCTCCAATCCTCCTGTTCTCCAGGCTAAACACCTCCAGCTCCCTCAGCCAGTCCTCATCAGCTTTGTGCTCCAGACCCTTCGCCAGCTCCGCTGCCCTTCTCTGGACACGCTCCAGCCCATCAGTGCCTTTCTTGCAGTGCGGGGCCCAAAACTGGACACAGGATTGGAGGTGCGGCCTCAGCAGTGCCGAGTACAGGAGTACGGTCACTGCCCTGGTCCTGCTGGCCACACCACTGCTGATACAGGCCAGGTGCCATTGGCCTTCTTGGCCATCTGGGCACATGCTGGATCATGTTCAGCTGCTGTCACCAGCATCCCCAGGGCCTTTTTGGCTGTAACCCAAGTGTAGGACTCAGCACTTGGCCTTGTTGAACCTTGTACAGTTGGCCTTGGCCCATCAATCCAGCCTGTTCAGATCCCTCTGTGGACCCTTCCTACCCTCCTGCAGATCAACAATCACACTCAACTTGTTGTCAGCTGCACGCTGACTGAAGGCACTCAACCCCTTTCCCCAGGTCATTGATAAAGATATTAAACAGGAGTGGCCCCAATACTGAGCCCTTCGGAACCCCACTTGTGCCAGCTGCCAGCTGGATGTAACTGCATTTGCCACCACGCTCTGAACTTGGCTGTCCAGCCAGTTTTTCTATACAGGGAGCCCTGCACCTGTCCAAGCCATGAGCAACCATCTTATCCAGGAGAATGCTGTGGGAAATGGTGTCAAAGGCTTTACTAAAGTCCAGACAGACAATATCCACAGCCTTTCCCTTATCTCCTAAGTGGGTCAGCATAGAAGGAGATCAGGTTGGTCAAGCAGGACCTGCCTTTCCTAAACCCATACTGGCTGGGCCTGATGCCCTGGTTGTCCTGCATGTGCCGCATGATGTACACAAGATGATCTGCTCCATGACCTTCCCCATCACTGAGATAAATTTAATGGTTGCTGTGTACAAGACGGCCACCAACTATCCTATAATAGCTGCAGAAGTGGAGCGAGCACTTGATACCTCCTCTTACTGGAATGACATTATGCTATTTTACACAAAAAACAAATGGCCTTGCAAGATTAATTTGAAACCTAATTTCTTCATTCTTTCATTGAAGATACTTCAGTCTTTCTCCAGGGATAAATCTGCTCCAGTTTTTAGGGTGTGATTAATATAGTGTTTTTTTCCTCTTACTTTGCTCTAATGGTAGTGATATGTAAAGATTTTTTTAAAGCAAGCATACTTTTGGATCATGTTTACCAAAGCTGATGGAATGCACCCCTTCCCTTGCTTCCTGATGCTAAATATATTAAGAGAAAATAGAGCTAAATAGGATGGCTGCCTCCCTGAGATTAGCCACTAGATGCTGCTTAAACCCCACAGTGTGTGGCTTTGCTTTCGGTGCAGCAGCCAGCACCCACAGTGGGTAGCTGTTCCTGTTCAAATACAACACCGAGGCTAAACAAGAATATCCTAAATGCTGAAATACAGTACTTTGGAATGCTTTTTCTACGTGAGGATGACCGTGCAGTGGAACAAGTTGCCCAGCTGGTGGTAAAGTCTTCATCCATGGACATACTCAAAAGCTACCCAGTCACAGTCCTGGGCAACTGCAAGGTGGCCCTACTTGAGCAACAGTGTGGGACCAGATGACCTCCAGAGGATACTTCCAACCTCAATTGTCCTGTAACTCTGAAACCTAAACAGGGCAATATTTTTTTTCCCCCTTCATCTATTAAAATACAGTATTTTTTAATGAAAAAAGTAGGTAAGCAATGTTTTGACGTGTTCAGTTTTTCCTCCATGGTGTTCAGTTTGTTTGAATAGAACATAAAAAAACCCTAATATTTTTTATAATAGCCATTCACCTGCTAGGCCAAGTGCTGAACTAGGAAAACATATCAAATTATATGTATGGTTGTTACATAACCATCAAGATAGTTTGCTGGGCTTGTAAAAGAAATAGCTTTGCATAAAGAAGCATTTCTAGAAGCTATTTTTGGTAGCAAATTTCAAGTAAACAGAGCAAGGAGAAGTAATTTCCCATCTATTTCTTTCCTGTTAATCTGTTGCTAACATGATATAATTCTTATACTATGCAAAGTCAGAAACAAGTTTGTTCAAAAATATTAAAGTTCCCAAGAGTACTTATCTTGCTATCCAAATCTCTAAAGCCCTTTTGCATTGTTTTGTTTTATGTTTAGGGACAGCGTTCTAAATTAGTTTGGTATGAAGCATGTAGGACCTCAAGAATAGGTGTAGTGCTCTTCTCCCCTTACCCATAGACACAGCTTGCCTTTTGTCAAGTGGCTGTGGCTGAAGTACAGTGGTAGGTCACGTTCAGTCTGTATCCCCTCTTGCTAGTAAAGCCCCAAGTGCTGTACTTCCAAAATCATAAGAGTCAGAAAAGCAGTATTTTGGGACTGTTGGGGTTTATTATGTATTTTTGCACACTATTTATATTCTCATATATTTTTAGTTTATTAATTCGGTTTAAAAAGCAAACTCACAGTACAGAGTAGCTCTTCACATCTTTCCTTGTGTCAGGAGAATAGTCCTCCGGTTGAATAAGGAATGTAACTCTCTTTTTGACTTGCTATCATGAGGACAGGTGCATTTATTTTCCTGAAAAGTATCCTTGCAACAACTCACAGAATATTGTTCCTGAGGCATACAGAAATCTTAGCAAAGATCAGATAGCATCTTAATCCATTCATAATTCTGTCATAGTTAACATTTTAAGTTGAGTAAACTAGGTGATAGTGCAGGGAAAAAAACATAAGCAATTGAGATAATTTTAAAAAGCAGTAAATATGAGATTTATAATGATTCAGAATGCACTCATAAACTTGATTCTACTGTCAAGATTGCTATCAGGTTGATAAACATACTTTATCTTAGAAAAACAAAAAATGAGTATGTTTTAGAAAACAACAAAAACATGCTTTTCATTCTTTGACTATAGTTAGGAACACAGATATTGATATATTATTTACCAAAATAGTATCAGAGCTTATAAAAACAGTAATTTAAGTAGTCTAAAAATATCTCTGCTTCTTCAATTGAACATGAAAGAATTTTTTGGTAGTTGACAGAAAATAATTTCTTGACAGATAAGTTTTCTTTTTAACCCCATTGGAAGTTTCCTCTAGCCTAATTTCTGTTTCTTAAATCTTACTGGCATTGTAACCTTAGTTGCATTTTCTGGCAAAAAGTTCCATAAATCAATTGATTTTATCACAATTTCTGTGATGGTTTTGCTTCATTAATACATTCATTGGCTTAGGATTTAAAGACTCTGACTGTGCCCTCAAGGACCAGTGTACTCAAAGATTCTCCTAGCCCTTTTATTCAATTACACCACTTTGTTGCTAATTAGCACCATTGACTTTTCCTCTTTGCAGTGAGATTTGTTCTTCCAGGAGTCAGTAAGTTAGTCACCGTACATCTGGGGGGGGGGAGGGGAAAGAACCATCAGCTCCTTAATGTAAAATACACTTCCAGCTGTTGTTTTAGTGCTATTTTTTACCAACAGTAAAAATGCCCAGGTTTTGGGTGCTGGCACTAGTGACAGAGCTGTTCTGGCCCACCCTCGAGTGACTCTACTCTCTGCTTCATCCCACGCACTGGGATGGCCGAGGTCCAGCCCATGTCCACCTACATTCTCCAGGAGGCTGGCAGAGCTTGTACACACCAAGCCACCACATGTTACTTCATGGTGGAGCATAGGTTTTCATGACTGACAGCACTGCAAACCCCAGAAAGCTTGACATGGTGCTTCAGCAAGGGCTCTGCTTTCTTAAACAAGGGAGAGGGAGTTAGAATTGCTGGGTACTCGTCCTGGGGAGGATTTTCCCTCTTGGTCCCTTTGAAGGAGCGTAAGAAGGTGTGCTGCCAGCCTCATAACCACCATTACTGATGGCCGGTCAGAAGAGGGAAGCTTTGAGAGAGAAAATAGAGATGGCTCAATGGAGAAGGAAGAGGCAATGCAGATGGTGGACCCCTGAGGGGTAGAGCAGAACTTGCTCAAATTACATCTTTGTTAGCTTGTTTAAGATCAAGCTGAGAAGTTTTCAATGACCAGTTCCACCAGAATAAACATCTCAGGCACTTAGGGCCATTCACACTGCCCACGAGGGGGTCAGTCAGTCTAGGCTTCCCATCAAGTCACCAGAGAGCAATTTAGAGTAAAAAAAAAGAGTTTTCATTTTTGTCCTCTTTATAAACCTATTTTGCATCATTGTATATGGGTCTTAATTTCCTAACAGAGGAAATGTGAATGCTCTTAGAGTAACTTTTCCTAAAGAGGTCTCTGTTTGACTTATTTCTTAGGGTTTTGCTGCACATGCAAATTCTGGCCAAAGTATGCTAATGTATATTATCTGCTGTATTCAAGTGGGAAGTGCTTGCTTCTTTTCATTTTCCCAGTCTTTCAATATGCAATTGCACTCACTGATGGCATTTTGAGGCTTAAAGGCAGAATTCTGTGCCCTGCTGACCCTACAATAAGGTTGCTGAACAGACCTTAGAGGGGAAAAAAAATAAAGAAGAAATGAGTAGTTCTAATTGATATAAATTATATATATCATCTATATAAAACATAATTATGTGTCATATACTATAATAGTATACAATACAATGTATTGTATATTTTTAAAAATTATAATATAAATATATTTTTATATCTATATAAAACACCTTGTTATTTGTCTTTTCTCTTGCCTAGTGCAAAGCTGATGGGATCAGTAGCATGGGTCCGAGTAGTGCCTGAAAGAACCGTCCTAAAAGGGTTCTATCCTTTTATAGACTTATTTTCTCTTAAAATCTCTTAAAAGGGTGTCTCTCTCCATTTCAGCCCACCTCGGATTGGTTGATAGACATCAGTAGGATTGTTCTTTGGTTTGAAACCTAAAAGGGTGGAATAGGGAGTGGTTTGTGGTTCAGTTTTGAAGTTGTTGTTTTGGGTTTATTTTGTAAATACCTCTTTTCCAAATACAAACCTGTCATCCAATGCCAGGTCTCTGTTCCTTTGCATAGGTGGGAAGGGACTGCAACTTGTTTATTTCCCTGACCTCTCCAACAAGCCTCGTATTTATGACAGTTCCCACTCAATGCTTCCAAAACAATCTGCTGATAAGCTTCTCCAGGACACCTCCATCTCCAGTTAGGGTGAAAACTGGTAAATACTGTGAGGGCTGATATCTCAGTGCACCAGCGACTGCTTAGGTAAAGTGACAAATACACACGTATAGTTTATCTAAGAGAATGAACACTCCTCAAATTAACATTTTACAGTCAGCAGCAGCCCAAACCAATCTCAGAACTGTAGCATGGCAAAAAAATCGATAAGGCAACCCCAAAATGGAGGAGACAATGCAGGCTAACCACTCTGGCACATGTAGTAAAGAGATTTCATTTCCTAAGTGCCCTAAGCACGGCTATGTCACAGTTAATTCATACCTTTGTTTTTAATGGGGTTTTTACTGGATGTGTCATACTGTTTCCCACTTAGTCTATTCTCCTTACCTCTGCATACTTTCCATGATTGCATTAACTTGTTTTCAATCTAAGAAACAGAAGTGAGCAACCTTTTGTTGCTGATCTGCAGCTGCTGAGTGTGATGCTGTGGTCCTAAATACCACAAATTCAGAATCACAGTATTAGCTGGTATCCAAGCTTGATACTTTAGAGCATTTCTGCTTTCTTCTCTGGGGTACAAAACATCATATGTGTTTTGCAGCAGTAGCATATTTCCAGCCATCTGTAACTGCCTCCTACTTGCATATGCTTAGTCACTGCATACAAACACACACCTTCTGCTGAAGTTTAGTAAAGCTCATTATATTTTTAGCCATATGGTATTCTACAAAGGCTCTTTTTGACAATACTAGAACTTAGTAATCCTAAATTACCTCCAAGGAGGCCAGAGGAGATAATTTAACTAAATCATTATTGTAAGTATTTACTTTCTCATGTGATCCAGTGACAATTTGATAGAACTTTTGTTGTTATCACTTTTGCCAAGTAAATGGAAACATGTTAGTATGAAAATCAAATAATAAATGTATTACTGTTAGAGCAAAATTAACATCACAGGAATACTCTAGACCAACACAATTTAATACCACTTTTACTTCCTCAGTATTTTCAATATGTCGTAAATGACCCTTCATGCTACTGGTAAGTTGATACTAATCAAAATCATGGAGTACTCAAAGGTGTACTTCCCTCATATCACCACCTGGAACCCAAACTGGTTGTCTGTTGTTATCTTGTCTCTGAGTCTGGGATGGAGCTAAAGGCCAGGTTGGTGTACTTTGGGAAACCTATGACTCCTGAACAGGTGGCTTCCTGGGATTCCAACCAACACTTAGAAGTGGGCAGTCTTATCCTGAAGCAGGCATGAAATGGGGATGATGTTAGCCTTCTAATAAAAATCAGTTGCATTTGGGGAGGGAGAACATGTCTTGGAAGGTTGTCTCACTTCCTGTCAAGACAGACTCCCAGAAGAGGAACCAGATAGTGATAGCCAAGGTACTTTTTCCTTAATCACAAGTATCTGGAAATCCCAGAGTAGTTAAAAATGTCAGGCTGCAAACCATCTTAAGGATTTAAGGATCTTTTCTCTCACACAGTTTGATAGCATGAAGCTTTTTAAAATAATTTCCTTTCACCCTAAATTACTTTTTTATCATTTCCGTATTTTTTCCAACCTATGCCATTTTATAATAGCTGAACTATTCCTGACATTTCAGTGTTGCTGCATAAGCTCTTCCGGTCCCATTCCTGTAGGGATGACATTGCAGAGGGCTGATGTGCCAGCTACACAATCAGAACTGCTGTCGTGGAGCATCCTGAGAGTACATCATGAGATCACTGCTGTGTAATCTTGCTCCTCTTTCCTACTTCTGGCAGTAGAATAAATAGCCAAGTCCACAACTGGTTCTGTCGAAGAGTGCAAAGAGGCTTAGTAACCTGATTAAGAATTTACAGTACCTGTTCATGACAAAGAGGAGATCTATTGCTGCTTGCTGTTCCTGTTCGACCTGCATCCTGGCTTTGTGAGAAAGATCCAGCTTGTTGCCAATATCCTAAATGAATTGGCAGGCTTCTTCAGGAGAGCACCCTGCATACCTCTAGAGGAGGAATATTACTGCATGCCACATCTTGCAGGCTGAACTAAATTCTGCGGAAAAAAATGAATCCCTGTCAAATCACAACCATTTCACAAGACAGAATTTTAGAAGCTGTTTTCATAGAATCACTTGGGTTGGAGGGGACCTTAAAGATCATCCAGTTCCAGATCCCTGCCATGGGCAGGGAGGGGCACCTTGAGGAGACCAGGCTGCTCAAAGGCCCATCCATGCTTTATGCAACAAAAGGGTTTGCCAGGCAGAAGTACACGGCCCTGCTGCCTGCAGGAAAGCAGCTGTAACTCTGTGGCTGGTGAGCCTGGCTGCTGCACCGCTGTGTCAGAGTTGGTGCTGGGACAAGGAACCTGGGAGCATCCTTCACTGGGTGTGTGAGGAGACAAGCTCAACCCCCATCACTAGTGCAAATCAGTATCTGTTTGTTCTTTTGACGGATTCTCAAACTTTGTTTCAGTTCTCTATCGAGGAAAATAGCTCTGCCCTGTGAAAATACTTAAAGCAACATGAGATGGTTAAACGCAAAAGTATTGGGGAACACAGAAGCACTTAACTGGTTAAATGGAGAATGTTGTAGTTAAAATCTAGATTTTATGTTGGTATTTACATAAAACACTGTAATTATGTTATGACTTGATTAAAATACAAGCCTTTCAGGAAGAACAAGGGCAAAACATCTTGTCTCTACACTGAGGCTGTAGAAATAAGAGTGTTAAGATGAGAAATAATAAATGCCTTTTACAAAGCAACAATATAATCAGTTGGATAAAATAATGAGCTGTTTTGAGAAATTATCAATGGACAAAGCAACCCTAAGGGAATAAGAGGCATTAATTAACGGAGAAATGAATGCCATGCATGGCAGCAGAGGGAGTTTCTGCTTATCCTTCTCCAGGTTAGTATTCAGGAATTGCACCTCAATTTGGCTGTGGGTATTAATTTTGTTTTTGCTTTCACATAGTGAGACTAGAAAAGCACAAGGATAAGACAAAGAGAGCAGACAATATTGGAAAAAAGCCCCAGTAAATACAGGTATTTTAGTACAATACAGATCCTTATACTTGATAGCTACATGGACTGAGAAGCATAGGAAGGGAAAGAAATAGATCTCAGTAAATACCTGATATTAGATGTAGGACATCTGATAAAAGAAGGAAATTAGAGAGGCTTGTAAAACATGGCTGAACTACCTGCTGAATGCTGGTTATTAGACACATACTTAATTTCTTTGTATTAAATCCAAAATAATGCAAATAAGATTTGAACTTGATACTGCATCAGTTTTAGGAGAGATGGATTGCATTTCTGGTTCCTCTGCCAGCCTTCTCAGGACTTCACCTCTGCTCTTAGTTTCCCATGTACAGATGGAATTCAGATTACATTTTCCCATGCTCTTTCCTTGACTATTTAGACTAGAGATACTCACACTTTCTTCATGCTCTCCTCTTCCTTTCGGTTTTCTTCTGTTCATTGTGGAGATTAAGAGGAGGATGCTTATCCCCTCCTCACCCAGACTGGATTGTGGAGGAGATGTTTCCAAACAGCCTCTAGGAGCAGGATAGAAGGTGCAGGCTGAAGGGTCCTATGAAGGCAGGATTATGGCTGTGGGAAGGATCAGTGGTTACAAAGGAGCTGGGGTATAAAGAAGAGAAGCAGAAGGAATCTTGTGCTTTCCAGCATGTGTCGGTATCTCCATAGGCGTGAGGGGTATTGAGGCTCTCCCAGTCTCTTTTTCTGCACAGATTTCTCAGTGCACCTCTGTGCTATGGTCTTACTTCTGCCCTTCCCAGTGCCTCCCACCCTGGCTGGTTGACCTGAATGGCTGAATTGGGTTTGATTTTCTTAAAAGACATAGTTGGCCCACCTTTGCCTGCTTGTCTAATTATAGCCCTGAATGATTAGGGTTTACTGCAGGAATGACTAACATCATGCCCTGGAGTCTGTGACAGAGGTAAGATTTGCACATAGAGAAGACCTTTCCTGTTCTTATTATCTGTGTACATGTCAGTGTTGGTCTTATACGAAACAGTGGTGGTGTAGTAAGAGCAGTTCTGGCATCTGCTTCATGTCCCACTGGGTAAGGGCATGCTAACTTCATCTTGAATTAAGTGCCCTTTCTTTGTGCTAGTCTTCTGTGATCTTCTTGAGTTAGCTGGTATCTATCCTTCCCTTGCCTGTGAGCGTTGCACAACAGACCCGCTATCACCCTTGATTTCCTGATTCCAAAGCACTGGCATCATTTAAGTTAACACAGTGATACATTACAAGGGATAAGCTGTGTACATAAGCTGTGTGCATAAGATGTGTACACCTCTAGAAGTAGGTCAATGAGATCAGATGAAAATGGAGGCACCAACAACTTTTCCTTCCTTTAAAGTGTTTATCGTCTGCTTTTCTCTATTTCATCATATTTTACCACTCTTTGCAAAGCAGTTACTTGGCATTTCTTTGTACTTACGAGTGTGCAGAGTTAATTTTGCTTGGGTACTAATGTTTTGAGTCTGTACTGCCAGTTTACATTATGTGTATCTATGCCAACACCACTAATGGCTCATAGTCTTCAGCATTTCAGTGACTACTCCCAGGACGCTCTTTTTCCCAGATAAGCCGAGGATTTGCATGTTTCTATGCCTCCTGGGCACTTGAAGCTCTTATGTACAGTCTGGAAAATTGAAGATTATTTTCATTTCAGAGACCGAGATGAAAGACAGGGAGAATATTCCAAACTTACCAAAATGTGCATGAAACCTAGAATCATAAAATAATAGAATATCCTGAGTTGGAAGGGGCCCACAAGGATCATCAAGTCCAACACCAACCTCTGGCCCCGAAGCTTATTTGAAAAATGGCTCTAAATTAACTCAGCACTCTTTTTATTGCCCCAGGTATTCTATTTCTCCTTCTAGTCACTAGGGTAGGCACAGGAGGCTAAATTGAATCCATTGAGAGAAGCCATTATAAGGATTTTCCATTATTTATGTCCCACTCAAGTATTCAAAACAAGCTGCCCTTTTCTTCAGAGGCAGATTTTACCCAGCAAGAGTCGCTGTCTTGTCCCACTGTGCAACCACGGGTTACCCACACAGCCAGGTGCCTGTAACAAGATTTATAAGCTCTTACACCTCTAACATAATAGTTTGCTTTCCACGTTCTCCTGGGTTGTCGTCCCCCTACCCCTTTTTCTGTATGCTGCTGGGTAAGTTGCCTCAGACACTTCAGTGCCTGAGACACTTTGCACACCTGGCAGCTCTGACGGACAGCTTTGGAAGATAGTGGCCTCCCAGGCCTGGTCCAGATGTTGCTGCTTTGCCTGGTAAGTGTTACTGCTGCAGCCTCCTAGGCATTTGCTGTTCCGTTTTGGCAAAGCAAGGTTCATGCTTCTTTGTTCTTTTCATCTTCAGTTGTTCTCTGAAATTTTATAGTTCTCATTTGATACAGAGCTCAACTCTCCCCCATATCGTGTAATTGTTTTTAATCATGTTAATGTGTATGGAAGTTACAGCAGTTTCTATTGCAAGACTTTGAGTCATGCATGTGCTTTCCAGTATGTAGTTTATTGTTCTTTTTTGTTTTCTGCTTTTCCTAAGCTTGAAATCTGATCTTAAATCTTCCAAAATCTTTTCATCTCCAAGATAATAGATTTTGCAATTAGTCATTAAATTACCAACATAATGCCCTTACTGGAACTGCCTGGAAATGTTTTGCTATTTGAGTGTTTTCCTTATAGGTATCTGAAAGGTATGCTGATCTCATCTATACCTGCTTAAATACAGAAAGGCTATGCTGAAGGCAGAGGAGACACTCTCTCATGTGTTTAGGATAAGAATCTGGGCTCACTTAGTTTTAACTTTAGTCTTCTTTTTTTTGGAGTGGAAGGAGCCACTTCCCTGCACAGTGATGATTAATAATTCATACATCCCAAAACACAAAATATGTTTGAACAAAAGTAGTCCTCGCTCTTGCTATTATGTTTTTAGAGGTGATAGTTTGTTTCAAATTTATTTCTTTTTCATAATGCATCTCTGCCATGGGAGCCATAATAGAAAAAATTTTGTTACTGCAAAATAGCATGATTAGAAGCTGATATTTACTGGGCATTTTGTTTGCATATTAAAAACAAAGCTGACTTCCACTACAAACCTGCATACCCTGAACTTTCTGTGGAAAACAATGTTTGTTTCCTTGGAAAAGTACACTGCCATTAAAAGCCATTTTAGGGCTAATTTCTTTATTCCTTACACTCCTATCAGAAGGTGCAGAAGAATCTGCCAATCAGTGCCTTATCTCTCTGTTATCTTGAGACTTCAGGTTTCATGGAACTTTAAATGTTTCTAAAAGTCTGTGCCTGTCTTTTATTTGGAAAAACACTTCAAAAACTCTTATGATAATAGCATCGCAGGCTGGGCTCATAGGCTAAAGAATCAGTTTTGAACAATAGATAGAAGCACAGAATTTAAAAGTATCCCTGTGTATGGAGATGGAGCAAAATGCCCCTTCACACATGTTCACAAATGGTGTGGAGATGATTATGTGGGTTAGATGAGCTGTGGAATGGGATGGACGCAGAGTGCTCTCGATCACTGCTAGGATGACAGCATATTTATGTCGAGCCATGATTATAGCAGGTCACATCAGAAGGGTTGCATGTAGTTAATTGTTCCTAAGTATTTACTCTTTCACTCTGTGTTGCTTAAAGTTTCTCCTTCTACCAGTATTGTACTTCTGCTTCATCCACGCTTCTTATCTTCTTACAGCAACCATCCTTTATGGTTTGCCAGTGGTACTGGCCTGGACGTGTCATCTGTCCTCACCTCCCAAAAATCACCTTTGCCTGTTCCCACACTCTTCCTATCCATGTGGCCTCTGCCTGTTTTTCATGGATGTCCTTCCGCAGTTATGGGCTGAGCACAAGGCTGTGGATAGGTCTTGACTAGTAAAATAATTTAATTTTTAATTTAAATTCATGCTTCAATTTGTCACTAAGACTGTTTATTATCTGAAGCAGAGGTAGTTATCACATAATTTCAAGTTTGCTTTTCCTTTTGTCAACCCTACACTTCCTTGTCTGTCAGTCTGTACTTCTTAGTGGGCCAGACCTCTGGAAGCGGTCACTGTGTAACGTAGAGTTCCCAGTTCAGCAAAGTACTTGACCATATGATTAACTTAAAGCATCTACTTAAGACATATGCTTATGTGCTTTGATGATTGCTTTGCCAATTTCTGTGTCTTGCTGGGAAAAATTACAACAAAAATGTGCCAAGAATTTGACTATTAGGCAGTTGTTAATGAATATGCCAATCTGGAATATTCACTTTTCCAAATAAGCTTTTGCTATACCTTCTCTTAAGTGCATGGAATTTTATAACAAAGAAATTTAAGTGATGATTAGCTGCTGATCTTAGTTATGCAAGCTAATAATCATGTGATAGATCTCTTTATAATTGCAAAGGGATAAACTGCAGAGAAAGGGAATCAAGTATGGAGCAATAATAAAGTGAGATGACTTCTCCTCTTTGACTGACATCACTCCAGCATAGCCAGTGCCAAACCAGTGTAACGGAGGAGAATCCAAATAACATTATTTAGACTTTTGTAGTCCAAGCTGAACTAATGTGCAGATTTTGTTCCAGCAAAGATTTTTAGAATGCAAGTATTTCTATCAGAAGACACTGCAGGAAGCAGGAAAAGAGAGAAATTAAATTTATCCAGTTGCTTATAGAGAGGAAGAAAGTGAGAAAATTTCCATTTTTTCCTTTGCATAGGTTACTGTAGGGCTAAGTTGACGGGAGTGTTGTGCTCTTGATGAAATCTGGATCCTCACTCGAGCCCTGCTCCTGCTAAATTCGCATCCACGTGAGCAGCTTGACGATCCTTCCTCCCCATTTCCCCTGAACCAGCCCAGAGAACAAAGCAATGATAAAGAACAAGAACTTACCTTTTTCCAGTTTGGACTGGCTGCTACTTGTCACTGTTGTGGGACAAGGGAGAAGTCAGAGTTAGCTGGGCCCTGTGAAGAGCCTTGTGCCACAGCTGTTTCTGGGACCCTTCCTCTATCTCAGAATACATGTTCCAGTGCCCTGCAGAGGAACATGAATATTTTTGTCTTTTATTGGTCTTTGCTCCAACAGCTGATGCTCTAAATGAACAGCACATGCAAAATTCTCATCTTAAAATTATGTTCTCCCAGTGCATGGGAAGGAAATCAACAAAAGGAAAGTAGTGCAGTGTCACCGAGAATATTATCCTCCCCAGAATAGCAGATGGAAAACTGAATCCCCTGGGCATACAAACTAAGGCAAGCAAGTGTGAACTTCAAACACAGGAGGAAAAAAAGGAATGATGTCGTCACGACAGACTGAATCCTAGCAGATACCCTTCCATGGTGGTGATTGCCTAGAGCAATATGTGGTGGTGTGATGAGAGTGGTGGCAGTACTTGGTAGCATATTTACAGAAGGCAATGCAATGAGTCTCTCGGTGTTAGGAGCGCCTGGAGACCTTAAAGGGAATCTGTGGACAAGAAATAAAACACTGGATGTCTATATTTTATTACCTAGGAAGCATCAGTTTTCCCTAAGGGTCTTTAGATTTTATTTTTGTAGAAAATGTGAGGAAATTGGGTGCAAAAGGTCTTGCAACAGAAGTAATTAAGCAGTTTTCAGTCACAGAAATGGTGAAAAAGATGTGCAAGAGAAGATTAAATTGTAAAATTCAGCAAAGGTACAGAATTTGGCATTGAACTTAGGAAAATGTATTTTTAAAAATTCTCCAGTATGACAGTGCTAATTCTGCAAGGTCCTCTGAGGTGACGTTCAACCTCCTCCATATTGTGTGCAGATTTAGGAGTGCTGGGGAGGTCTGTATCAGAAATTGGCGTGGTGATTCACTCAAGTTGGAAAACTGTTTGCTTTTCTTTAGGACGCACAGAGCACCCCACTGCTACGATCTCTCTCCAGAACATGGACCCAATAGAGACCTTCCAAAAGACATGATGTAGTTCAATTTCCCAGCATGGATCAGAAAAAAAATATGAAAGGTCTGAAAAACTGAGTACGATAATGAGTTAGGGCCAAGGCAAGACAACCAGTCTGCATCTCTGATTGACCTGGTTTGAGTCTGGGCATATGAAGGTTCCTTTCCAGGTGCTGCCAGTTACAGTGAAGATTATGGCCCTCATGCATAGTAAGCCCTAAAGAGAACATCTTTTCTCTTCTTAGTCTTCGATATGGCTCTGAGCTCCTTCTGAATGGCCTGGTCAAGGCACCTGCTAATGCAAAGGGCAGCAGGAGAAGACCCAGGAAATACTACAAGATGTTTCCCACTGAAGAGTGGAAAGCTCGAAAGCCCTCTTCTATGCAGGGTGTTTGAGACCTTGATGTTGCTGCATTGCAAGGATCTGGCATGTAGCAGGCTTTTTGGGATATCATGTTTCTTGCAGGTGGCCTGCAAGGCTTGAACCCAATATGTGAACCCTGAAACCTAGCCTAGGTTTCTCAGATATTTGCTCAATAAATGAGAGAGAAATCTGAAATGCTGGCAGAAACATGTCTGGGCTGCCTGAAAAGCTTCATGGCCAGCAGGTCGAGGGAGGGGATTCTCCTCCTCTGCTCTGGTGAGACCCCACCTGGAGCGCTGTGCCCAGATGTGGGGCCCCCAGCACAAGAAGGATGTGGACCTGTTGCAGTGAACCCAGAGGAGATCAGAAAGATGATCAGAGGGCTGGAGCACCTCCCCTGTCAGGACTGGCTGAAGGGGTTTGGGTTGTTCATCCTGGAGAATGGAAGGCTCTGAGGAGAAACAAATTGGGCCCTTTTAATACTTAAGGGTGGCCTGTGAAAAAGATGGGGATCGAGGAGAATATTTTCACTCTCTAATTACAGAACTTTTCTGCAGGAAGAGTAGGGAGCAGGGTTTTCCACCCCTGGAGACTGGTGATGCTTTGGTGCCATGTTTCAGTGCGGGTATTTTGCTGTATCTCAGAAGCCTGGTTTTTCTCATTTACCAAGTTCTCCAATATTATGATTTAGGATGAGAAATTTGTTTTCACCTCAGATTGGCAATGACTTGGAGGAGAAGAGCTGCCTTCCTCTGTAGTATGAGGTACTGTTTGCTTTGTAGGGCTGGCCTGATTTTTATGTAACATACTCCTGCCTTCAGAGGGACACAGCATATTGACACTGCCATTCATTTGTCCTGCTGCCCCACTCTGGCCAGCAAGAGCTGGCCTTTCACTAGGACTAAAATTTGGTGGAAATGTCCTCTGGCTTGCAGCATGGGAGCACACAGCATCTGTGGGTCGGTCTGGTCTGGGTGTGACTACACCCAAGCAAGAGCCATCAGAGGGAGCTGAGCTCCCTAACAGGCTGCATGGCCGATCCATTCACAGGCTGCACAAGAAATTTGTGCTGCTGCCACTTCTCTCTGAACATCATAGCTTCTTCTTGCCCAGGAAGACAGCAACCTTTCTCTGTGTAGTACTAAGCTCCCATCAGAAACCTGAGTGAACAAAAAAAAGATTTCCTGGGGAAGAGATTTCTCTGGAAGGTTTCTGACAGAGAAAGAATAAGGTAAAATCCTGGAGTCATGCCTTTACTGGAAAATAATCTTGACTGCTGATACTAACTGTGTAAATCTACTTAAATTAGAGAAAAGTGAGGCATCTTTATTTTTCTCTCTTTCATAACAGAACATTTAGGCACAAACATCCATAATTTCCAAGTGAGTCACTGGAAGAGAGCAGCTTTCAAAGGAACCACCATGAAGTTTGCAGCAGGTGAAAGCAGCCAAAAAATGAGATAAGGGTGAGGCAGTTCGTGCTCATAACACAGTCAAGAACCTCAGTCCAGTCAGCTCGTGTTCATGCTCTGTTTGTGTGGGAGACTATAAAACATAGTGTGGTTTTACGGATTGAATGAAACAGGAGACCTTAGAACTATTCACAAGCTCTATGTCTCTTAGCTCATAACTTTATTTCCTTCAAAAATACTGCTTCTTAAAAGTACACAGTTATTAGCTGGCTTTGTCAAAACATACATTACCAGTCTGCACAAATTTAAGCAGAAAATATCGCTAATTTTTTACAGTTTGAGTCAATAACTGAATGTGAATAAGTGTGGCAAATACTTCATCCTTGTACTTTTTGTATCAAAATTGTACATTTCCTTAAAACAAATTATCTAATTACTCCAGTGAAGATTCATACCACAATCTATAATAAAAAAATAATAAATAAAGCCCTTTGCCATGTTTTAGCCTGCAGCTTAGATTTGATAGTTTTACCTTGTCTTTTAAATCCTATAATCTCTACAGTAGGACAAGATTCCTCAGCATGCTTTGACTGCCAACCTGTGTGAGACCAGATTCAAATCTCACTTAAATCAGCATGAGCAATTTCAATAACTTTGGTGTTCTAGGGAAGAGGCCCGTACAGTAAGAATATGATGCTCAAGCTATTTCATCTTGCATGTCTTCATAGAGGCATGATCAGCAACAAGGAATCTTACTCAGGCTGGTGTTGGCACCAGCTCTGTGAGTGCCCAGAGAGAGCCACGGTCTCAGTGCCTACCTGCCAGAAAGAGCAGGGGCTGCTGGAAGTGCTGCAAAGGCTCTGATGAAAGATGTTAACAGCAGCATCCACCTCTTCATTGCTATTGAAAGCTGAAGTGTACCCTTATGTTGGTTAGGCTGATTGCTGTTCTTTGAGGAAGGTCATGTGAGCAGAGTTAAAAGAAGCCCTTTGAAATGTCCGAACCAGAGCCTTACCGCCATGAAATGAGACAACTGCAGCAATAATACATCTTAACGTCACCAAAAAGGGCGTCCTGTCTCTTTTTTTCATCTTCTCCCTTGGTTCTGTACCTATGGCACCTGGTGTCATCGTGCAAGGAGCCAAATCAGATTGTTGACCCATCCCAAAAAATCAGCTTCTTTCTGCTGGACTAGTTCTCCACCAGTTTCCTGAGCTGGTTTAGCTCACAGAGGATTTATTTGAACGCTCACGAAAAAGAGATGGGATCGTGTGGTTGGATACATGAACCTGTGGAACATATCAGTTTACCTCCAGAGATACAAGGAAAGACTCAGGCTTGAAGACTTCTTTTTTTCCACCTATATTGATTGGTCTGGATACAAGCTGATACCTCTCCCTGCAAACTTGTGTACTTTATCCTTAGACCATCACAACTGCAATATCATTGCTCAGTAACACACACAGTGATCCCTTTAGTCATTAAAGGAAATCCCCAGGAGCCATCCTGGACTGAATAACCTCTGTGAAGCCCTCTGAAAAGGCTAGTTATTACGTGGAGTGGACAATAAAGGGAAACGAGTTTTATGTTTGCTTATCCAAAAGGCCAGGGAGAGTTCATAGATTATTCTTTGCGCAGATAAGCTAGACCTAATGTAAACATTCCTCACTGGAAAGTATCTGCTGTTTGTTTTCCTAACTTTAACCATGTGGCTAGCAAAAGCAGAATAAATGAAATAAAAGACAGGCATTTTAATAATAAAAAAACCAGTGTCTTGGAAAACTCATGTTACTGTTCCCTGAAAAAAAAAAAAGTTAAAGTTGTCTTTTCTACTCAGTGCATGAAACACACACTGACGTGACTGCAAACCTTTCTTGTAAGTGAAAATTGGTGAGATTTCAAGCCTACCTCAACAGATACTCTTCATTATACTAGAGCACAGCAACCTGCGCATTTTAGTTAAAACACAGCTCAATGTCCTTTATTTGGACAATACTGAAGTTATATTGGGTTTTCAATGAAAGTAATAGATATTTGTCCATAGGGGAGCTGGAGGACTGGAGGGAAAGGTTCTAATGCTTTCCAATTCTGCTATAGAAAAATGCAAAAATTCCTGATGAATATAGATTAGCATAGCATGTCTCTTAAAAATCTCACCCACTACCCATCTGTATATCTAGGTTCATAAATATTTGAGGAAAAAAACCTCTCTGTCCTCTGCCAAAGCTATTTACAGATTATTTCAAATCAACTTGCGATTAATTAGTTTTCTCTTCACTGTCCTTCAAATGTGACTGAACTTAACTTTATATCACCAGTCTCTACTCTCCATAGTCTGTTGTCCAACTCTGCCCAAGTATTTGAGAGCTAACAAAAGTGTGGGTTTTGTACCCAAGAGCAAACCTCTTTGATAAAAATCTCCACTCCCAGGAATAAAACTTAAATTTCTATTTTTCATCAAAAAACTGCAGCATGTTGTAGAAGAGTTGTAAACACAGGGCTGGATGAAGGATAAGAGGACTGGCCTCAGAATGAAGACCTGGCTGTTGGAGCTGCTCTGATGCCACGATGTAGTGATATTTGTGATATCTGCCGTTTCTATGGCAACGCAACAGCATGATTTACTGCAGTAACAGGAAAAGCAAAGACAAAGCTTTTGTTTAACTTCAGTGCCATGAGCTATTTGTTGATACTGGGGAGGAGGGAGGGAGAAGTCCCGTGGTTTCTAGTTAAGCACATTACTAACATGTCTTAACTATAGAGAGAAGTCAATAAAGGGGATCATGGTGTTCAGATTTCCCTTCTGTGCTCCTGGAGCTTGCACACACAGGCCGACATGGCACTCAGTTCCCTACAATCGGAGCATAGCAGACTTCTCTGGGCAGACCACAATGCCCATCCATCAGCCAGCTCAGCAGAGCGGCCCAGCCCAGTTCACTGAGCAGAGTAAGGGGCAGCTGCTGGCTCAGGCTTCACTCTGGGCTGGCTCTCTTGACAGTGGCTGCAAATTGAAGGTCCTAGTCCAGGTGAGTTACTGGACTAGAGTGGCTTCTGGAGTATGTTGGCAGAGGAGGGTCAAGGTATGGATGGCACTGCCAGAGCCAAAGAGGTGGGTTTGTTTGAGTCCATGATGGCTGCAGGACCCTGCTGTGTGGTAGCGGTGCGCCCGAGGCAGGGAGAAGTGCTATGGTTTGGGAGAGAAAGGAGATCCACTTTTATAATGGGGCTTAGAGGGCTGAGATGGAACTGGTGCCTGTAAACAAAAACACTTTCTGGCCATTTGGTTGAGACCTGGGCCTCTGTACCGGGACAGAATGAAGGCTTGGGACAAAGGGGCAGAAAAGTACATTTGCTACCTACCTCTAAAAGATGCACAAGGGAAAAGTGGAGGTTCTTAAGTAATTCCTCCAGGCATGGAAGATCATTTAGACCATAATGAAGACTGCAGTTTACACAAGGAGAAAAGGATAGGATTAGGGAGAGTGTGTGGCTTCATGTTAAGTTTTATTGTTGAAACCTGCAACATCTCAGTACTGAATGAAGGCTGGTTTCAGACATGGGAACCATCTTTTGTTTGATTGTGAAGTAGGTGTGTCTGATTAGGATTAGGGTGTTGGATACTGGGCTTGGGCAGCTTTATTCTGCCATCATCTCCTTTCATCTGAATTTCCCATTTCTGTCTATCCCTTGTGGATGTGCCAAACCACCATCACAAAGGAATGAGATCAGCCAGGATAATCCCAACGGGGAACTGAAATCCACTGGTATAATATTGTCTGTGCCACTGCCTGCCCATGTGAATGTCTCTGTGGGGGCCACTCAGCAACAAAAGGGGCCCATGAGCCACTGACTAGTTTCCAGCAGTGCATCCTCATCTGAAGTTTTCACTTTGCTTGTTTTGTGATGATCGTCCGTCTGGGAAAGCAAAATAATCTTGAGCTCTTCTTGCCATGGCCATGCCTGCTTTCAGTGCTGGGAGTGGGTAGGTTCTGGCTGTGCAGTGGCCACCTTTACTCCTTCAGTGTTTTTCACCATCCCTTGCTGTTCACTGCTGGGCACTCTCAAAGGCAGGAAATTCAGCTAGATAAGCTTTCCATCTGCTGCACTAGGACTCTTCAGGAATATGTCTTTATTAGTATATTAAGAACAGTCTGATTTCAGCTAGCACTGAGCAGCTTGGGTGATATATCTGTTTTGTCCTGGCCACTTGATGGGTTTAGGGGAAGGTTGTTTGATTTACTCTGTGCGGTGTGTAAGAGAAACAACAAAATTCTCAGGAAGTCCATTAACAAACTTGTACTTACAAACTTCAGAACATTAAGGTAGAACAAGGTTCTTGGCAAATTTTAAAATGTAGCCATTTTGGTTAGAAATGCAACAATATAAAAGCACAAAATAACTCTTAAGAAAACACATGAAGGAAAAGAAAGAAAGGATAAAAGTGGAAAGGTACATAGTCACCACCCGTGGATCACACGACCAGACTGCATTGGTTGAAGCCATGGTCATAGTCTTGATCCATCAGGGATGGGGGAAACCCACAAAACACAAAGTCTGGTGGGTTTATACTATGCTCAGGCTCAGTGGGAATACCCAACTGCCTCCCCTAGGGGGTTTTACACTGGATGATGTGATATTGTGGCTCANGGGGTGAGGCACTGATGGCCCATTAACAGGAGATAGTACAGAGGGAGAAGGCAGGGAAAACACTGCTCCACCTGGTTCCAACAGCTCACAAAGATGGTAACAGAATACACTTCAACCCAGGACAATGGGACACTTCAGCAGTCTTTGACACCTTCTAAGACACCACAACTGCCTCTTACATGTAGTTGAGTCAGTTATGGCTCACCAGAAGGGATGAATGTCCTGGTACTTCTCCAGAGGAGTGTTTTCACACCTGAGCCGCTTGTGAAAGGACTTCAGCATGATAAAAAGCGCTACCACGTTTCGCAGGTTTTGCCTCTTATCAGCCTCTTCCCTTATCTTTTTCAACACCCAGCTGTAGCCTCTGGTGGTGGGTGCGCACCCCTCTGCACCTGCGCGGTTACTTTGTGCATCCTTAGCAAAGCACCCTCCTGATCGTTTGAGCCACTAACCATTAGCAATCTAGTCTCTCACAGTATCTGATGCCTTAATCATTTTTTTCCTGTGCAAATAACATGTATATCAACAATAAAAAGCTTTGTTGGAATGACAGAAAACTTGTGGATAATTATAGGGGGGAACTTACCTCTTACCTTCTTTCTATCTTGCAATTATGGAAGAGTGTTTGTCTATTCTTCTTTTAATCTGCACCAGTTCTTTTTCCACAAGACCCTTTTGTGGTGTGTGCTGCTGGAGTGCATTTGTAAAACAAAATTAGCAAAGAGGACACAGATGTTGCTCTCCATTCTCTTTTTAGCCATACAAATTATAAACAATGTCTCTTTATATTAAGATACACTTTTCTGTCTCATATTGGTTTTAGAGCTGATTCTTTCAGTATGTTTTCTGTTTGGAGCAGCCTGTTCTTATTTAAATACCCCCACAACTGTACAACATGTGAAAACAATGCTGCTTTCACATTCGGTGCACATATCTCAAATCCATATGCATATTACTGAACCGCTGCGAGGACAGAAGAATTAATAACATTGTAGAGGGTCGCAAAAAACGAGCAGCACATTTCTCATTAGAGTCTATACAGAGTCATCAAGTGTACTTTGGCCTGTGTATAACGAGGTAACAGGTAGCAGCCCCTAGAGCAAAAGTGCCTTCACTGCTGTGACTGTATTAGGTTCACATTAATGGAAAGTCCAAGAGCTGATGGAATAGTCCAAGAGCTGATGGTGGTGGAGGTTGAGTTGTTTTTTGCTAACACTTTATTGCAAAGAATTCTCTTCTACTGGAATACATGGTATTCAAAAGCCTTAATGAGGATTTCATAGCACAGAGATTTTAAACTTTTTTTTTGTCCAAGATCAAAAGAAATTATCCATATTTCTGGTATCATTTTTTATAACATGGAGGTGGCACTCTAACTTCTGTCAAATTTTGATTTGGTTGACTGTGGCTGATCTGCAGATAAGGTGAGTACTTTTTTTCCTTTTAAAAAATCTATAACTCTTTCGCGTTGGCCTTAATTTAATACATGCTCCCACCAAACACATGTTTTAAGATAAATATATTATTTTAAGACAAACTGTGCTAAGATCACTCCTCTCAGCTTCTAATTAGACATCAACAGATAACAGCACAACAACGGTGTGTGCGTGTGGGGGAGGGGGTGCTATAATTGCCCCAAACTGGAAGAAGTTTATCGTGAGACTGTGAACAGCTGTTGTTAAGACTCATTCTGAGCAGAAGAATGCACCTCCTGATGTTTCTGTTCATTCAGAACATTTCTGTGCCACATGGTGTCCATCACGCTGAATGCTTTGCCTATGGGCTCTGGAGCTAATAAGACAGAGCAAGCTTTATGTTGAACAGTGATACGTCTTGAGTCAGCATGTCATATGCAGTAAAAAATTATAGACTTGAGTGGTGAAAAATAAATTTAGGATACTTCAGATTGCCAATAAAAATTTTCTTCAGCAGTGACCATCATACAAAAAACTAAAATCATCCTGCTTGATTGTTTGCTTGTTGTTTGTTGTTGTGGTTTTAATTTGGGGAACAGGATATTTTTTGGGGCTTTGACATGTTATATAGTAGGACTTGGAGTGGATTTTTCAGACTTTTTGAGGGAATTAAATTGCAGTTTGGGTTTTTAGTGAGGGCATCAGGCTGTAATAGATCGTACAGCTAGGAGTCCAGTCTCATGTTTGGGAAACCGAAGAGATTGATTAAGAATAGGCTGGAGGTAAACAATAATCTTCTTGATGGACTGCGAAGGATTTATCTGTGTTATCAATGTGGAAGCTAATGCAACTGAAAAACCAGCAACCATGAATAATTTTTGAAAAATGTTTAATTTTACCTTTCCACTTGTAAGCAGTATACTTCAGTTGTAAAGTTGCAGAAAACACTTTAAAGGAGATCATAACCTGAGAGTACTTTCTACTTCATTTTTTGAAGTACAAGACTATTTTCTCTGCACGTCCTATGATTTCTCTCCAAATTTGGCAAGACTAAGACCCAAAGCAGCCATTTTATAACCAACAGCTGCCTCTCCTTAGTCCAGCTGGCAAGCACCTTCACCTCTGCCTTTCTATTTTTTTATTGCTGATAGGTTTTGTCTCATTATCTCTCCTGAAAACAATTAGAGAGTTGTCAAGTGGCAGCCCTTTTAGTTTGTGTTGGGGCTGGACTCTGGTGAAAGGTCAAACCGTTTCCAATCATCCCCTCTCACATACAGCCTTCCTTTAAAACAGACCTCAAAAAATAATCCAATGCAGGCAAGACATTTGCAGCTGGCTTATATGAAGGAGCATTCCCTACGTGTGTGTGTGAGTTTATATAGCTCTCTTCATGAGGAGAGAACGGAAGCTGGAAGAGGTCCAGTTGGTGCCTTGTGAGTCTTGTCATGGCTTAGTCAGTTTCTTCCCCTGAGTCTTCATCCTGCCCCTCTTTTACTTCATTTCAATCTCCAAGCCTTATGCTTTTCCAGCTCGCTATCATGCAATCCCATCACTTTCACTGCCAGCCTTTGGATGAGATGTGTTGTGCCTCAGACACGCCTATCCTTCCACATCAACTCTCCAGGAAGCTGAAATGACTGACTCCCACATGAACATCTATCCTGCAGCCTTCTGGAGACAGGAGAGAGGTGGCACCAGCCACAGCACTCTGAAAGCGATGGGTTGATAGACAAGGGTATTGAAAGCAGTGGAATGGCACAGGGCTTGCAAACATTTCATCACAGCACAGCATGAGGTACTGCTCTCCTTTGGAAAGACCAGGCATTTGTCACTTGCTTAGAACAGTTTATCAAAGAACCAGTAACTGAGCTTTTTTCATTTCATAGCTCAGCCCAATGTCATGGACAGTCTTTTATTGCCCCTTATATTTTTTAGCATTAGGAGTTAGCAGCTAAAAGGTATTTAGGGTTTAAATATACAAATATGGGACCCAAGAAACACCTTTAATGCCAGCCTCTGTGCAGATTTCTGTCAAGCTTTTTTAAGGAGATAAGTGTCCAGGTCCTTAACATTTTTTCATGTTTTGTTTTAGCAGCTGGGATAAAACCTGCAGTCCTACTGAGGCTTCAGCACTGACTTCAACACAGATAGGATTTCATTTTCTGTGTGCCTAAACCGCAGCTGAACATCTGGAAAATAGGGACTTTTCATTCCTATTTTGTTTTAGATCATCAACTATTCAAGGCATTTTCTTACTAACTAATGCAACAAAAGCCTGCCCCAGCTCAGCCCACAAGGCAAGAGATTGTTATTAATGCTACTTCTGACAGCCTGGCAAAGAGAACACTTAACACTTTAGGTAATGAAGAAGTGACAACAGCTGGGTATTTCAACTTGCTCGTGTCTTTGTAGGTTGAGAGGGAAATTTTCAAAAAGTGAAATTAATAGAAGAATCGTTCCCTAAATACCCATTTTGTTTAGGAAATGTATTGGAAGGATAAGAGCAAAATCTGACCTGTGTGTGTGGGCATACAGGCACGCACGCACGCGGACATGCGTGCCTTGGAATCTGTTTGCAGTACCATAATGAAGCAACCTCCTGGAGCGGAGCTCTCCTGGGATCCTCAGGGGAAGTACTGACTCTGCCCTTTCCAATCTGGTGAGAAGAAACATTTCATTTTTGAGTCTGACTCAGTGAAAAGGCTGATAGCAGCCATAGTGAAGAGCCTGCCTTTTGAATAAACACTGACTTGCCTATCCAAAAGGCAGTAAAATCACCTTTGGTTTGATGGATTCAGCTGCAACATTGAGTAATGAGTTGAAAAATAACATTGCACAGACCTGTCAAGGCACCTCTGCATGATCAGACTCAGCATTACACAAGCTGACAGCAGTCCGTGGTGGGAAGTTACCCACTGACAAACTTTTTTCAAACCAAGTCAGCTCCCGGCTCATATAATACAAGTTACAATTGTCTCCCTTAATCCTCTCTGAGAGTGGTTTGTCTGTAAACCATTGGAAGCGCTTCTTGAGTTTGTTCAGCTTTGATGTCCACATTATGACAGCTGTGACCTGGGCTATGTGGAAACTGTGGCTTACAGGGGTGCAGACATGCTCAGCAACAATGACAATGCTGAGCTTGCTGCTGCAGTAGCACCCAGTGTGGGCTGAGGCCACTCTAACCACACCATGTGCACGATGGTGGTACTTCAAGCAACCCCTGATACTTATTTGTGACTTGCCCTTCTCTCCAGGATGGTAAATGTGGTAAATTGCTGCATCTCTCTACAGCCAAAACCAGCAAGTCCAGAAGCAGGACAGTATTTGCATATCTCCTCGTACACCTAAATGAAATGCTGCTATTAGTGTGCTGTAGTTCACACATATAGGTGAGCTACTTGCTGCTGCTGTGTTGCAGAATAACATTAACACAAGGCCCTCCTGGGCTCTGGGCAGTGCTGGATCCTGCTGGCATGTGCTGGGACTGCTGAGCTGGGGCAGTGCAGTCCAGGGAGGGGCCAGTGCTCTCAGGGCTGCCAGACCATCAGGAAGCTGTGGTTGTGTTTCCACCAGCAGCATGCAGCCCGGGACGGACATTGCTGGGCTGTGCCCAGCTGGTCACCATCCCCATCCTTGCTCTGCTCTCCTGGCTGGGTGCTGCAGGACAGTGCCATGGTGGGGAGGGCTCTGGGGACAGTCCCTCACCATCGCCCATGGACCCCAGCTGGCCTGTCCTCTACTGTCAAGGTACAATTCGGTGGAAACACTCTGCCATATCCTTTTTTAAAACATGGGACAGTTCCTTGTGAGGCTGCTGAGCAGGTGTGGGTGAAAAGCAATGCTGTGCTGTAGACATGACTGCAGCATGCACCCAGGCTCCTGGCAGCATGCCCTGGCATGTGTCCTGACCAGAGGAGCAAAGGAAACAGGGACCTGGATAAAGGCTTGTGTGCCTGCCTGTGAACTGATCCCCCTTTCCAACTGCAGAAAAAGATGTAAAGACCAGAAAGTCGACTCAATAAAAAAGTATTGCTTCTGTCTATAAAACATGTCTTGTCTAGGTCCTTAAACTATCAAGGCTATAACAATATTATCAAAAAAAGCACCTGTATTTCACTGCACAGACATTTTATAAAAAACCCTTTTTATTTTATGAGAGTTTCCTCCCTACACAGTACAAGAAAAGTAATTCAAAACAGACTCAGGAATAATGGGATACAGTCTCTGCAGAGAAGCCAAGGTGACCCTTTATATAAACTTTATAAGTTCAGAAAATTAGACATTTCTTTTGCCTTGTGAGGACTGAAGCCCTGAAGACCTGATTTGTAACACAGCACACATGAGCAGTGTGAACATGACTTAAATTGATGATGGCACTCCACGTTAGGCTGCACTGAAACATGCTAGGGCCCTGTGCACTTGTAGTTTATAGAAGCTTATCTGATGATTATTGTCTGTTATAAACACGTATGAACATGTTAAATGTGTTAAACATGTTACAGATAGTACCATAGATAGATGCAAGCCATTGCTGCAGGTAACCTATCAGTCTGCAAGCCTTTGTCAAGAACCACCCATAGCAGCTCGTTAGAAGTGAACATAGCATGAAGGGTGACCCAGCTTGCCCTAGGATGGGGATGCTCTCACTGCACGTGTTTCAGATAAATTCTCCATATCTGTCAGCAAGTTTCAACGCTTGCTCACCAGTTGTCCTGCTAACACTCACCTAAACCTTTTGTGCTTACCTACTTGCTTTTGAGGGGTAGGATAATTTTCACTTGGCTTTATTTACTGCAGTGTCCCAAAAATACCCCCACTATCTATGTGCGGTCACACAGAGGTAGTTTACAGGGCTCTGTGCGTACAGAGCAGAAGACAGCATGGGGGAGAAGCCTCCAGCCACCTCTGGGCAAGGTGGAGCATGTGCCAGGAGGAGCTGCTCACTTCCCAGCAGCAGAGCTCTCTGCAGGCAGTGTGACAGCAGGCAGAGCACTGTGACTGTCCTTCATCCAGCTCCCGGGCACTGCTTATGCACAGGCTCTTCTATACCACCCGAGAAGCAGTTCCTGGACTCTCCTTTCCTGAGAAATCCCACCTCTCTCCGGTCCATTGCTGGTCTGCATTCTTGGGTTCCTTATTTAATCCTGGTTTGGTCCCAGCATCCTGGGTCACCTCTCCCCAACAGAGTGTGCCATATGATGTGAGACCTGTGGGTTCAAAACCCCCAGGCATCCTAGAGTTTAGATTTCCTGCTTCCTGCGGGTGTTTTGTAACCCATGCTGTGAAAAAACGCCTGTCTCCATACTCTCAGAGGGACTACAGGAAATGAAGATGCTCAGCCTCATCAACAAATCTGAACCCAAAGAAAGGTGAGATTTCAGAGACAGCCCACTACTCAGCAGTGCTGCTTGTCTGAATCATTGTTCCATGTGTCAACTCCCATTTGGAGCTGCTGAACTTTAGTATCTCCCTCTCATGTATGGGTAAGGGACATGATTATACATCTGTATATATCAGATGCCTATATCAGCTCTAGATGTCACTTGGATGCATAAAGCTTTAATGCTGCCATAAGCATTTACCTTGAATGACTTTTACAGGAAGGACGAACAGATCTACCCCCAGTCCCAGCTCCCTCCCCATCAGCCTGTCTCCTCACTGAATAGAGAACTCAGGACAATATTTTGTATTCCCTTGGGATCTTTTTAAACACTGGTGACCTCTTCCTTGGAGACCAGCTAAAGCATCTCAGTGGTTGACACATGAGCACAGTACCATCCAGTTTCTGAAGCTAGCCATGCCTCAGGTGAGGCCAGAATATCTCCCCTGGTCCCTAGCAAACTGCCTTTTTCCCTCTGATCAGTGGAGTTGTGGCTATAGGCTGATTTAGTTGCTGAAATGATGCTGGGGACACACCGTGACCTGCACTGTAATGTGAAAACAAAGCCCAGATAAAAGTTCATCTGTGCTTCTGAGATTAAGTTCCAAGTTCATTTTTTGTTGTTACAAAACTCAAGAGCACTGTCAGACAAATCCTGCTGTGTAGGAGGATATCAATATTATCACTGACAATAATGTTACAAAGGCACGACTGGTAAGGAAATGTCCAACTTCCACTCAAGTATTCATTGTCATTTATGTATTCTGAATATGCTAGTATATTTGGAATAACTTGGTTTTTCTGACTACCTGATAGGCAATAAAACCTCCACCACTTTATTTTCTTTATTTTTAAAGTATTTGTAATCAAAACCAGCAGAAAGCAAAATAGCTATCACAGCTGTTAGGAGATCTGCACACATACAAAGCTTGAAAAATAAGTGTTTTGCAAAGTGCTCTATGCATCCCAGATGTGGGCTGAGAGAAGGGGTAGGGTCAGCACCAAATTCAACTTTTCCTGCCTCCTCCCTGGGAAATGCCTGCTGGGGACTCACACACGTGTGTAGTAATGTAGTGCTCACTCACATACCCTTGTTTGTCAAAGCTGCAGCAGGGCGGCAGAGGAGATGTCATCTCTCCAGCCATTCTGAGGTTCATAGATTAATGACCACACCTCGAAATACCATCTTCTCATGAGCCGGGCAGCCAGTCAGGATCCTGGAGCATGCTTTCATGTGTGGTCAGCATGCAATTCTGATTTATGAGCTGCATTTTGATCACAGATGCCTGCCTGGTTTTGACAGCACGCTCTCACTGCTGTTTAAGTGAAAGATGACTGCTATGTTATACCACTGGTAACCAGGAAAATTGTGCTAGAATGTGAAACAATCAAGAGACAGAAGTTATTCTCCATTGCAAAATGCTGTCTGGCAGGCTCGTGGGATGCTACCGTCTACTGGAGATGTAATTCCAACATCCTACTCGGGCAGGAGCCAGGACTGAGGTCCCTCTGGGAAGCAGTGGGCAAAGCAAACAGGCAGCCTGGCAGCCTTTCCTGAATGAGCACAAAAAGCCAGGTTGTAGAGATGTTTCTTAGCAAAGAGAGAGTGAGAGATCTGAGACAGGAAAGCCAAGTTTTGCAAACCGGTACAGTGTGTCCTAAAAAGTAGTAAATATAATTAAAATGCTTTAATGATTTTATATATGTACATGCTACCTTCCTTCTGGCCAGACTGTAATTGAATGGCTCCATGTTCCTACAAGAAACTGGGCACTACTTTGTCTTTTGCATCCATCCTGCTCATGTTTTTTTTTCTTCAGTTTCCAGCCAGTGTGCACTTTCTTCCCCCTCCCTCTAAGGAAGTCTCCATAAGAGCTTTCTGGCTCCACAGCAAGGAGCGTAGAAGTAAGAGATGGTCTCAGAGTAGAGAAATGAGGTCCCACAGAATGCTCCAGCTCTAGCGAAGTTATAAACAGTTATCCTGCTAAAGATGTTCCCAAAGATTTGCTCAGCATGATAACACAAGGCTGAAAGCCAAGGGTGAGATAATACAGTAATTACTTTACCAACACAATAGTTAAGCCAAATGCAGAATACAAAGCAAAACTCTTAAAATTAAAACTGTTCATGGAACTTCAGAGGGCTCTGATCAGGATGTGAAGACATGTTTGCAGATTGCCTCACCATACCTCCATCACGATGACCGTCTTCTCATCAGGGAGGCAGGTTTACCAAAGGCCCAGGAGAGCCACCTCAGCATCAGGGAGGGGAAGGAGAAGATGGTTCAACTCTCACCCCTATGTAAGTGTAAGTCTTTGGGTACTAAGCACTGATAGCCTTGGGACTGTAGGAAAATGATGCCTGGATTGTGTCTCAGGGCTGATGGTGCTGTGCTTTTGCAGGGTTTGTTTTGGTTTTCCTCTTCCTCATACTTCTGCAGGTGTGTTGGAGAGAGTCACTGCTTTGTAGTGGGTTTGGGTGGGCCCTGCAATGAGCAGGAGGATCATTCCATGCTCTTGTGTACAGAGTTCATGTCCTCATGAGGTGAAGATTGTCATCCTCTGGTGATATATCCTCAAGTAAATAGAATTGTGCCAACTGATAGCAACCACAGATCTCACCGAAGGCTTACACCTAACCTTTGTGCTTGGAAAAGTAGGGGCTAGATGGACTTTTCTGGATTTCTAATTCTTCTCCAGCAGATAATGGCCAATCTGATGTGTAGTCTGTATTCTTACATGTTCTAGTATGAAAGATCAGACAGCAAGAGAAAATATAAATTAACTTATGTACCTGCACAGGGATTTTTTTCAAATGTGGGATTCACTTCAGTTGGGCATCAAGGAATTTGTAATTTCATTAGGACCATCAAATTATATATTCCCTTGCATGAGTCTTCTGCAGAACCTGAACCTCTAGATGTGCTTCAGCCACGCACACTCTTTGTCCTTGGTCCTTGCAGCTTCTTTCCTGAGCCATTCTGCCGGAAGGGTCAGGCTGAAGAGGCTGGATCCCACCTCTGTTGTTGGCCTGGGCCTGGACCCCATCCCTATGCTTCTGAACTGGGATTTGAGATACTGGCCCTGGAGGTGTGAAGCACAGGTTTGAGGCTGTAGGTTTCCACCCACACCCCAGCGTGCCCAAGCTGCCCACTGACAGATTGGGGGAAGCTGAGGGATGCACACAGATTCCAGTCTCCTTTGGAATCTGCGTACTGGGAAGTTTTGGGACTGACCAAATGGGTGAGGGACATCAGTAATGGTGCTTTAGGGTCTCGCCTGAGGCACAGGACAGTACCTTGTCCCAACATCAGGCCTGCGTCCATCTCCATGGGGTGTTTCTCCATTCTCCAATTCCTCCTCTTCCATGAACCATTCTGTGCAATGTATTATCCAAGTTCCAAACCAAAGAAGAGTGAAACGATCAGTCTCAGAGGGCACCAGATGGTTGGAAGATAGACGTTCACACTGTTTTTGTATGTATCCCCCACGTTTCCGTATTTTTCTTTGTGTCTTTTACTAGAGGACAGTTACATTCTCCTGCTGCTCCCTCTGCTCCGGTGCTGACCTGCTCCTCGCCGAGGCTCTGCAGAACTAGACTGGCTTTGCTTAGGGCATCATCACTCAAAAATCCTCAGTGGCTGATGAGACATTTCCAGGTATAATGTTACTTGCAGTTCAAGTTTTAGCACTCAAATGACCAGCAATGTGGGAAGGATTAAAAAAAAAAGCAACAATTGAACATGTTTCTCTGTTTGCATTAAAGATGTTTTCACAAATGGGGTGTGGGTGTTATTTTGTTCAGTCTGAGTGGGCGCTGGTAAATGGTGCCAGCAGCTGAACTTTGAAAGACATCTGAGAAAGACCAAAGGGGTCACTGGCCAAGCCAGCAAGGAAGAGCCAGCAGTCAGGAAAGTGTGAGTGGGAGAGAGCCTGGCTGCATTTTGGCTGTGCAGGCTGAAGGCAATGCAGGCGTTTAATTGTGCTATGCAGGAAAGCAGGATCTGGATGTGACACAACTGCTGGGAGCAAAAGAAAAGGAAGGCTCAACCAAGCCAAGATTCAGGTCTAAATACAGATTTTAGAATAACAAGAGGAAAGCAGGGACAGGATGACTAAAGATGGAAGGCGCTGCTTGCCTTTTCTCAGTGGGTAACAGCAGTATCAAATCTTCCTTATTCCTTAAACCTGTCCTTTATATCCATCACGGACTGGCACATGAAGGTATTCATGACAGTCTGGTTCCCAACTCCCACCAAGCAACATGGATGCTCGACTGCCACAAAGTGACCCCAGATCAGTGTCTGGGGGAAAAAACCCCAACCTCTTTGACTGCATCTTCAATGGATGTGCAGTGCTCGCTGGCACCAGTCTGGGACATAAGCTGAGAGGTGACTCAGGAAGGAGATTACCTCCTCCTGTGTGACTTCACAGCTTTCAGAAGCCACCAGGTGTTTCTTGAGAGACTCGCATCCACCTAACCAAGTGTGGTGGGAAGATAGAATGGGGAAGATCACCGGGCAAATCATCTGCTTGCAGAAATTGATCAATATGACACACTGTGGGTAGAAACATCTTTGAAACATGCTCTCTTCAGGTGAGTCAGAGGAAAATTCAAACCAAAACAACACAGCAGGGACAAGGCTGGAATTTATTTTTTTAAACAATGTTTAAAATGCAGAAATATCCAGTGGTTCTAGGGGCCTCATCTTGCATTGAACAGAAATGCATAGTTACCCCATAGTTTATAAAGTACAAGGCAAACACTCAAGGAGAAGAGTGGGATTTGCAAATGCTCTTGAAAGTTGTAAAGCAGAGCTTCCCCTGTTTCAGAGGGACACCTGTCCTTAGGTGACACAAGTGTTTTATGAGGATCCTGTCCTAAGCGATTTCTGCACAGAGATTCATAAGTTACATGAGAGATTCGGTTTAGTTCTTCCCCAGCTCTTCCCATTCCCATTAAGGGCCTTATCCGTTATAGTCTGAACAAGTCTTGCCCATGCAGTGTCAGTCATAGCCTTCCTGAAGATCACCAAAAATCTGTACAGGCTGGCAGAACATTAGAAAAAGAAAAAGAGTAAGTCAAGATTGCAAAATTCTCACAAATCCTCAGGCCATCCAGGGGCTTACAGCAAGAAAATTGTGCCAAAGCAGCACCTTGTATTTTCAAAACATTGAAGACCTGGTAGAAATCCAATCCATGTGAATGTTTTATGAGGAGTATTGCACTGGTAAAATGCACAGATGGGATGTAAATTTAGAATTGGTCCTTGCTTGGAGGCTGTGCAACATCATTGCTGGTATCTCATCAGGTCCATTGTGGGAGTAGGGCTTCTTCACTACGCCCTCCACCCTTCCCTTCACCTGATAAATAGCCTTTTCCCAAGCATTGCTCAGCCTGTGAAGTGGGGCTGCAGTGAACGCATGGTGTGTTTGCGTGCTTTGCCTCTTGGTCAGGTGAAAGGCACATGAGAAGGTGTCATGTGCCCAGTAATCCGGAATCCTGCTGGGATGGACTGAGGCAAACAGCCTGCACCCATCAGCATCAAGGGCTTTGGGAAAGGATGAGACTGTTCCTACAGAGTGGTCCTGACCTGCATCCTGAGCCCTGTGCTAATGTACGGCCTCTCCATGCACAGGCAACTTCAGCATTTCAGCTTTCTCACCGTTCCCAATAAAAGCCTTGTTTCAGAGGCTGTGAGCCTACTTTGGTAACACAGATACAGACTGTACCTGCCAGGTTGCCCAGACCCTGGCCTGGCCTGCTTAATGGATATAGTGGTAGATGAAGATACACTCCTCAGAGAGGAGAACCATGCTCCTTCGTGTGTCAGCTGATTTTCTTCGGGAATAAGGGATCTGCATGTGGGGGTGATAAGGACCAGCTCTGCACAGGAACAAGCCTTCCCCACAAAGGGGGGAAATTCATTCTTTAACACAGAAGTGGCCTCCAGTGAACTGCAGTGTGTATGACCAAAACCAAAATTGAGAGTTTTCTCTTGCTGGTGCCATAGAGTTTTAAAAGAAGTGCAGGCTTGCTCAGATGAACCCTCTGTGCTTGAGCTATCTTGTAGAATTTCATCAGAGTGGCAGGAACAAATGGCCTGGTTTTTGGCACCACGGACTGCCCCCTTTCAAGAAGCACGAATTTGTGAGAGAGTATTTCAGAGGTTGCCCAGCTATTCAAGTGTTGGCACAGAAGGAAGCTCATGACATCCTTTCCTCAAAATTTCAGTACTTCCTTCATCCATGCCATGCCTCATTCCTCCCAGGAGGTTACACAAAGGGCAGAGTCAAGTTTTCACACCAGGACTATTTAAAGTGTAAGAGACAAAATCAAGTGCCTTCTGCAAATTTTGGATATGCAGTTACCACATCTTGCCATGCATCCAGCATCCTGCAGAGGAGATTTTGCGGACACACGTGAGGAAATAAAAGGGAACAAATTAAAGCTTACAGTGCGAATGAATAGGATTCAGGGTCTGAGCAATTTAAGCACTAGAGGCTGCAAGAGGAAACATTCCTTATGCTGTTCTGTTCCTTCCTGCCTACTGATCATATTCATTTGGGGCTGGCTCAGTAAATAAAAGCTGTGAAGCATGAGTCCAACGTTGCCTGAGGTGTCTGCAGCTCCCTGTCACACTGACACTTAACAGCCATCTCTGGTTGTAGTCTCACCTCTCCCAAATAAGCATAAATTTCAGAAAGTCGCCATTAATCTGCCTCTGGCCTCTCCCTGTTCCAGTCCCACACCCTCCTCTTCAGCAGGCTGTCAGGAGCAAGCAAACACAGAATGGGTGGTTGGGAAGCAGCAACTTATAAAATAAAGGTATGGAAATGCTGTTGTGTAGCATTTAATCTTTTTTATTTTCTCTTTAATTGAAGCCTAAATGATGCTGGGTTTTGCTTGGGGAAGTAGTTAAAACATCCGTAGCAAACATGACGCCCAGCTGGAAGGGCTCAGCTCTTCTAAGCAAGGAAGGTTTGATGTCAGTATTTGTTGAATCATCATTAGAAACTAAAGGTGTCTTCTTTGCAATACATTAAGCAAGCCAGTGTCAGTGCTACACTGATCTTTCAGCATCAGAAAGCAGAAATGGAAAAGTGTCATTACATCATATGGTCTGGCAGAGGAGAGTTGACAAACAGCAGCTTCGTGGGGGATGTGCAAGGACTGGATCTGTGAGGAGAGCAAACACACAATGAACCCGAAGGGAGGTGTCAGACCATCCACACATGGGCAAGTAGAGCTGCTTGGGACACCCCTGAAGGCTATCAGATGTAGCACAGGATCTAAGGGACACCCGTGCCCTTTTGGAGCAATAGCTACAGATGAGACAGGGATGCCCTATAGCATTTCAAATGGGTTTAGAATCAAAGGAATCCTTGACCTCCAGCAATTAGAATGGGATCCTCGATATCAAGATCGGAAACAAACAGCCATACAGTAGAGGTTTGAGGTGTCACCCTAAATGTTATAGAATCATAGAATATCCTGAATTGGAAGGGACCCACTAGGATCATGAAGTCCAACTCCTGGCTCTGCATAGGACAACCCCAAAAGTCACACCACGTGCCTGAGAATGTTGTTGAAACACTTGTTGAATTCTGGCAGGCTCCGTGCTATGATCACTTCCTTACGGATCCTGTCCCAGTACCTGACCACCCTCTGGGTGAAGAAACTTTTCCTAATATCCAACACAAACCTCCCCTGACATAATGTCATAAACATGTTTAGGTCCTAATCCATAATCACTCTCAGATATTTGTACAGGCACTCACTGCTGCATGCTGGAAGTTCCTTATGCCAAGCAAGATTGGAATATTCTCTGGTGTAAAATAAATTGCATAATTACTGTAAAAGAAATTCAAAGTGTTTGAATTTTGCATACTTCTGGTATATTGATGCAGCTACACATATTTGGCATGCAGTTGCTTCTTAAGGAAGCAAAGCAAACATGTACTTGTCTACCACAGCCCCTGTGTTTACCCAGCACTGAATTCGACAGCACAGCCAGACGCTCACTCTGCTGGAGTATTTCCTTTCTGAATGAATGGCAGAGGAAGGCCATGCGTAATCTGCTCTGTGATGTGAGCTGTGACACGCACTGATCTGCAGGGTCTGAGCCTGACCACAGCATATTTCTCCGCTGCAGCCTGAAAACTCAGATTTCATTGGTGAAAATAAATGGGGAGAGAAGGGGGATTCTCACCTTGATACCATTTCAGAATAAAATCAGAGCAGGAACACAGATCCAGGAGTTTGAAAGTATTCCCATCTTCAAACTAACAAACCTTTTAAGACTGTCACCTGCTCTGTGCCTGCTCCCATGGGATCAACCATATTCCCATCTGCCAGCTAGGGAGCTGCAGGCTGCAAAACAGGCCAGGTCTCATACCCTTCTTCTCACCCACAGGAGGAGTTGTGCTGTCTAATGGCTTAGGAAATCTGATTTTTCCCTTTCTGGCATAACCCCTGACCCATGCTGACATTTGCTGAGCTATGTAGGTGCTCCAGAACTCATTCTCTCACTTCAAAAAATAAGATTACGATAGCTACCATGTACATCGGAAGAGGGCTGTAAAGCTGGAGATTCTGCTGCAACACAGACATGTGCTCAGAATGTTGCTCTATACATTCACAAGAATGATTTTAGGACACATTTCTACGAGCTATAAACTCAAATCTGCCCATCCAGTTCTGTAGTCCCCAATCCTGGCTATGAAAACTACAAATCTTCATCTTGCAGAAAGAATACAGCCAAAGGGGAGAGCTGTTTGATTAAACGGTCCCTGTCTCAAGCACCAAATATATCACACATGCAAACAGACCCTGAGTCCAGACCTTGGGAGCCAGTTGCCCAGATGCCTTTGAGGATCTGGGCCTAAGGGCTCATTCCAACCAGCTGAAGTCAATGGGACTATCCCTATATTTAAGTTTTTGCTGGACGACAGCCAAAGGCTCAGCATCTTGCAGAACTGGCTCTCATGATGCTGCATTCCTTAATAGCTGGGAAAGAGAGCAAAGCAATGTATAGCAGAAAGTGTCCATCCATATTAGTGGGTATTAGTAACCACTTTTAAAGGTCTAATCTATGTAAAAATGTTTTCGCCCCACCATCAGCAAAGGCAGGAATTTCCCACGGTTGACATGCCCTGAGCAAACAGAGGAGCTGAAACAAAGAGCTGGATAATTAGCTGGGAGGGCAGGCGTTCCTGCGCCGCGCGGGGCAACGGCCTTGCGCAGCTGCCATGGGGCTTCATGGAGCGACCTGGAAAACAGACCTGCCTTTAAAAGTGCAGAGGGTGAGGGTTTTAGTCGTGCCTTTTTAATTTTAAACAGTGATGCCTGTGGCTTTACAGCTTCATGCAAAGGCGGGCAGACAAACTGAAGTATGAAAGGAGCCTTATTAAAACACGCCATACATTATGTATGAACTTGAACTCTTCCTGACCTCTGTAATCCTGGATCCGCCCCAATCCATAAACAGCTTGGTCCAAATTTTATGCTGCTGCAGTGATTTGAATAAAATCACAAGCTGTTTTTTTCAAGGCAGTAACCCCAGTTAAGAAAACTTAGGGTGCCGCTTTACAAAGATGCCTGTCTCAGAAAGGTACCTAGCTGAGTACTGTAGCTGGACGTCAGCAGTTGTCTGTACAGCCCACTGTAAACCAAAGCACAGCCCCCTTTCAAGCAAGCTGTTAAAATTTTTTCATTGTCACTTACTAGAAAAATTATATTTAGAATGGCAAAGGTATAATCGCAGTTAGAGCTGGCTGAGAAATTCAGCATGAATACATGATCTGGTACATTAGGTTCTTTCTTGGACCACAGATTCTTTACCCTGATCTCGATTATTGTAAAATGCTCATATTCTCATATTTAGCATTGTGGGGTTGTTTTGGTTTGGTTCTTTAGCTGAACAGCGCATGAGCAGACTGAGCCACAAGGTTGTTTGCCTGCTTGTCAGCTCAGCTCTTGGCTTCTCCTGGCATCAGCCAGGTCACCCAGCCCACAAATTGTTGCTTTTCTTCCCTGATCCTCAGCCTTACATGTTTCATGTCTAACATAACAGAAATGTTATTCTGGTTTCAGTGCAAAGTATCTTCATTAATATGCAAATAGAAATTTGATGGAAGGGAAGCACCTGGCTTCTCCTTGGAGCTGCTCAGAGCCCTCCAAAGCCACTGGTGCCAAATTCCCGGACATCACTTCTGCAGGCAAGTGAATGGCTGTGAGAACACTAAATACAAGATCTGCCTTTCTCCCACCAGCAGTCTTGTGGACTCTTTGATGAGTCTCTTCAGCCATAAATACTTCTCTGAAGGGCAAACATTTGCTGGATATTGGCCTCAGAAAGTTAAAAGAGGAGGCTGGGTGAACTGGAATGGATTTCACAGGTGGTTTGCAAAACCTTCCCAGTGAGTCCCAAGCCAGCCAGCAGAGCCATGTCATCAGTGCAGAAACAGTTTCTGCCCCAGACCTTGTCCCCAGAAGAGAGGCTGTCACTACAAAGTGGAAAAGAGAAATACTGACTTGTGTTACCCACAGAAAAAGGGAGGAAGCCTCCAAGAGAACTCTGAAAATTCAATTAAATTGGAGGCATCTTTCACACAGAAATATTTTGAATGCAAATTAGGGCTCTTTGGCAGGTTATAAACTTCTGAGATATTGATTGATTCTTTAATTCTTTTTAGCAAATTAATAACATTTCAGTGGTGAAGCGTAAAAGATAATTTTCGAGTTTGTGTGTTATGAAGGGGAGCCTGCAAAAACAAAATATAAAGTGTCTCTGGAAATAACCATCACAACTGTGATAATTGCTAGCAGTGGCTGTAATTCCCAGTAGCTGGCTGTACTCAGCTTTACATGAAATTGATTTGACTTTGCATTTACTTTTTGACCAGGGCTCAGGTGATTTGAATCCAGGTTCAAATTAAATATGGTTTCCCCAGTTAAGATGAAGCAATGTATCAAATGCCTACGGGAAAAGAACAGAAGGGAGTTGGAAAGCACTTTGTTCAAACTTTTAATTATTTTACCTCATTCACAGTCTGAGTGGCACAAGGATGTGTTTTTATTTGATCACATCAAACTTTCAGTGCACTACTCTTTTCGCTACAGCTAGCACACTGCTTACACAGCATGGAGCTTTTTTCCCCTGACATTCACAGACGTGAGCTCTGATCCCCATGATTCAGAAGCTGAAACCAAAAGAAAAAAAATCCCCAAGGACTCATTCTTTGCCTGCAGACCCAGATCCTGAAGCGCCACGGCAGCTCTCAGCCTCTACCCCAACATTACTGCAGGCTTGCTTCGAAGTGCTTGCCTGGTAGAAAGCACTTTTCCTGGACCTCCAGCTGCTGAGCTTCTGCTGAGAAAAACACCTAAATTTTGCTTACACATTTCCTATGAATAATTCAGCTCTGTGTAACGCCCATGAACACATCAGGTTTGTCTTTTGGGGGGTTTCCTCTTAACCTCAATGGCCCTGCTGAGCACCCTGCAGTACTCATTGGCCTTTCAGCTTCATGGAAGTCTCTAAAGGCTCAAGGCAAGGGCTGTTCCACCCTGCCTGGGGCTTCATGGGGGAGCTGAATGGCAGGACATGGTTCCTCCTCACGTCTCCACTGGGCTGAAGCTGTTCTGAGAACTGCCCTCTTTTGGCACAGTTTGGGAAATTGCCTTTAGGAGGTATAACACAAGCAAGGACACAGAAGTGAGACCTAAGAAGGTAAGAGACAGACAGCACCTCAAAGAATGGGTGTCTGCACCCACCCTGGCTCCCTTTCTTAGGAAAGGAGACAGGCAAGCAGCTCCTCTGGTCTCTGCACCCTGTGAGGAGAGCAATGCTGAAGGAAAGTGAGAAGGTCAAAGACAGCCACCCCACCACAGGCATCCTGTACCCCTCTGCATCTGGCAGCAAAGATGGGGAACAGACCACTTTCCAACACTGCCTCTGTCAGAGGGACTTTTCAATGTGGCTCCTTCCTTGCTGCTGGTAAAATTGCACACTGGCCTCACAGCATCCATCTCGGGCACAGGGAAGAGGGGTCTTTCACTCTGGCTAAGCTGGACCTCAGGGCCAACCTCCCTGAGCTTTGGCCATCTGTGCATATAGCAGGAGTGAAGCCAGAGCTAAGCAGAAGATAATACACCCAGGCCCTCCAAGAGTAGGAAGAGTCCTAATCATCAGAATTATTTTTGGAGGGATCATTTAGCTTTATCCCCCTTAGCCCTCTGAAGCCGGAGAACAGAGCCAAACACCCAGAGGGAGAAAAGATGATGAAAGGATTTTTCTTTCTAACGAGAGGAGGGACCACTAGCAGAGTCACAGAAAGAGATCAAAAAGAGCTACACAAAGCAGAAGGGCAGGCTCTTTCAGTCCAGAGGAATGAGTTGTGAGCCAGCAAAATACCTTAATAACAAATTTCTAAGCCCCATATGTATGTTACTTATATACCACCAAATTAATATTGCATCAGCATGTCTTGTCAATGCATTAGAAATCAGAGATACACCTTCAAATTTTGGGGATCTGTGATAAACTGGGTGAAAAAAAAACTAAGTAGCTGTGCCAGAAGGACTCAGTAGCTGTCCTTGAAGTAGTGGCAAAATGGTCTGAGCAAGGGACAGAGCCACTAGTGCCACTTTCCCTCACTCAGGAGAGCCCTTCTGAGAAGCTGTGTGCAAAATCTGCTCAGCTTGTAGCTGCACGTTTCCTGCGCGCACATGCAGCCAGCCCGCGAGGATGGCAGCCCTGCAATCAGTATGGTTTTCATCAACAGGAACAAAGACATGTGAACAGCTACTGGCAGGCGGCCAAAACTTTCCCCATCACATTTTTCACAGTCATTTTGAATATGACCTCAAGAAGACCTGTTTGTTTTGCCATAAAAGGCAAAGGGTCTAATCCTAGGCAGTTTTGTGCTGATGCTTCTAGTTTTGCCGGCATAAAAGCTTCTGTTTGAAGGCATTAGCAGAGAAAAGGGAGTCAAGATTGGTTATGTCCTGGTTCTTCACAGGATAAGGAGAAAATTACACATAGATCCGAGAAGGAGGTGTGGTACTTAACACATCAGCACTTGCTAATAAATGCAACCCAGGCTTAGATATTAGAAATGTGTGTGAGAGAGCATGTCTGGTGACAACAGAAACACGGTGTAATTTATTAGTGGTGATTGGCACAACTGACTGCTCTTTGCCACTGGAGAAAGTAAGAAATCACTCCAGTTATAGTTCTTGCCACTTGACACATAGAACAAGCTTGGAAACTCCCTCCCAGTCAAGAGGTATGTATTGTTCCTGAAACAATGGTGCTTAATATCTAACACTCAGTTCAGGACCACTTAAATTCATTAGACTGGGTCTACAGGCCTTGTCCTGCAGTCAAGAGGGACTGGTCCTCAAAGGACTTCTAAGCTTGCAAGTAAGGATCCATAATATGCATTTTTGCCAGCTCCATCCCTTAACAGCTGGGTGTCCTGAAGAATTTTGCTTCACTTGAGCATGTGGGGTTTTTTTTCCTCCTTTTTCCACTCTTTTATCCCTGTTCAAAATGGAAGCTCCTTGGAGTTTATATTTAAGACAAGATGCATCTGCGAATTTCTAAGAGAGAAATAAGTAAAACTTTAGTGCCAAGCAAGAAGTCCCTCCCCTAAAGGGAAAGGGAGGATATTGCAAATATTGCAAAATATGACTGATATTGCAAAACTCAATTTTGTAAAGAGATCAGAGGCTACATCAGAAACACGTTTGCCTGCCCGTGATGCTGGAGTAAACATGAACTAAGTACAGATTACCTACACAATGGGATAAAGTATATTCTACTCTGTATTCACACAGTTGTCTTACACATGAGTTGGTCAAGTCAAAGATTTTCTGGGTTGGACTCATTTGAAAAACTGTTCTTATGGTGTTGAGTGACATGTGAAGATGAGCACCAAGAAAGCAAAAGCAGCCTTGTAGAAGGTTGCTAAAAAGCCTTGAAAGGGAGAAAGTGCAAGTGGGGGAGGCCAGTATCCAAGGGTTGGTGTTGGAAAGCAGTCCTGCATACTGGATTCATTGTCCAGGAAAAGTTCATTCTTATGAAGGTATTTCCTCCTCCCAGTGCCAAGAGCAAGCAAAGCTGGAGTTAGTGGTTGCAGAAGACCTTGATGGAGGCTTGTTTCAACTGGCACTCTCCATCTTGAAAGATGTTCCACTTGTTTGCTTTCATTGGTTGCTATTTGGTTGGGCTGCTCCTGTTTATCCACCACAGGTACTTGTTCTTCTCATGATCCGTGCTGTTCTTAAATTTCTCAAGGGATATTTAGTTTTTGCCTGGACTGAATGACTGCACACATAAACTGTCATCAATGGTATTTAAATAGGTGAAAAGATAATACAGTGCCAAAACTGGAAACACTGTTGCTATGCTGAAAACCTAATGTACATTCTTTTAGTACCCTTTAAGAAATGCGTTTGTTTAGCTAATAATTTATGCAGAAAATTAACTTACACAGGGTTATGCTGGACAAAAAGTATCCCGCTCCTTTATTTTCTATTATAGCATGATCAATTTTAATTTTTGAGGTCTTTGGAGTGATAAGGTTCCTGAAATACTCTATTTATATTTATTTAACTCTTGAAGGGGCAAATGGAACGGCCTGGTTGAAACTGAGTCAATTGCCCTGACCTTCACTGAAACAGAGCACTACTGCTATAGGACTTCACTATGAGGAATTAAAGCAGTTTAATACAAATGATGTCCATCAATTAAGAAAAGCAGGTCAACACTACTAGTGTAATAGTTAGGAATTTCCAAAGATAGCTGATGAGGGTAACTCCATAAATATAGTACATGCTTGCAATTCCATAAAATATTTGATTCACCATACACTTCCCAACCAAGAAGCTACAGTGACAGAAAACCCATAAGATACACATTAAAAGCATAAATCCCAGCAAAGCCTCAAAATATAATGGAAGATAACTGGAGACTAATTGTTGAATAGTGTTTTCCTAAAAAAGTCTTGCAGATGTCTGGAACACATGCCCTTCAGTGGGATTTAAAGATGTTGGTCTATTTATCTTGAGTACAAAGAGGAACTTGTCACTGTTTAAAAGAGTCTGCTTAAGGAAGAATAATTCAATAACCTAGAAATGTTGTACCCTTATAGACACAGGCATAACCAGATCCAGTGCTGGAAGGTGCCACTGGGGAAATCTGTATTTGAAATAAATCATGATGTATCAATTCTGGGAGATACCAGCCACTGGAATCAGTTACTGAGGCTTCTGATTTTCCATTAGTTACTAATTTCTTTGAAGCCAGCACCAATATTGCAAAACAGGACATCCTCCAGGCTAAGCATGGATTCTAGACCTGTAGCAGATGCTAACTGAGAAGCAAGTGATAAGCAGGTCATTTAAGCCATGGAACTACTCTCTTCTGATCTCAAAATGTAATGAACATTACGTGTCAAAGATCTGTGTTCCAGAGATGCCCTCACCCCCATACGCGTGTATGTGGTTCATCTACATCCTGCTCCTCCACCTCCTTCTCCTAAATTATTTCAGATTGGATATTTAATTTGCACAAATTTTCCTGGTGTTTGCCCTTGCTGTTTGCTCTTCTCCACCCTAATTTTTGGTCAAACTCCAGAAATATTTGACATATATAATATAAACATTTTAGTTCTTTGATCTTTATAATGATTGTCAGGTTAACACTTAATTCGTGCACGAATTGCTAAGAGAGAAAAAAAATCTGTTACTGATATAATTTTTTTTTAAAAAACGACACCTGCACTATGTCAGACACAAGTGTGAGATGACCTACACACCATAAATGCCTGTTTATCAGCACTGAGTCTAAAAGGCTCCTGCAGGGAACTGTGACCAGTCCTCCTGATGTACCCACACTCCATCCTTGGAGTATCATCATGCTCTGCCACCTGATGCTTGTTGGAGTTCCTGGGTCCTCACATGCAAGGCAACCTAAAGAGTTTGCCTGAAGGGTGGGTCGGAAGGAGTTTTGGGACCTTTCCCTCATGCTGTCACTGATACACTCAGGGCCCTGTGGGAGACTGTTACAATGTCTTTGTGCTTAATTTTACTAAATATCAACAGTTCCCTGGTATGTAATTTGCTCTGCCAGTGCAAAACACACTATTATGAAACCAAATCTTTCTGTGGATCTTGTTCATTAGGGATCTGCTTTGATGAAGTCAATTACAGTTCCTTGGCTCTCTTAATTGAATTTCTCCTTTTCCATCTCTTATTCTACTAATGTCTCAGCTGGTTTGCTTGCATGAGTCAGAGCTGGTGATAACGTAAGGGAAAATATCAAGGTTCCCACTGCGGGGTTTTGTGTGGATGAGGTGTCCAGGCCATACCCACCCAGGCACAAATTGCCACACTCAAGGAACTTTACCCGGTGACATAACTGACCAAACACTTACCCCCCTAAAAACTCCTGAAAAGAGAAAACCTGCTGTGATTTTTGTAGCTGTATTCAGGGCAAAAGTCCATCAAATTAAAGGCTGCTTTTCTGTCTTTCTTCAAACTCTCCGTTGCTTCATCTGACTCCTTGACCTTTGCTTTGGAGTGAAACTGGTCCCGCCTCTCCCAGTTCTGGGGTCTGCGGCTGACCTGGCTGGTTACTGAACTGTGGCAGTAGCTTGGACAATGTGAAGAAACCCTGCAGGGATTTTGGCTGTGTTCCAGCACATGTGCAAGCTGCAAATCCAAAGGCACGATTTGGACAACTCAGTGAGGGTGGATTTCCACGCATGAGGCAAAAAGCACATCCTGACGTACAAGTAATTCTCACCGTCAACCTGAAGACCCCACTCCAAAACATAAATACATTTGTTTGGGGTTTTTTTCTCAGAAAACAGCCACCACAAACGTATTTTTCTACTTTCAGCCATTCTGGCTGAAATGAACCCTAAACATGTAGAAATCAGCAGAGGATAGACACACAGAACCAACAACCTCGACAGTTCAACTTGGACAATTGTACAAATAACTGCAAACAAAAAGGGATATGTAAAGTAAACATCGTAATAGTGGTGCCCAGACAGCCTGATGATAGACAGGAACCCAGTAACCTCTGAAATGCCAGAACAACTTTGCATCTTGCTACAGCTGCATTGGTTTATAGACCACAGTTATTCTAACCAATGAGGGCATTTTACTATATTACCTTACATTTTATTATATTATATTATATTACTTCTGTTAGGGATTGTTTGGATGCTTAAAAGAAGAACAAAGTCTTGCAAAAGCCTCGGTCCCTTGCAGAGGGAGCCATATGAAAATCACCTGATAAATAACAGTTGCTGAGAGCAATTGCTCAGCCCACACGCTGCCTTGCACAGAAATGATCATCCACAGAAAGATTTTAAGAAATCAGGAGAGCGCCTCAGAAAAAGCTGCAGGAGGGATGGAGGAGTGGGGGAAATGGTGTACGGAGGCAGGAAACTTGTGCCAAGCATTGCTGTGCAACTGCTTGCCTGAGTCAAGTGAGTTTTCTTTAAATATTTGTAGCAGCAGGGCCTGGGCTAGTAACTTGAATATTAATGTAGAACATCAGCACCTTCTAAATGGGTGCCTGAAAGTTCCCAGGGCTCTTTCCTCCTATGATCCTTCTCCTTCCCAACCATCTCCACTCCATACTGTTGTACCAGGTCATTTTAAGCGGGAGGGAGAGGCTCATCTGGAAAACTGCTGCATATTTATAATAAGACTGTCTATTACACCAGTGCAGGATGGAATTGAAAACACATGGTTCCCTGGGAGCAGCTGTTTCTTTTTTTAGGCCTCTTATGCCCTTCAGAAATGTCAAGATAGAGAAACGAAAATGTCAGGAAACTGCAATATGCTTACTCTAAAGGCCTCCCGTTGGTGACGTATTTATAAAGCTGTTGGAAATTTGATTCACACCGAGCACAAGGGATGGGGTTTTAAAGACCCCTTTGCCAGAGAGATCTGCTAAAACCAATCCTCCTGATCTGCATCTCAGGGGGACCTTCTGCTGATTGGATACAGATCCCCAGGCATCTCTGGAGAATACCCCCACTCCTGTAGTGGTGGTTCGATGCCTCTTGCTTGTAGGGGTCCAGAGGAATGTCCCCATGCCTTTGCAGTTGTGTCCAGAGAGCCGGCCATCTGAGGCTTTACCACACTGGTGATTTTCTGCAATGAATGGTGATGGTGAAGCTGGATGGGATAGTCCAGTGGAACCCACATGCAGAGAAGGGTCTCTGTTATGCTTAAAAGGCAATCAAAGTGATCAAACCAGTCACCTGGCAGGCCGTGCCCACACCATGCCAGCACTGGGAGAGTGCTCTGGGACTGTTTCAGATCACTAGTGAGCATGCAGCCACAGGGACCAGTTACAGGTATCTCAAAAATCCTCCTTACATTTTGTTGAGGCTTAGCTGGAGGTCCCTTATGGCTGATCACTTTTTAAAGGTCCAAATGCCAGCATCAGTGTGGTACCATACCGGCACATCAGGTCCCCCAGACCAGTGGGGCAAGCAGGAGAGGGACAACTAAGCCCATTCCCTCTCAGGGCTACAAAACCCTCTTACCTGCAGAACCAGCTGAGAGATTGATCTTATACATGCAGAGAGGAGGGCTCTGAAAGCAGCTGACAGGAGCTGCCAGTGGAACAGAACTGTCTCCAGTACAAGGCAGACTAAAGCTATAGAGCTGCTTTTGCAATCGATTGCAAATACGACCTGCTGCTGTTTCAGTTGCAAAGCCTTGGCTGTGCTCTAGCAGCAGTGACTCATGCTGGAGCTGAACTGCGTCCAAGGTCCCCTCTGGGGATCTCTTCCCAGCTCCCTTCCAGCTTCATGGAGATCAGAACCCTCAAGTCATCAGCTTTAAAATTCCCAGGCAAGCCCCAGTGCAAGAAACATGGGAGTTGGGATTATGGTGTCCTCCCAGTTTGAGGAGGACAGAAGCACACACCTGGGTGGCTGTGCTGGACTGCCCATGCCATGGGACAGCAGTAGCATCTCTGTTTCCTCACTCATGGCAAGCAACACAGTCCGAGAGAGAGAAGAGGAAGAGGCTTCCAGAAATATGCTGGAAGAGATAGTGGAAATATTTCAGTCAAGCTTCTCAGGGTTTTGAATAAATTAGACTTATCAAATATTGTGGTTTGGTTGGGTTTTTTGTCATTTTTGGCAAAAATTTCTGGCAAGGAGCACAGAGCTGTGACCATATTGTAATTCTTGCTATGGGTTGTATTAGAGGTAAAGGATGTGGGAGGTCTTGGAATAGAGAAAAGCTCAAGGAAACAGCTATGCCCTGTTTCTGAGCCCAGAGTCTGGGATGTGGGGTGGAAAAATGGTAACGTGTGGACAGATTATAGTGGTCCAAAGTGTTGGACCACTTCCAGAACAGGGCTGAGGGAGAATAAAAAAAAGATGAGTTGAGGAGCTTACTCCTTGAGCAAGGAGTTCAGCACCCCTGACATCCGGGCAGGATGGGCTCAGCAGATTACCCTCTGTCTGCGGCTCACACACAGACAAGGTGGCTTATTTCTACTTCAGTTCATCATGCTGAGGAAAAGAGCCCTGAGACAGACACTTTTCCCAGAGCAAGTGGATTTGAGTAGCTCATTTGCAGGTGAGAGTTGAGTCTGTGTCTCCAGTGGGAATGCAGCCATGCAGGCCCCATTACAGGCCCTCTCCTGGGGAATGAGGAGAAAATACCATTTTGGAGCACAGGGTACGAGATACTGGGCACGGCACAAGCAGCCCTATGGGAGGGGACAACAGGCCTAGATAGTTTTGGTTCTGCCTCTAAACCCTGATGTGCAGCTCACATTGCTCCTCAGTGTTTTCATCCCTTCTGCACGCCCCTGCTAGCAGTGGAAAAGACCAGGCTGGAAGTCCTATAGCAGCAGTGGGTAATAAAATGAACACCAGTTTACACAGAGCAGGAACAGAGAACAAAAAAATGGATAGAAACATGATATTAAAGATAAATTAAGGAGGGCTGCAGAGCAAAAGGGAATATCACAAACTCCTGGAGAAGATTAGCATGTGAGCAATGGTACATAAAAATTCAAACAACCTACACTTCTGCTTGCAGGAACAGTCTCTGCTGGTCTTTCACATATTTGTGTCTCTTCTTCCACCTCAGAACCACTCTGTACATTTCCAAATGCAGAAATACCTTCTGCTGTCTGTAGGAGGAAGGTAATAAGCTTTATTTCCAGCACTTGGGCTCCACTTGGTTGTCTGAGAGAAGGGGAGAAAAAATGATAGGGAACGAGAGATGGTAGTGGCTGAGACTAAAGAGACTGATGTTGGAGATGAGGAACAATAAAGGGCAGAAGGACATGGAGACAGGAACTGTCTGGAATTCAGTCAGCTCTTGGGCAAGCTCAGATCTGTGTGGATCTCTGTGGGTGCTGGGTAATACATAAATTTGAATATGAGAAATACCAGTGAGAAATGCAGTGACCAATGTCCCTCTGTTCTGTAGCCCAGGCAAGGGATGAAGCACCTCCTGTGCCTATCAAGTGGTTTGATCGAATCCCTCTGTGTTTGTGCTTCTGCTCCTTTGCTTCAGACAGATAAAACAGCAATTCATCTCCCCACTGCAACTCCAGGCTCCACCAGCAATCCGAGTCAGATGTTGTGAGGCTTCACTGGCACCGATTTCTGAGCACAAGGATAAGAAATTTGGCCCATGACTTGTGGATAGCACGGTTTGGAGTGGGGGTGGGGGGATGGTGGGTTTTACTCTTCACTTTGCCGTTGGTTTGTAGCCAGATGGCCATTGTCCCTCTGAAAAACCCTCTCCCATTCCACTGAAACCTCATCTGGGTGGCTTGCACTGGCAGGAAGCCCATGGCAAATCATTCCAGGGTGAAATTTTTAAAATCACTACAGAGAAGTAGGATTTTGCATCCCATTTCAGAAGAGGTTTCTGTTGTTGCAGTGAGACACCCTCCACCCTCCTTCTCAAAGGCTGGCGTAGCTTACCTGCTGGCTCGGGGGGCCAGGCATTGCACAGGGCAGTTACGGGAGAGATGGAACCACTGGCTGTGAATCTGCATCCTGGGAGTGCTCTCTTGGAGCGAGGAGGTTGCTGTCAGCCAGCGTGGGGGCACTGCCCAGGTGGCTCCACATCTAAGCATTTCCTTTGGCATCAGGCAGCCAGGACAGGAACTGAGAGAAAAAAGTCTTCCCCAGAAACCTGGAGTGAACCCTCCCCAGGCGGCTCCCATCAGTTTGGCAGTTATAGCAAGAGGAACTTGGTCGGGTCTCCTTCGGGTGGGGGTAGAGGTGCTTCTCCTGAACCAGGCTCCTTCTGCTTCTAGGGGCAGCAGGTGTTGCATGAGGGGAGCTCACCTCAACAGAGGTAAAACCACCTGGGTGACTGAAGCCCTTGGGAAAATATGACCTTTGGCCTTTCTCCTTAATTTCCCCTCTCAGAGTGCTGGAGATAACTGTGCTTATCTGCCTCTGTCGAACACGTTGAGATTTGCAGAAGAGGAGCACTTGGGTGTATGACTAATACCAGAATCATCCTCATCATCCCTTTGCTGAACCCCATCAGGCTGAGGTTGCTGAGAGTCAACTTTGCACCAGTTTAACTGTCTATGCAAGGAAGAGTCATGGGCACTTCAGTCGCCCTAGGTTGGGAAGGGGACACTAAAAACCTTTTTTGGGGGATCCAAGCTCTCCAGCAACGTTTTCTAAGAAAAGTCCAAGATACCAGTGGAAGCTGGTACAAACAATGCACAGAAAAAAGAACATGGAGAAGTTAGTATTTCACAGTTAGTATACAGCCTGTGTGAAATGTGATCATGGGTGGGAAATGTGGGTTTATATTTTTTCCTAAATTAAAATAAAAGCAAGGCCAGAGCTCCTGCAAAATATGGAACCGGGGAGTTCTGGTTTAGCATTGCAGCAAAGTTCATCTTTAATACTAATTAAATCTTTTGCTGGTTTTTGTCAAGGAAAAGTATCAGCCAAGAGACTGTGTCTGCCTCCAGAGCTTTTGATGTGGTTAATTTTTGGAACAAAGAATTTGGGACTCAGATTTTGCAGTGCTTCACTCCACTATCCTGGCCTGAAATAAATACAAAAGCCCATGCCAAGAAGTAACAACAAGAAAAATATTTTTTGTGGGTTTCTGCCGCAAAGCTGAGATGGGGATAGCCAGATTGATTTGAGGCAGGTGATGAGTCTCTAGGGTGCAGGGCACAGCCACCACGGAGGCTAGGGCAGTAAGGGTTGCCCTTGTTAACTTACAGCAGATGCCATGCAGAAAGAGGTAAAAAGGTGCTGGTGCTGACATGGCAGAGTGCTTCTGCAATAGAGCTCTTTAAACAAAATCGTTTATTGGATACAGTTCTCACTTTACTTGGACTAAGAAGTAGACTGGAGGGAGGATAAAATTCAGAACGAGAATGAGTTAATGCATTTCAAGGGCTAAAACCTGCACCACTGGGATAAAAGCAAACTTAGTGACTTCATTGTAACTCAGCAGTAAATCCAGAGTCACTATTTTCTGTGGAGTGCAGATGTCTGAATACCATCCCTGGATGGGAATAAAAGGAAATGCTGTTTACTGTGAACAAAACGCATTATGAACAAACTCCGACACGCCCTAAACCAACTTTCTTTTGAAAGCAAGCGAGGGTTTCATTAAAAGCAAAATTTGTGAAAAGAGATTTACAGGATATGTGGGAACATGCTTGAATGATTAAAAATTAATTATAGCAAGGGGGAGGATGTAGAAATATATTATGTTAGGATGCCACTGCATAGCCCAGACAAATCTGTTTCTGAGATTTTAAATTCAGCCCCTTTTCTCCCCTTCCCCCCTTCCATCTGCTTCTCCTGGGCTGGATGGACGCTGGAGCAGATGCATCGACATGTGAGAAAAGCAGAGATGATTCAGTGGTGCAGTGTTTCCCATTAAAACCACATCTCCCCTGTCACCCAACTCACTTGTACCATCACAGAGCCAAATGCTGAGCTTGCTGTACCTAAGAGAAGGGAAAAAGCTCCTACCAAAAATGGTGTCAGAGCCACAGGACTGCGGATTGACCCCACTCTGCCCTCACCTATGTGCTCCACTTCTGCCTGCAAGAGAGCCTTTTCCCCCCCTTTTTTTTTTGGTATGCTTCAGTGGTCTTACTGTGAAGACAACCATTCTACCTTTCCAGAGAACCACTCCGACATAAACCAGTGATGGAGTAGACTTTTTTCTGCTCTATCCTCTTCTACTTTATCTGGTCTTTCTCATCTGCAGTAACATAATTCTCACCCAGCATTTGCGGCAATCTCTGCAGCACATTTGAGGCTTAGCAGATGTACAGTAGAGCTGCAAGACTTCTCTCCTGCAATTCCTTTCCCATTAATATCCAACTACTTAGTTTTCTCCAGACCCAGAGCTGTTCATCCTAGCTGTGAGCTCCTCAGCAGGCTGATTCACCCCTTTGGCAGTGCCAGCTCGTGTGAGGGAGCCGGGTGCTCACCCGCTGGCAGCCCCTCCAGAAGCAGATGAGCTGGCCAGGAGAAGGACTGAGGTCAGGCTGGCTGGAAGAGCTACTCAGTTACCATTTCTCCAGAGTTTTCTTCAGTTGTGGAACTGGACAAGAATTTGGAGAGAATTTGCAAGAATTCTTCTTCTGCAAGAACTCCAGGAGAGGAAGGATAGTTTGATGTGGAAAGTGCTAACTTTGGATTAAAGTGCTTAACTTTGAGCTAAATTCAGTCCCTTACAGTGATGTTTAGCCTCTCTGTGCTTCATTTCTTGCTCTTATCCAGGTACAATGTTACTCCTAGGAACTAAAGACAGTGCTTGACTTGGCATAGGTACTGTGTAAGTTCCCAAATACAGCCTAATGCTGGGCAAGGCCAGGGCCTGCTTTATGTCAGAAAGGTCTGTCAAATGCAAGCTGCCACTTGCAAGACCCCTGCTGACCTGGGGAAGGGCCAGCAATGGGCCCATTTCTTTTTACCTCTGCATTCCTCCCTGCCTTGTGTTCACACCCCACTCCACATCTGTGGTGGTAGGAATGAAGTCAGGATCAAAGACAATTTGTTATACAGATTTTCTTATTGTTATTTCATTTTGGGAGACAGAAGTGTTAATTGCAAGGAACTGTAGGGCAGTGATAATCTCGTTCCCCAGCATACAGTATACCCAGCTATTACACAATACAGAAAAAAATTCTATCAACGAAGGTATTTTTCTCCTTCCAAGTCATGGGAATTGGAATCCCTGAAGAAGCGGATGAGGTCATGGAGATGTCCTTGCTCTATCTATGCAGAGAAGTCCCCCCTGCAGAGCTCTGTCAGCTGCTGTGAGCTCTCTTTGAGACCTTTTCCTTCTTTGTGCATGTTTTGTCTCTAGAACCTCCTTCTATCTGTATAACTCACCTTCCACACCTCTTGCTTTTTCCATTCACCCTTTTCCTCATCTCAGTAGCACTCACCCAACACCCCTTCACAAAATACGTCTGTGCTGCACTTGGAGTAAAGCCATTCTGTGGAGGGGACAGCAGTGATCACCTTCAAGATCTTGGCTTTCATATGACAGTTCAATGGCAAGACAACCGGAGCCTGTACGAGGACTTGGAGAGAGGCAGCTTGTTTTTCTCCTCCAGCATATGTCTGTGTGGGAAGGAGGGCACTGATCCACAAACAGCCTGCTGGCGGTTTTGTCTGCTCCAGGCAGGGTTTGCAGGCTGCGCCGAGGACTTCTGGCCCAAACTGTGTCTCCAAGGAGGCTGGCGTGGGCGCTGTGGCAGACTCTGCCATTGTTTCATTCACAGTGCATGCAGGAGAGTAGCCAACCCACCCTCTGGTCCTGCTCAGGACTCCCACCCTTCTCCACACATGCAGACCTGCACGGCATCCCAAGTTTGTCATTCCAAGTCCAGCACGGCATCCCAAGACCAGTGCATTAGGCAGATCAAGCCTGGAGCCTCTGAGCTGCCAGAGGAGCACAGCTGGGAGGGGCCCCCAGGTGCAGTAATTGGGTCCTTTCCCTCCTGGGGTCAGGGTGTCAGCGCTGGGTACAGAAACATGTGAGATATAAGATGCACTTGGAAGAGGGGGTTGGCAGGGCCAACTCCCAGGGGTTTAACAGCCTCTATCAATGGGCCCTGCCCTTAGTGCTGGAAAACACCCACTGGAGTTAAGGGAAGCTCACTGACTCAGTGAATGGAGCTGCTGCCAGGTCAAAATTGCAACTGAGACCCACATCTGTGCACCCATAGTCAAGTTATCTCTATTTTTCTCTTTATGTGATATTAATTTCATTTTTAGACAGAGGTCAGTGATGTTTCCATCCATCCCTTTCCAGGGAAGTCCCTCTTATTGAGAACCAGGACAATGGGCTGTGTTTCTGGGAGCTGTATAATCCCTTGTTACCATAGGATAAAAAAAATTAACTGCTTTGCTTTCTTTCCGTTGGTCTTTCCTTATTTTCTTCCTGTCTTTCTCAATCCTATCTCAAAAGCATCCCACCAGACAGCTCTTACTGCTGCTAATACTAAAGTCTCTGCTGTAGAGACCTCGCCCTTTCCCTCAGTATTATGTTCCCTGTTTTTCCTCCAGTCCTTGCTGCACCAAGTATATGCCCAGGCTGCCCCTCAGGACACTCCACTGAGTGACACTCCACTGCTGATAGTAGTTAGTATGTCACTTACCAGTCAGTCAAGTCAGCATTGTCGTTTCCCCATCCCTGGAAGTGTTCAAGGCCAAGCTGGATGAGGTTCTGAGCAACCCAGTGTAGTGCAAGGTGTCCTGGCCCATGGCAGGCTCTTGGACTGGATAATCCTTAAAATTACCCCCCAAGACAAACTATCCTATGATTCTGTAATTAAATGATGTCCATATTTTTCTCAAGGGATTTTTCAGTCTCCTGATATTATATTCCCATTGGATTTAACTCACTTAGCTTCACAAAACAACCACGGTTTTTTTCTCACTTTTTCTTTTTGAAGTACCCATTGTGTTTGTTCTTGTTTGTGCAGAACACATGTAAGCAGTTAACAGAAGAGTTACAAAAAGCTCCTGGATGCAGCATTTCTTCTGAGTGGCCAAAAATGGGCTTTTTCCTCCTCTACGTAAGATTTTCATTTTTTTGTTCTAAGTGAGCTTGTGGGAAATGAGTTTCCTTATCCCTTATGTCTCTACATGAGAGTGTCCCTTTAAGATCATCCCAAAAATGCTAGTGCTAAATTTATTTAATCTATAGAAGAGAAATCTGGAGGGATCACAGCCTCACACTGCACCGGGGGATGTAACAAAACCTTTTTCACAGCCTCAGAAACAGGACACACAGTGATCAGACGAGGTACACAGAGGTTTCAGTTTAGGTATTTCTAACAATGAAGATAATCCCAGTAAAAGATTTTCCATCCTCAGAGGATTTGCAAACAGGTTGATCACACTCCTATCAGGGGTGACTTGGGAGCTAATCCCACTCATTAGTAAGCCAGTGCAGTAGCCAAACTCCCAAGGTTTGTTCCAGTCTTGCTTTTTATGATTTTATTGTACAGCCTCACTGGAGAGCTCCCAGGGCATGCTGGAAGGTCTGTGAATGCTGAAAGGCTTTCCCTTTGGGGGTAGGTCTCTCCAGCAATGTGCTGGTGTGGTGTATTTTTTAATGCGCATTTTTTAATGAGTTGAGTATGGAGGTCAGAATCACAGAGTATGGATTTTTAAAATCTGGAGTCCCTAATAAGATGCACTATTATTTCTAGATTTAGGTAATAGACTGGTAGAAAAATAAAAAGTTGCCTCGTGCTGCAAAAACACTGGTGGCTGGGATAAATAATTTATAACTGCTTTGTATTTGTTGAATTCACTCTCAGTGACCGGGCATAGTACAGAGTTCTCGAACACAGATGATGCAGGAAAATTTTCTATTATTTCATCACCTTCTTTTTCCCCACATAGCTGGAACGATGTTCTGCAGATTGCTCGATGGTCACCATATGCTCTGTCCTGCAGGTGCAACCAGCACGGTGTTTAGTGCGTGCAGATCAGGGCTGCTTCTCATCACAGATGGCTTCACCCAAAGGGACAGTCCTTGGCCAGCCCGGTGGCAGGGTGGGGAGCCCAGATGCCCGTGCTCACTCTGAGCAGCCATTTCTGCCCCACACACCCTGTTGCTTCAGTTCCTTTGCTGGGTGGTAGTGCAAGCTTTACAGCATTGAGTAACACCAGAATACATCTTATCCAGGGGGCCAGTTGAGGCCAGAAATAATCTTCCTCAAGTATTCACACATGCTCTGTACAGCTGGGATGTGTGGGGAAGGTAAAAATAAAAGCTCACAAACACGACTGAGTCAATATTTGTTTTCTGAATGTTAATGAACGTCTGCGGGGCAATGCTCCTGCTTTGTGCTCTGCAGCTGCGGCTCTGCTGAAGGAGTTCTTTCCCTGCATGCTACCATGAGCAGCGCTTCCAGGACATCAGCTTTCCCTGAGAGCCAACACTGAGGGCATTTAACTTCCCTGACCCTGTGGAGAAATCACAGGGGCAATTGATTGCTGTAGGAATTTGGTACCTAGAGAGCTTTGGTAACCAGCCTGAGTGAAGTTGATAGTTTCAGTTTAGCAAAGCCAGCGCTGGGCTGGTGCTGTTAATTGTGCAGCATTGCATCGGCAGTCCCTGGAAAAAACTTCAGCATTCTTATTGCAAGTGAGATATTTCAAAAATGTGTATGGTCAGCTGAAAGCTTGGGAGGTAAAAATAAATGAACTTAGTGTGAAAAATGTCTATTCTGTATTTGGTCTTGGGACTCTGAAATTTTAGAGTGCAGGATATTTTTAAGCTTTCCTTGACAAGTCAGAAATCATAGGGTTTGGTAAGCAAAACTTGGGATTCTTACATATGCACTTACAGTCATGCCCTTGAGATCAGAATCTGTTGTGGTGAGTCTTGCCAGGAAACCTGTATCTGTGGCATGTAGGCAATGAGGTGTCCATCAGCTCAGGCATCTCCAGGCTGGCAAGATGCAGATTTCTACAGCCAGGCCTGCAGTGACCTGTGGGCAGCATCACCCTGGTCTACTGGACCACAGAGATGTGCCAGCCTTCAACCCAGATCACAACACAAATGCTTCAGATGCTGATGGCTGGAGGTGGAATGCAATCAAACCCTTCAATTACACCTTGGTGATTTAATCATCTCCTTGCCAAATGCCAGCTGTGTGTCCTGTGGTACTACCCAAATACAGAAATTACTGCTGTGTGCCATTTAATAAAAAATATAATTTACTGGGGTTAGAAATCACCATTCTGCTGTCAGCAGCCTGCAGATCCTTGATAGACACTGCAGACCCGTGCATGCAAGGTGTCTCTTTGAGGATGCCACTGCTGCACTTCAACAAAACTGGTTTTGTTCTGCAGTATTAAGTCATTTCTTTCTTGTTTATGAGATTGGGAAGTGTTGGGAGCAGCTTTCTCGATAAAGCTCTGGCTGAACTGAGCCCTTATACACCAGAGGATCTGATTTGAAGAGGCAAAAAAAAGAAACATACAAATGTCCAACACACAAAACTGAAAACAAGAGCTGACTAAGCCGGTTTTTGCAGCACACAGCCTTGAAAACACAGATGTGTTTCAGTGAGTGTGATTTGAGAGGGAATGAACTCATCTGGAAGCCTTGTTTGTTCCTTTCTGCTCCTCCACCCACCCGTCACCCCCAGGAAAACAGCGGCTGCTGCACTCTGGCCCTGCAAGCACTCAAGCACTTGCCTTGCCTTGCCTTTCATTTTCCTGCCTTGCCTTCCCCTGTGGATTGTCTACAAGGACACAAGCCTTTTGGTTTCTGACTGCATCTTCAAGGCCAGTGGGATGGGAATGCTGAGGTGCCACGGCCCCAGCCTGCTTGAATTGCCCCCAAGAAACTGGGATGCAGCTAAGGTCCTTAACTTAGGTTTCATGTGGCTGGTCCTGGCTGGAGAAAAGGGTTGATTCAGACACAGGAACAAGGTCTTGTTCCTGCTTTCTCCTCCTACAGCAGCAGCAGCCAAGCAGCACTTTGACAGGGAAGCAGGGAGAGACAGTGGAGGGTACCACACCCTGTTCTGGCAGCATAAAGACCCTGTCTGCTGAAGTATCTTGGCAATATTTTCTCCTCCATCAGATGCAGTTATGATGGAGCAGTATTCTGGGATGGGTTTTTTCGATGTTGGAGGCTGAATAGGACATAGATGGAGCCACAAACAACACGATTGTTTCATTTGAATGGTGCATCATTTCCTTAGGAAACCAAGCTAAAATTACAAAGCAGAGTAAACATGCGGTAAGAAATGTGACACACTGGGGAAGTAAGAACAGAATAGGAGAAGTACCTAAAATTAAAGCAATCTGGCAATAATAAGGGCAGAAGTGACAAGATTCAGCACAGAAAGGAGTCCATTTTCTTTGAGGAGGAGGAAATCTGGTACTGCGTTAGGAAGGTACCTGCTGCTGCAGTTGGAGTGGGTGTCGCAGACACTGCACACCAGCACTGCTAGCTCAGAACACCCTGGGTTGCTTTGAGCTCTGTATGAGGATGGAGGGTCAAATACTTTTCTCACCCCATAACTTGTCTCTGAAATTAAGAACTTGTCCATAAAAATTGTCCCACTGCCAGTGCAGGGATGGCTAGGTCAGGCCATGGGAGGATGGCAGGGAGGGTTTGAGTTTACCACTGAAAGCATTTCATGCACACTTGCACTAAACAGAATATATTTTTGTTTTTATTTCTTTTCCTGGAAATAGGTAAGATCCATCCCACTCACCGAACCTGGAGAGGGATCTGTTCACTGCCCTTGTGTTACCTTCCTGCAGTGTCTACAGCACTCTTGGCACAGCCAGACACGTGAGGACCAAGTGGGTCAGAAAAAAGGGAAAAACATCTAAATCCTCCTACAGATTTATTCGTGACAATGGATTTCATTATTACATTATGTCCTCGACTTTCCACCCCCCTCCTCCTCCACAAACGCATAATCAAACCTCAGATCTCAGCAATAATTGCTTCGCCACGCTGACAAACACAGCAAAGAAATGGCATTTGTTGGGGGCTAAGAAAGCTTTGCAAACAACACTGATTAGCCAGATCTCCCAGCTTGGGAATGAGGGGCAAGTTCAACTGGAGGTGATGGGGAAATAGCCATGAAAAAAAATAATAAAAAGTAAGATTAGACTTCATAATATGCTTTTTGTTGCTGTGCTGTTGTTTGAGACACACTGTTGCTGCTTGCCTTGGTGGGATTCACCGAGTATGGTCTTGACGTTTTCACAGAGGAGTTTGACTTTGCTTGTTTGAAACAGCAAATGGTGCAGACGTGCCCAGGGACGATGGAGGCTCAGTGCTGGGCTTCGAGCACGGGGCTCTGCCGGCACAAGGCACATGCTTCTCCTGGCGGGCAACACCTCCCACGCCTCAGCTGCCTTCACGTTCTCGTGGAACACAGCACGCTAACACCAACGAAATGGTGCAAAACAAGCCCTGAAGCTGCCCGTGTCTGCATGCGGGTCTGGTGCCACCGTGCTGCTGGCACCCTGTCCCGCCATGGTGCCTGGGACAGGCTCCCCGGGAGGCACGGAACACCGTGGTGCCAGCCCTTGCTGCACCAAAGAGCTTACACCTAAGGAGCTTACATCGCTGTGCAAAGGGGTACCAGGAGCAAGGGTTTAGGTTAAAAAGCAGGCACTGTGTGGGTCCAGAGACTTCCTGAGCTTTAGTGGGGTCATTTTGTTGTCACTCTCCACTCAATGGTTGTTATTTCATCCCATTCCCTGCACCCCAATTTTTAACAACCTGTTGCATCCTTCTGAATTCTGCTCCCTTGATCCTTCCTGTCCCCTCAACGCTGGTGCGTGAGACTTTTGGAGACACTGTTTTCCATGCTGCAAAAAGAGCTAAAAGTAATAATAGTGAGAAAAGACCCCATTTACAGATCACTGCACCCGAGATTTATCTTCTTGCCTGAGCCACATAGCTGGCCCCTGCCATATCATGTCACCTTCTCCTGCCTGCTGCAGCCTCACACAGCAGCTCCTCTTGGGTTCTTCTCTAAGCAATGGGATGAATACGGGGGGAATCACCAAGTTGATGGTGCTTGGGCACTTTATGACTCTGGATTCTTCAGAAAACCCTCATCAGGGCTGTGGTGAAGAGTCTGCTTCTTTATGAATGTGCTAGCTGCTGTTACATGTACCTGCTCAAAACACAGGTCCCTCCTTAAGTGTATCTACCTCAGGCAGACAGTATAACTGAACTGGGAAAGGGCTGATTTCAACCAACAGCATATGATTATCCCCTCCAGATTAAGGAAGAAAAAGCAGAATTTTTCACTGATGGACCACATCAGTATAACTGGCTTGGTCAGGAAGTATGCTGCAGACTAAGGGTTTACGATGTCACCCATTTTTTTAATTAAATGTTTTTTCCGAAGAAAATTCAAATTTTCTGTTCAACAGAAATTTTCACAGAATGTGCCTGCTTAAAAATTGTATTTTTCTCCCTTAACAGGTTCTGCTTTGTGAAAGGGCTGATCACATTCTAGGGCTGTGGCCCTCTGTGGCACCCCTGTTTCCCAAAGCAGGGTGGACACCAGGCTGGGTGCTTATTGATCTTCAATGCCAAATCAATGCAGGAGTCCCAGGACCTGAGCGCACTGAGTTAAGTATGGTATAATCTTTATGCTGTCACAAATCTCTTTCTCAGACCCAGGATTGTCACAAGATCACGGTGTCTCAAAACATTTAATTCATTTGGGGGAGAATGTCAAAAAGGAGATGGTTTTCTCTGCCCTTTGTGTAGAAGGTTTTGAGGGTGCTGTGGCCAGTGCTATTGATCTGAGCAGAACTGTCACTTTTTCTGGGCTTCCCTGCATGTCTCTGTCCTTCGCTGTGTCGTAGCACATGCACTGGCCCTCTGAGGATGGGCATACACTCATTTTCCATACAGCCCCCAACACAAGAGGATCCATGCCCGTCAGCAAACACTCGAGAAAAAAATAACTCTCACATCTGCTGCAGAGTGGAGGTAACGATCATTTTGTTTCAGGTCTTTAAATAGAATGCTACCTGAATATTAAGACTGAAGAAGACTATCTTTTGAATTTGTCCTCTACTCCTTCTAAAAATGTCCTTCTACGCATCATATTCCCCTTTGAAACAAATGGTCAGCAGCAATAAAATTTTTTACTGAAGCAGCAAACCTCCACAGAAGGTCAGAACAATATCTGTGTTATTTACTCCAGAATGAGTTATGATCTGCCTACTCCATACACGGTTTTCTGTGTTTCCCATTGATGCAAATCAAAAGCCTGTGTTGTCCTTTTGCTGATTTAGTGCTTCATACACTCATTACACCAGGATTCATTTATTCTTTTTTATATATGTGTACATTTCAATGTCACAAAAGAACCCATTTCTGAGTGAAAGATCTGACACTGTGGCTGAGGGCTCTGCTCTGTGCCATCCAGCTCCTGTGCTGGGCAGTAAGTGTGTTTCAGTGGAAATAAAGGAAATCCATCACACCCACAAAATTGGAGTAGCAGGTCCGGGAGGTACAGTAGACTTGAAAACTGAGCAGCAGGACCTTAGCAGGCCCTGGGAGAAATGAGAGAGGCTGAAGCAAGGCCCCATGTAGGACAGGGGATATGGTGTGCCCAAGCCCATGTGCCAGTGGTCACGGTGCTGGTGCAGGTGCTATCACACAGGAGACCTGTTTTCATAAAACCATAGTATGATTTGGGTTGGAAGGGGCCTTAGATGTCATTTGATTCCAACCTCCCTGCCATGGGCAGGGATGCCACCCACAAGACCAAGCTGCTCTGTCCTTGTCAGCTTTCTTTGCTTCGTGTCTCTTTCTCCAACAAGGAGCTCCTGGGGAGCTTTAGGGAGGAGCAGGGAGGCCGTGGGACCTTGGGGACAGATGGCAGTGATGTAAGGACAGGGTGGGAGGCACAGCACTGAGCCCAGCAGCTTCTGTCCAGGCACAGACATTGGGAAACAGCTCTCAGGACTTCTCTGGTGACAGGGTGATCCAACACACAGATCACTGTTGCTTCAGTCAGCAAAGTCCTACGGGGGGAAATTTCCCAAGGCATGATGTTGATGGGACTGCCTAACTCCCATCGGAAGTAAACTGATCCTTCAGGCACCGGGAAGTCTGTGACAGTTTCTTGAAAGAGTTTTTCAGTTAGGGGGATTAATTCCCTAATGATGTAATTTTCTATTACATGTTTCCAGTGGGACTGTGTCCATGTACTGCAAGCAAAGGCAGGCTCACACCCAGCAGGGTGAGTTGCTGTAAATCTGTGCTTTGATTCCATGTGCCCCGGACTGCTTGAAAGCTCTTGTATCTTAAATGAGTTGAATGATGGAGAGTTTTATATGCAGCATTACTCAGTACTGCAGGTCTGTCTCAGAGCGGTCCAGCACACCTATAACGCTAGAGAGCAGAAGAAACAGTGGGTTTACCTCATCAGAGCTCTAAGGAACATCATCTGTAGGTGCTTATGAGTCTAACCTACCCACAAGAGTCCTTTTAATTTGTCATCCTCTCACCACCAAGCACAGATCTTTTGACTTTCTCTCCTCCAGCCTGTATCTTGACAATACAGACTGCAGTAGTCATACTGGTTTTTGCCCATTATTAATTTCAAATGGCTGAGAAATCCATCAAAGACATAGGCATCTACTCGCATTCTCACCAGAACACAAAAAATATTTCCCACTGGTAATATTAATCAGTTTCCAGTTGTCTGCTAACAGTAACATTATAAACAAAGATTTTTGGAAACTAGAAGAGAGATAAATATCACCAGGATCATTTGTGTTATGTGAAATTTTCCCTTTTTGCACATACATATAGATGGAAGAACTAATGCTACGAGTAATAGTGGTGTCTGGGTATTCCAGGCTGTGAGAACCAGCAGGGTTTTTTTAATTACATAATCATTGAATCAAATAAAGGCATTGCTATTCTAGCTTTTTTCTTGCTAAATGGACACAAAAATCATAGTTCATAATGCTTTCTTGGACAGAAGAAAACCAAAGAGGCCTTATCTGAACTTCATGCAAAAGAAAAAAAATAAAGGCAACATAAAATTTGCTATATAAGGGCAAATTAATTTCAAAGAAAACAAATTAAATTATCTCAAGGACTTGAACATCAATGAAGCCTGAAATGTCTTTACATAAAAGGTGCAAAACGATTCACTGGAGTACTGAAAATATATGTTACTATTAGAAAGGATAAAGGGGAATTTACAAGAAAAGTAGTTGATATAGACCTTGAAGAGATTCTTAAAAAAAATAAGCAAGTTCTTCAAATGTAAAGACAATTGAAACAAATAGACCTGTGTGAAAGTAATATTAAAGCTACATAATGAAATTAATAATTTGCTGTAGTTCAAAAAAGGCTGTTGCTGAATATAGGAAGAAAAATGAGTAACACAGGAGTGTGAGAACAGAAAGGTTCATACCTGATCTAGAAAAAAGCTTTAAAAGCCTATTAGGTACTCAAAATCTATGGTGGGATATCTGCATCTAAAAGATGGCAAAGGAGACTTGCAAATTATTCAAATTGAGAATAAGGGCAAATGTAGTGCCTACACTCAAAAGGGAAAAACAAAGTAATAAGGCGACTGCAATCTACTTGCTTCACAGCAACAGTGTATCAGGCAGGAAAAGAAACCACACAGAAAGAATAATTTTTAAAAGGGACATAGAAGGAAAATGGATTAAAAAGCATTCAGATTTGCAAAAGTCATGCCAGATGAACTTGATATCTTTCTCTGATGCAACTATTTTCTACACAGGGATCTGCAGTAAGTCTACTTTGGTGTGATGCCACAAAAGAATTCATTATTTGGACTGGGAAAATGGGGATTAGGCAAAGAATAGTAAAGTGGGGAGAGAGCTGATCAAAGAGGAGATGGCAGAGAGTAGTCCTGTAAGACACAACATCTGCAGGGAGGAGGGTCATTACAAGGGTTCATCACAGAAGATCCTTTGAACTGCTCTTACTGAATATTTCATCAGTAACCTCAACAAAAATGAAGGCAAACGTTGGTGAAATAACCCGATGTCACAATGTCAAAGGACAGTGTTGATCAATAGGAGGAGATGAGTATGATTCAGGAAGACTAAAATCACCATGAGAACAGGAGCAAGAGAGGCAGAAATGTGATTATACATAATTGGAAATCCTACGCTCAGAGTAAGGAAGGATCTTTGCAGACTTCTAAAAATTTCCTCTGAATCAGCTGAAAATCCTATCCTAAGGGAAAAACATGTACTAATCAACTGGAATAGGTGATAAATACAGTAAGGCTTTGAAAAAGAGAAAAAAGGCTCAGCTGCTGCTGCTGGGGCACTTCCAGTAGACGTGGAAAGGTATTATTACTATCTAGGAAACAGTGTAGACTTCGGGCAAGTCATGTTAAAGAAAATGAAGTCAAACGTGGAGGTGTAGAGGACTGCTGCTGGGAAGAAGACCCATTTTTATGAAATGAGATCAAAAATCTAACCTTAGTCAGGCTGATTAGCAGTACAAAAGCTCACTATAGATTCATCTGAGGTAAACGTGGGATGGGGGCAGAAAGATCCACTGAATTTAAAAGAGAATCCTGGCATAAGAACAAATGGGAACAAAGTAACCACAAAGCTGGAAATGAGGTTTCTCCTCAGAGGCATGAAGTTTTGGAACAGCCTTCCAGGAGAAGGACTAAGCTCAAAAACACAACTGCTTTCAGGGCAGAGTTAGTCCAGCCTCTGGAAGAGGTTATAGGCCGTGGCTGCTGCTGGTAGCAGAGGGAAGGCAGGGGTTAGATTTGGTGAGGCAGAAAACCTACGCTGCTACTGCAGAACTTGTTGGCAATGGTTGCAGCAATAACAGCTCCATTTCAGCAAAGCACAATTGTGCCCCACAGCAACGGGAATACACTAGCAAAGGGAAAAACCTTTACTGAGTGTATGTGTCAGCACAGTAAAAGTGCTCCTCTGTGTGTGTCTGTCATCTTGGACCCCAAGCAGCAGGGTGATTCGTAAGGTTTCTTGCACAAAGATTCTGGCAAAAAATTGGTTTCTAATAACTGCCAAAAGGTGTTGCAAAATCATTGAAAAGCGCTGGGTTTGGTGGTTCTTCCTTAAAATGCAGGTCACTAGAAATGCCATTGTAAAGTTGTGACAAAGGAAGTAAAATTAGACATAAGAAGGGATCACAAGCATTACTGGTGCAGATTTGGCTAGGCATGAAAATTTAAAAATAGTCAATTTACAACTAGAAGAGTTAACACTACAAACTGGGGCCCCTTGTTCACAGAAGTAGTGATGGGGCTATATAAATAGGGGCTTTCAGCATAGCACTCCTATTCACATGACCATACTGAGAGAGCCACCACTGAGAGCAGTTCGTCTACAAACAGCTCTGTTAGTTCAGCTCTACTCACCTCGAGAATAACATTCAAAGCACTGACCCTGTGTAACAGCAAGGTTTGATTCAGATTGAAGGCGTGTAAGCAAAATGCCTCCCTCTTGTCAGCTGAGCAGCTCTCCGGACTCTGCTGAGCTCACCAGTTCAGTTACTTCTTGACCTGGAAATCTGTTTGCTGGTGGCAAGTGTCTGCTGAGATACCCAAATATAGCATCAGAGCACGTGGGCAAGTAGAGACCTAATGGAAGAGTGTTGCTTTCTGGATAGATTGTAATGGCTAGGGGGGATATTCTTTACTGTGAGAGTGGTAAGGCGCTGGAACAGGTTGCCTACAGAAGTTGTGGGTGTCCCATTCTGGGAAGTGTCCAAAGCCATGTTGGGTGGGGCTCTGAGCAACCTGGTCAAGTGGGAGGTGTCCCTGGCCATGGCAGGGGGATTGGAACTAGATGATCTGTATGGACTAGATGGTCTTTTCCAACCCAAACCATTCTGTGATTTTGCGGCATGGCTACTCAAAGCACCTCAATTGCCTATGTGTGGGCCACTGACTTGAGCCCTCATTTCCACCAACTACAGCAGGACCTTAGAGAGCCACCTTGCATAGAGGTGCCTTCAGTTAGAAGGGGTCAAACCATCTTCACCTCAACTGAGTTGTTCAATAACCTGGATCTGACATCTACCCAAAACATTATTGTGCAGAGCAGAGGAAGATGGATACTTTCCCATGGGTTTTGGAGAAAGAAATAAGGCTTGTAAAAGTGCACGATTACTCTAAATAAAAAGAATTAGGCCTATTTAGTAGGTTTGGTAATACTCAGAGATAGATTGAGTCCACAGACCAAAAATGTTTAAAAGCAAATGAAAGTTGGAGTCATGATATTCCTGGCAATCAGTTTTTACCATACTGTTAACTCAATGGTCCCAGCTCTTGCAATTTTATAATTATTATCCCTGAATTCCAGTTTCATAAGTCCCAGCTCGCTGAGTCTTGGGAATCAGCTCCTGAGAGTGCCAGCTTCTGTTTTTAACAGTTACAGGAGAAAAGCTTGAAAGTGTGACTTGAGCATATGCCAAAGATTGAAAAACAAAAAGTAAATAAAATGAATGCCAAATTTTAATGCTTGTTTTTATAAAAACCTAAACCACTCTCTATTTTAAAGCTAATCTCATGACTTTGGGGGCCTGGCTCCTTATTCCTGAAAGCTTGATATTGGCACACTGTTAACTCAGACACTCTTTCAAGATTTGCGGAAACAGGCTGAAAGAGCTACAGTGTTCTGGAATAATGGATCCCCAAGGAAAACCCAAGGAATGCTTATGCTCTGTAGAAAAGCTGGTAAATGGATAATTCTTGATCTCCTTCTTTCCAGCTTAAAATAACAGAGGAGGGAAAACAAAACTGTCAGAAAGATGTGCCTGGACATGTGAGATGCAGAGCATAAGTAAACAGGGTAGCTCTCTTTGCAGCAGCTCAGAATATTGACACCACTCAAGCAGAGAGGCAGCATTTCTGGCTGTCGATCTCCCAAGGAAACTATCACTGGAGAGGAGGTGTGTGGAGCTGGGATGCAGGCAGAATGCCTTTGGCAGTGAAGCATCCTTCCTTGTTTTCCCTGCAAGCTTGAGGTTAACTCATTCAGAGGTGAGGCAGAGACCACCAGAAATGTAGAAATTTGTGTTCCCATCATTCTCCACTTTCCTTTTCCTTTGCCAAGCAGCTCTGTGAATCTCAAGGTGCTTATGAAGACCATATGCCTTCAGAAGGGAGTTCTGTCTCAGGCATGTTATCACAAGAGCTCCACAGAGACTGCACAAAACTCTGAGGGAAGTTCTTTTCCAGTGCAGAAGATAGTGCTAGGACCTGTCACGGACTGAGGGACATATTCTGCCTGTTGGGTCATATGGAGCCACAGCACTTGGTCTAGGAATGGCCCACTCTCAGGGCTCCTTTTAAGCCTCATGACCCTTGATATAGCTTGTCCCTACCAATCACTTTCTTCTGCTCTGAAAGCCACATACCAGATGCCACTTGTCATCTGCCAAACCAGCTGCGGAGCAGACGGAGCCACAGAGCAAGAGAGCGGTTCCAGCACTCTGCGAGAGGTTCCAGCCCTGTGCTCCAAATGCAAGAGGGAGTCCCTCTAAGAGAGGCAGTGGAGAAGGAGACAGCAGCATGAGTCCCACACCAAGTGGGATCGCATGGATGTAGTCCTTGGAGGGTAGGAGGCGGATGTTTGCGCGAGACCTGGAGCTGAGTACCGCCACTGCAAATGGGGAAGAGGCTCAGGACCCCATCTCCAACCCACATAAGCATCCCAGGTTGCCTACTATGCATCAGATGGGGGAAAGGGCTTGGATTTGTTCCTTGGACCAGTCAAGCCGTGGCACACAGCAGGGAAGCCTTCTCAACATGCCTGTGCAGAGGATGAACTTGACACTTCTGAGTCTGTAGCTGAGCACTAAATGGAAAACAGAGGCTGGGGGAAGGTTTTTTTTCCACCTCTGGTTTTGTGGGGGAAAAACTAAAATTTTGTTCAAAAGCAGTTTTGTGCCTGCAAACAGGATTTATTTTTAGAAGATTTTATAAGATTTATTTTAATTTCATCCAGATGTTTATTTATAAAATAACCTAAGACTTATATCCAAACAGACATCAAAGAAACCTTTTGGGAGTAGCACTGTCAGTAGCAAAGGGTTTTAATGATCCACAAGGCGAGTGAATAGGTTTGAGGAGTGTCAGAGTGCCTTGGGGGAGCACATGCATGGATCCAATTAGGAACCCATTCCAAGGTCACTCAGACACGACAGGAAAGGTGACTCCTTTGGGAGCAAGATGCCAACTATTCCACACAGTGTGACGTGGGGAACTGTAGAGCATACATGCTTTCCCAAAGACAGTACCAGGAGAACTTCTGCCTTAAAGAGTGCCACGTAAGGTACCCATCACGGCAACTGCCTTGGGTAATTTCCAGGCCCTGGAGGAGCTGTATATTCTGGGCAGGGCACACAAGGCACAGCTGCTGCCTCACAAGGGTGAAGTACTTGCTCTGGTTTCCCAGATTTGGGTAGCGTGCTCCTGCCAGAGCCCCCATGCCAACATAAAGCCAGGGCTGTATCCTGCTGGTGGGAGCTGGAAGGGGACAGATACTCCCAAGTTTTTCCATGATTTCCTTAATTCCCTTTCAAACATGAAAATTCCACCTGTCCTCACAGGAGGTGACATCTGCTGCTGTGCCCCAATCTGGAAATACAAGGACAAATCCTATTATCCCTCTGCAAATTTAATGGACAAGTATTGCTAACCTTAGCACCTATTCATATCTACCTAAAAATGTGTAATGGTTTGTTTGTTGGGTGTTTTTTCTTTTCTCTTTTTAAATGTTTATTTACAATGTTTAAACTTTTCACCTTTCTAAAACTGGTTTCTATCAAGCAGTGGTACACAGTTTTTTTGTATCCCCAGTAGGTTCAGGTAAGTCAATATAAATTAAGTCTTAGTTGCACAAGGTGTCTGCTCCAGTTTGACAACATACAATTAAATAGATCCTTTATCAAATTTGTGCAAATTTGCTTGTATGTGTGTCTTTCATTGACATCAAATTGACTGAGTTAAAAGGTGCCATGCTGGTGTTGGAGTCAGAGGCTTCCATTCAGATTTGTGACTCTGCAATTAAGGCTTTGGCTTTTGATGAAAAGCCACAGCTCAGCATTTAGGACCTTCTGTGTCCTCCAGTGCTGTGCCCCATGGTGTGGAGTAAGCATGATACAGGAATGGACCAGATTCCTCACTGATGGGATCTTGCTTTCTGTGGGTGGGAGGCAGGAAGGGGAGGCAGGAAGAGGAGGCATCACTTGAAAGGGAAACAAGGGACACCCCAAGCTGGAGCAGAACCCCTCAGCAGCACTGGGTTTTCCTCTGAACATCTGCCTGCTCCAGGGCAGTTCCAAGCAGCACAGGATGGCGTGGCCAAAGTGACAGCTCCCAGGATAGACTTTCTGCTGCCAGGGGACCAGGACCCTCCGCTGCACCACATCCTCAGTGGCATAGCTGAGGAGCTGGCTTCTGCTGGCTCACCTTAGATTCCTGGTGCTGCAGGAGCATGGCCAAGCTGGCTGGGTCCTTACAGATAACCTCCTGCCTGGCTGGCCCTGAACTTGTTGGGGGAAAAGCAGAGTTTGGAAGAACTTACCGCTTTTGAAGCAGGGCTGCTGGCAGGCCTGGGCACTGCAGTGCTGAGAGCAGCAGCAGGAAGTGTGGTTGCATGTGAAAACAAGCAGATTTGAAACAGTATTCACTCCGAGGGATTACACAAATAATACCCCAGTGACAATGGAGCTATTTACTCAGTTGACAGTATGAAGAAAGCATCTCCTTTTATCTACTTATGGTGGTTAGTGGGTTCGTCTCTCTTACAGCCTCTGTTGCTACTTGCTGCTTGCCTTGATGCTTCTCTCTGGTAGTTTTGTTTCAGCTTTCTTTAAAAAGCTGTTTATTTGAGGAGGGTGTGGGCTTAGTGCCACAGAAGGGCAGCTGCAGAGATGCACAGAGAGCAGCCTCACAGATGCCTGAGCCTGTGCACATTGGCTGCACAGTGACCAAGGGAAGCTCACTCTGTCAGCCCACACTGCACAAAGCTGAACATTCCATCTTGAATTTGTAATATGGGAAGAGCTGGGAGTATCTTCGCATTAACAGTTGTCTGTCCCCTGCTCTGCTGTCTGGGATGAGCGTGCCAGCTATGATGTTTACTCAGAAGGCTTCTAAAATAGCTTCTACAGTGAAAGAAACGGCATCCTGTCAGGTCAAGCATTCCTGCCCTCAGCATATGGGGCACAGGCAGGAGTGTCTGAGCACATGGTAGGGATGGGACTGAGGTGCAAGGCTGGGGCTGAGCAGTTTGCAGCAAGCTTGTGAGCATCACCCTGCAAGTGATGCGTCCTTTGGCTGCAGTGCAGACCCATACCCTGCCCCTGTTCTGCCAGACCAGCCAGCTGCAGGTCACCCAAGAGATTTGCCTGGGTGCAGGATGCTGTCCCAGGGCTGAGGCATGACTGGCAGTGGGAGGGGATGATGACCTCGCAAGCTTCCTGTGAGATGTGAGAGCAAAACTGAAGGTGAATCTTCCCCAAGGGGCTGAAGAGTCCAGGACACAGGCTTCCCCACACCTTCAGGAGATATTTTTGCTTGTTTTGTTTGCACGTGTCTATACTTGTCCATCCCCTGCAGGTCTCACATATTGCCCATGGTACCTCACCAGCACAGGCCATGTAATGATGTACAAGCAATCACAGCAACAGGTTAGGCTTCAAAATTCACACTTGGGGGATCACTGCACAGTTCACAGCTCTGCCACAAGCACCCTACAACTGTGTTTATGGCGGGGCTATCAGATCATTTATAGCATCAGAGCTGCGAACAAACCTAGAAAAAGCCACCAGACTGGAGCACCTCCCTCTCTTTAGGGGAGGTACAAGGTACACAGATCTGGAAGCTCCTACATTCGGTGGTAAAAACTATCCCATCCCCTTTCCAAAACACGGACATCACTGAAGTGTGCAGACACTGGCCATATCTGCCCGGCCTCGAAGGTTCACCCCAGGCAACTAATCCTGACCACTGCCCAGCTGGTGTACCTGGTTTGCATCTCTATTCTCTGGACCACACCGCTCCACTCACAGATAAAGTTCAGTGTCCATGCAGCTGGGATGGGACCAGCAGCCAGGAAGGACTTTTATGATATGATCCACTGCAATGCCAATTCAAAGCCACCAAATCAGTCATAAGGCAACAGAAACCTTGGCCACTACAGGTCTGAGTAATATTAATAGAATTTATTACACTAAATTTGAGCCATCTAAAAACTAAAGATCAAGGCTACACTAGTAATTTTGGATTCTTCTCTAGACAATTGTAGTTACCTTCAGAGAAAAGCTTAAGTAGGCTCTGTGACATCTAGGTGGAATTGTCCTTCCAAAGTGCCTTTCTCCATTGCCCAGAGTCATACCCTAAAAGTCTTAGAAATTTTAGGCCAAACTTCTAATTTTCAAATAGTCAAAGGTAGATAAAATGAGTTCCAATGACTTTCAATGGAGCCCAATGAAATATAAAACATTCAACCGTCCATTCACTGACTACATCATCATGCAGTAATTTTGTCTGTCTGAGGTTAAAGACAACCTCTTTGTAATCAACTTTCTTGTTGAGATTATCTCCCAGTATCTTAAAAGTCTATTTCTAGGTGATTTTTTATATTTCATTGTTGATTTTTAATTAAAGCCAAAGGAAAAAAAGAAATGGCTAGAAGCACCAAATTTAAAAGGAAGGGCATTATGGTTGTTCCACCAAACTTACACAAAGCCAAGGCAGATTTTGCTGAAGTGTCTTCTTGTCCTTCTGCGCTGCTGAAAGGATTCACTGAGTGTTCTGTGACGAGTAATGACCTCCTCTCACCCATTCTCGGGGTTAAGAGTCCTGAAACCAGTTATAGGTTGTATTAGGGAGCTGTAAACACAAAGAAGTGCTGCTCTTTCAGCTACTAGAGACAAAAAAAAAAAAAGGATCTTATGACTTCCTGCTAACAGAAAGGAACATGTGTTTTCTATCTGCTGATAAAGAACCCAGTGATACCAAGCCTTGCTGGAGGAACATCTGTGTTTTTTAATGGACGCTTAAAACCTTCTCTTCATGACCCGAGATTCATTTCACATCTAATATGTAATTCCACCAGTCTGCAGAGAATTCTTCTGTGGCTTACTAAATATTTGTTTTATATTTTTCAATTCCAAAAGACAGATCAAGAAATGAAAAATTTCTGCTCCCCAATCCACTCTTCAACTACCCACGAATAGTTAGGGGAGCAGTGGGTATGGAGGAGGAAAGAGGTGAGCTCCTGTGCAGCATGGAGACATGGAGCAGCAAATGGAGAATCCTCACAGAGATGAGCTGAAAAACAGTAGGTAAAAGGTAATGATAGAGTGGGACCCTGCCTGGATAGAGAGAGAAGAAAATCTCCATCCTTAATGATGGGGTAACTTGTCAAGTAGAGAAAAGGAGCTGAGACCCCACCCTGTTCTTGTACACATCCACAACTACCCTGCTAAAGATAACTGGAGATGGCTCCTGGAGAAGAGGACAGTGTATTTTAGAGTTCAGTAAGTGTTCGGACAACGCTCTCAGGCACGTGGTATAATTCTTGGGGTTATTCTCTGCAGGGCCAGGATTTGAAATTGGTGATCCTTATTGGCACCTTCCTATTCAGGCTATTCTATGTTTCCACAATATATAGAAGACAGCAGCTCAAAGGGATGTGAATAGATATGTACGCTTGGCAGTAACTTAAATTGGAGCCATGTCTGGGGTAGAGTTTCTGGGATAAGAAATGCAAACTGATATGAGAAATCCTTTCTCCAAATGGGAGTGACTGACCAGAAGTAGTGATATGATGAGGAGATGACTAATAATATGAGATGGGCCCAAACCACAGGTATTAGGCCTGAATTCAGATCTGGATCTAAGTGCAGTGGTAAGAAGAGCCAGCTCATACAAGGGCAGGACTGCACTGTGAAGCTGGATACAAATGAGGTCTTCTACAGTTTCAACCCAGAGATTTGGGATTGGCTTCTCCTTCTCTTTACTGAAAGTGACATTTATTAAAATAAATGATGGCTGAATCTCCAAGAGTTTGAGGCTGAAATCTGTTCCCACTACTGGTATGTTTACCTTGAACAAAACTGAATACCTGAACTTGAAGCACAGCTCAAGAATCCCACAGGAAAAGAAAACTTTTAGTAAGAAACAGAAGTATGCAGGAAGCACAGCTTCTTTGACAGAAACAGGCTCTTTCATGATGAAGCCTATCCAAAACCCCAATATACAAAGGCAAGCGGGTAAGGGCAGAGACCCTTTTAAAGTTCACCTCAGGGTCAGCACTTGAAATGGTGAAAGGGTGGAGGAAGAGACCCCATTTCAGCTAAAAATTTTATTCTTTAATACCTACCTTACATTATATGTATTTAGCATCAGATTCAGGAAAAACATCCCCTATGGCTGCTTCCGCATATTGAGTTACAGCTCATTATGTGGAGGAGAGGAGCTGCTAGCCTACAGCAGTCTCCAGCTATTCACACTGTAGCAGTGAATGAATTACGTGGTCTCTTTCTGTAACTCTTTAACCCTGAAAGGCATGTTGGCCTGGAAAAAAACACGAGACATTCTTCAGTTAAATAGTTGATACAGTTTTAATTAAAGAGAGGTCCATACGGAGGGATCTCAATCAAGATCTGAGCCTTCTGGAAGCTCAAAGAAATTGGATAATCTGGAATTTGACTTTGAAAGCAACCCCCTCTGTTTCACTGAGTATCTATAGAAAATGCATAACCAGGCAGATATTCATTTCATCGTGCATTATTTTTATTGCCAACTTCATAGCTTTTGATTGCACAAGGCAAAAGTGATAACAGTACTGCAGGGCAGCAGGATGACTCATTAGGCATTATTGCTCGCTGTTAGCAAAGCCTTTTCTATTTACCTAGGTGCTTATGTGGCCTTCATCTCCATGGTGTTTGAGTGCTTCCCAAACAAATAAAACTCTGTCTCTGCCCCTGCTCCCTCTGCAGACCCAGCTGCAGTTTTAGGCTGCCTCAGAGCAGTGTGGAGAGATGTGGGGGGACCTGGGACTCATGGCTGTCTCCCTGGGTGCTGAGATTTGTGCACCATAATGCATGTCCTGTCTCTACCAAATATTTGCCAGCTGTGAGATGGAGACTGGGAATACAGTCCCCCAGCAGAGAGGTAAACAGGGAATTCACATGGTTCCTGTTGGTGGCACTCACAAACATAAATAGCCTGTCTCCTTGGATTTTTTTTTTAGACTAATAAACCTGATGGGCTCAGAAAAATCTTCCCTTGGCACATATTTTGCAAAGGGGAATGGAGCCAAACTTAGCTCCTGACTCACTGGACATTAGGTATGCCTTGCACCTCATCCCAGGGCAACATCAGAGAAAGCAGTGCAATTTCAGCTTTGTTCTGCATGGGGATATTCCTGGAATGTGGGTCTGCAAGGAAAAATAAGGGTGGTAGCAAGTGGGATTACCCCCACATTGTCCCTTGGGAACTGGCAGGAAACAGCTGACTGCTGATTGCTGAAAATGGGGACAAAATTCTCTGGGGACAGCCTCTCACAAATGTGCATGTTTGTCACCATGCCCTTGGGATGCTGGAGGAGAGTAATGCCACCGATCTGCAGTCAAAGGAGAGGACACTTCTTCTTGAACCCAGGCCCACATGAATCCTGACAGCCCAAGCGAAGATCAGGTCTCGATGCTCATCCCTTGGCCCTTAGCCTACAGAATCAACACTAAACCTAAACTGTAGCCTTCAGGCAGTTTGGGGCAGTGAATGTAAATCCACACTGCACTCATGTCCAAGCACACACTATTGCAGCCGGGCCTGAACCAGGAAATGTTGGGACAGAGGCCGATCTGTCATTTTGTGGTTAAGGCAGGCCAGTGCTGAGGGCTGATTCAACCCTGAATCAGTCCTGAATCCTACCACCCCGTGCATTTGATGCAGGGCTGAGTTCAGGCACTGCAGGGACCATCCTAAATCTGCAATATAGTCTTCCCAAAAGGCCAGATCATCCAGATAACACCTACCTCTGATGAAATGATGGCCCAAAATTTCTGATGAGAGACCTACACATGCTACTAGGGCTGATTCAGACAGCATAGGACCTGCTCTGTCTCCTCACTCTCCTTCAGATCTGTACACAGGGACTATGACAGTGCCAGGATGTGGCCCATGGTGATTCTCTACCCTTTTCAGCTTAAAGCCATTACCTTTTGACCTATCACTACATGCTCTTGTCAAAAGTTGGCAAGATCTTCATAGCTATGTGGCAAGGATTAATAGCTTGAAGTTTCTAACCAAATTTTATACCTCCCAAGTATCTGCCCTTGAATTGCACAGGGCCAGAATTGTGTCTGGCCATGTCATATCTGGCTCTGCAATGGACTGACCTATCATCATGAGGCTGGTCTTAGCATGGGGTTCCACTTGAGTCCTTGCAGAGGAGAGTGGGCAGCAAAAGTCAGTAATGTCAGCCTCTGCAGGACCCCATAGACCTGTACAAGGACTGATGTCACACAATCCTGCTGCTGAGCCACAGATGAATTCCCTCCTACCCCAGACACTGAAGGAAAATACAGCTTCTTAATTGGAAGAAGGAAGAAGATACCAAGATGTCCATGTCCTCTGCAGAGAGGCAGTAGTCGACACTAACTTACAAAGTGCAGGAAAGAACTGTTTCGGTTTGTTTTTATGAGAAAATCAAGTTTGAGGTTATGGGAATTCCATAAGGGACAATGTCTCACAGTAGTAAAAGATTATAAAAGAGAATTACAGTTCAAACCAGTAAGCGTTACATTATGCACGGAGACACGTAGACTGTAAGGCTTAACAATACACCAAAGCCGCCAACACCAGAGCAAGGCAAAGGGCCTCCTTTTAAAATTCAGTTTAACTGTGCCTGACACAGAATGAGTAATAACGTTAAGCAACGCAGAATGGACCATAAAACACTGCTATATGCAATAGCTATTATCCTGTGCTAATCTTCGTATCACATTATTTCCTCAAATAATCATAATATTGTGCCAACAGCCCCTTTATTCTTGCTCATTATTTCTCAGGCTGGCTTCCTTCACGAGGAATAGGGCTTGCACTAACAACGCCCTCGGGGTTCGCAAGCGAAGCTGCACTCAGCATACCCAGAACAGAGGAAGTCTTTTCTTGGTCCATTTCTTCAGCTGTCAGTGTTTTTTCCTTCATGGAATTACAATGTAGTAGGAAAGATTTTCATGGAATAAAATAAAGAAATCTCTTATCATTACAAGCCTTTCAGGCACTGACCACTCTTCTGGTTTGTCCCCATCACATTTTTTCCCCCTGTTCTCCCTTCTCGCCAGTCAGGTTCTTACGCTTGCATCTCTCTTGGTGCAGTCCCTGCTCTAACACTGTACAGCGTGTTCCCGTTGAGAACTATCAGCTTTGACTTTCTACAAATAAAAAACTCTCTTGTCATTATTTTGTCACACTTTCAGCTTCTTCTAAGTAACAAATTCACAACAATAAACCTCCTGGTTGCCATTACAGGCAGGCTGCCAAGCAGTTTAGATGCAATCTTGTGTTATGTTGTTTTTATAAAGGTTTCCCAAAATCCAGTGTGAATAGACTTGGGGTTTGTGACTTGAAGTAAAACATTTGCTTAATTTTATATTCAAAATGTTACTATCCAGAGCTGGAAATGTGAATGTAATGATTGGAGGCTCCTATGCCAGCACAAACAAACTTCTTGTGGAGTTCATACACAAACCCAAATGTCTTTTGTCTACACGAAGTAAGTTAAAATAAATAAGATCATCTAGTTTTTAGCATCTCCCCATCTACCCATGCATGTTCCCTACTCTCTGGCCTTACATTACAATTCCTGGCACAGGATCTGGGGGGGGTTTGGGTGATTTTTACAGCACCTAGGACAACAGGAGGGGAAAGTAAACAAGAGTGAAGTGGCCGTTTGAGATCATGACGGGCATGTGCGTCCTTCCTGTGGCCCGTGTCAGGGCAAATGCATCATTTCTGCCATGCAGAAAACAAAGCCCTGGATGTTGATCAGACGTGAGGGCCAGGCATAACACTGATAAGGTACAGGGAGGAGGGGAGCCCAGGGTGGGAGCTGAGTGGCCTCTGGCTGGGTTAAAGGAACTAAAACGATTTTGAGCAATGCCAGCAGCAGAATGCCAACTGTGCTTTGGAAAGGACTTGCTTGAAATGGCCTCAGAAGGTAAAAAAAAAAACCCTATGTTTTCCTACACTCCTGTTTATGGCTTCCATCACAACACTGTCCCATCAATGAAGAGGGAATGCCTTTAGCAAGATTTTTCTTCCACTTGTATACTAACCAGTTTATTGACTCATGGATGACTGTTTCATCCATCTAATGACAACTCCATAGGTCTTTGCAGGTTCCATGCAATAAATGTGTCAGCCATTAACTTTCCCTCCTGCTGGGCTCTTGAGAAGATAAAAATCCCCACTTTCTGCAGTAAATTTCTGCTATAAATCCACAGATGCAATTGCACACAATCTAATTTCTGGCTCCTGGGCCTACATTCATCCCTGTCCAACTATTCCTCTTGACTGAGTTGATTAGATTATAGACAAGGGCAGGTGCTCTAAATGCAAGGTCATGTAGCTTAAATTAAATCTAAAGGAGCTGCAGTAACATATATATAATAGAACTTCGACATCTTTACTATTAAAGAGGTGGGGACAAGGAGCTCAGCTGGCTGCACTCTGGTATCATTTGGCCTTGAGAAGGGTAAGGTGTCTTGGTCCTCCTTTGGAAATCCTTAGGGACCTGGTTCATACTATGATGGCTCCCACAAGTCAAGTTTCTGGAGCCACTTGATGTTAGCCCAGGTACTGTGTAACCCATGGGTGACAGGCTGTCCCCACCACTGCCACTGAACAGCCAAGCAGAAGGAAAGGGAGTGACAGAGGAGCAGGCTGTAATGCTGCCCTCTGTAAGTCACACTGCCACTCACAGGACTCCGTGTCTGTGCTGCCAGGTGCAGTACTGTGTAGGGTAGCACACTGGATGCGGAACAGGTAAACTTGGACCAAAATCCAGAGGTTTCTTTCATACACTGAGGTCCTTGCCTACTGCAAAACAGGTTTAAACCTGTTATATTTTAAAAGGCTTGTTCTCCTGGTATACCATGCAGTTATCTTATGCTACAGACAAAGCAGCTTACAATTTTCTGGCTATTGTCTTTTTTTTTTCCTTTAGAACAAATGGATGATAGAGTTACACAATATGTGACACACACTGCTTATTTACCAGGAACAAAAAAGGCCCCTATTTCCCAACACACAGAAGAAACTGAACAAGCTTCTGTGCTCAGAGGTTCCAGCCTTGGTCTGGCCAGCTATCAGCCCAAAAGTGCTCTCTCATGAGTGCTTCTCTAGCTCCTCTTCACTGTGTTGTTTGCCGTCCTCACTGGTGTTTCTGCTTCTTCTCACCCCTCTGCATCTGGCTTTATCCAACCAAGGATTTTCACTTGGATCCCAACAATATTGTCCCTCTTCACAAAAACTAGAAGTGAAAAACTGAGACTCATGGGAATTAGAATGAGAATGAAGTGATTTGGCAGAACTAAAACAGGGCTTCAGCTGAAAAGCCAACCTGACAAAGCCAGGGGAACAGGGCAAGAATGGTATGGAAAGGGTAGCTAAGCTGCATTTTTCTAATCTGATCTAGACAAAGAGCCAGGAGAAACAGCTCCTCAAGCAGAACGAATGCTGAATGCTCATGCATTTCTTAAACGTCCTGTCATCAGCTTACAGCTCAAAACCAGAATGGTTCTGAGTATTTAACAAGAAGCAACTAAAATTCTAGAGCTGGGTGTGAAATTCTGCTTTCAGATAAGAACTCAGGCAGAATTAGAGCTGGCCTGCTGCATGAGGAGTAGAAAAAGAGCCATAACAGTTTCATTGCTAAAATAATCTGCAATAATGCTGGAGGTCCGCAGCCTTGCCAGGCACCCTGGCTAAGCCCTCACCCCAAAGCAGCCTGTTTTGGGCAACTATTGCCACTATTTAACTGCACCGAGCAACTTCACTACCAGTCAGGGTGGGGCTGGTTCAGCAAATGAACAAAAGCTACCTAACACTTAAGTCCTGGGAAGAAGCCAGGACCTTCTCTTTCTGAAATGAGCTCTTCCTCCAAGAGAACAAGTGCAGAGAAAGTTTCACGGCCTTTTACAGATTGGGAAAGTGGTGAGCAGTAGCAGACAGGCTGGAGTTAAAAACTGAGGCTCCTCTCTCAAGTATTTGAGCTGAAGCAGAAAACATTGAAGCGTGTGTTACCATGGGATACGGGATGCTGCAGCAGGGCCCTGTGGAGTTAGGGGCACTGGTGTCCCTTGGCAGAAGTCCCAGGGCCTCACTAGAGCTATTTGTGGGGAGGCAGAGCAACACCAGGCATCAAGGCAGTGTCCTGGTGCTTCACCAGCCACCTGGGCCTGTGCAAGTCCATCAGGTACAAATGCACTGATGCTGGAGTGATGGTCTTCAAAGCAGAAAGGAGGAGGGAAAATAGGGAATATGAGGTAGGGAGGAAAACATCAAAGACAAGGGACAGAGAAATGAAAAAAGAAGAGAGTTGAGGAAGAGTGGAGAAGAGCTGACACACACAGAAACAAAGGAAACATGATATGAAAACTAACAAAAGAGATAGGGAAAACCTGCCTTACAAGTGCCTTTTCCTCCCTTGCACCTGCATGTGTCTTTTGACTACCATTGTGGGTCAAGATCAAGATTATAAAGTCCCAAAATTTGCAGAGGAACATGTCTGGGTTTTCATTCAAAGTCTACTCAGTCAGATCAACAAAAATCCTGATCAATAGCCGTAATTTTATTTGATCCAGGTGTAAAGGTCAGCCCAGGTCAGTCAAAGGACACAGCACAACACACTGCCAAAAGGACCATAGTTGTCCCAGGTGACTCATGCACAAGGTGGCTTTTTACTATTATTATTGTTGTTTTAATTAGTAATAGTAGTAGTAGTTTTATTATTTTTCATACCCTTTGTGGGATAAGACACACATTCTGTCTTGGGAACAGCTGGTGTCTGCTGATACATTGCTTAATGCCATGTCTCCAGTACATCATGGTGCCAGCTCCAATCCAGCCAGCTCAACTCCCACCGCATGGATGCAACTTCAACCAGCATCAAAGCCCTTCCCCTAGACACACTCTTTATGCCTGTGGAGATAGGCCCTGAATGGTCCTATTCATTTCTCAGGAATGCTTAATGTTCATCCAAAATATGCAGTTTGTAACGCATCAAACCCATCCGTGTGACTGCTGGGAACATTTGTTTGCAGGAGTTTGACTGTGGGCATCCATGTGAACACAGTGTGGCAGAGATGCCTCTGCTTAGGACAGCCTGGCTAATCTTTATGTCCACGTAACTCTGTGATGATGGCTCTGTTCATGGACCAAACCTTCATGGGGATTGCAGGGTGAGAAAGGTGAGTGTAAGGACCGGCAGAACTCCATAGCACTGGACTGGACCAGGTCCTGGAGAACTCATGGGGAAGCCCAGCTGAGTCCAAGAAGCAAGGGACCAAGGGAGGGTTTGTGGCCCCCAGGACAGCCACAGGGACCAGTTCTGCCAGACCAGACACTGCTGGGGTCAGGACTTGGTGGCCACAGGGAGGGTGACTGTCAGCCTTCAAGAAGGGGTGATGGTTTGGGTATGAAGAACAAGAGCAGAGATTGTATTCTACAGCAAATAAACAAAAAAACCTAGATGTGAAAAGAGGCAATATAGCTGTAAATGCTCTGCCCTGCCACAGATGCATGTGGAGAGTCTACACAACCTGGTGGGAAGGGGCTGAGGTCCCAGTCCCACCCAGGGGGTACTGTTAGGGACTGCACTCCTGAACCCTTGCTCACAGGATGTGAAAAGCAAACATGGCACTACCAGAGGAGAGGCAACCTGTAACAGCGTGGAACAAAACCTCTGTGCTGGCAGTACGGGGAGCAACTTGAAGTATGACCACCTAAACTGAGGAAAACAAGACAGGCCCAGTGGAGGGACAACGGAGGGGTTGTTGCCACTTGGTTTTTTCCCCCCAAAGAGCTTAGACATGCTTCCTGTCCATTACACACCTGGGGGGCAAGCACCGAAGGAGGGAGCCCCTCATGTTCTCTGCATGCCAGGCAGGCTGTGTGTGCCCGTGGGGCTCTGGGCCATCCCCAGCCACACCCCAACAGCCCCCGCCAGTGGTCTGGCACAGGCACCCAGTGTATGCAGCACCTAGAAGCTGCTGAAATGCAGTTCTTCTCCAGACCCTTCCCTGCTGGGACTGTCCTGATGGAAACAGCCTCGGAAACATTCCTGTTCACAGCTTGATATTCCTTGATCATCTGCAAAACAAGATGAATTTGCTCTCTCGCGCAAAACTGTACCCCTCATGTGGCAGCTCCTCCTTCTTCTGTCGCCCCCCGGCACCCACCCGTCTTAATTCAGGTTAAGGCTGGTGGGAAATGACAAATCCTTTCCACATAAATCTTAACACTGGCTTGAGTTTGTTGAGAAACGCTGGTGATTTATGGGGGATTAGCAGATCAGAGTTGAGGAATGTAAAGAGGTTTAGGCTAACTAAGTGGAACGCTTAGAGCTGGGTCACGGAGAATTTGATGCAGGCTTAGGATTCTTAAATGGTGTGCAATAAAGAAGTAGAAGAGGGAAGCATGCATTTCCAATGCCCCTTGTAGCATGTGAAGTTGTTTTCCTGTGTTACAGTCTGGAGAAAAAGTTTGGCAGCTGCCTGTGTATTGCAGGTTTCTGGTTCCTAAAGGCTAGCATGAACAAAGCACTAAAGCTAAAGCTGCGTGCTTTTTTTTTCCTTTTTTTTTTTCTTTCTGTTGTGTTTTTATTGCTTGCAACTATACTCTTCCAGCAAATGAGGGGCTAGTATGATAGAAAAGGTAGAAAAGGTAGTAAAATAAGAAGACAGCCAGTGTCTATGAGATTTTAAAGCCAACGCAGTCAAAAAAGGGTTAATACGTATTTTCTGTGGGATAAGAAATTGATCAAAAAAACCACGGAACAAATAGGAGAAGCATCCTGTTTTTTTAGTTAGGATGGGTAAAGTGAGCAACAACCACCTTGTGCCTTGCTTTGATTGTTTTCTCCTTTGCTTTGTGGTTCTTGTGATTTTTACAGAGCACTGCATTGTAAGTTAGCACATGACACTTCCTGAAGCTTAGAGCTTAATTTCAAATCCCCAGACTCATAAACCAGCAGCTCATCACTGAGCTTGTCAACAGCTGCCTTCTGCTTTTGGCTCAGCCCAAAACTTCCAGGCACATCACTAACCCTGTCCATCGCCTGCACATCTCATCCCACACGGAAGCTAAGTCCTGGCCTATCCCTGCACAGGACAGGAGAGAACAAGTGGTGAATATCAGACAGGCAATCAAATGCTGAGGTTCAGCAGGCCAGGTGAATAATTACAAATAGGCCAGCTCGAGTAAAATTATTTGGAATGACGCAAGTTGGTGCAAAATAATATTCATGTCAGAAGCCCTGACAAAGCCAGTGGTCTCACTGCAATTACTCATGGGAATTACATTACGCAAAACAAGACCCTACTTATTGCAAAACATTTATATGTTTTGCTTCCCTGTATTAAAATAATCTATTTATCCAACTAGAGATGAATATTTCTTATATGTTTTGCAATAAAACTTCAGAGCACTGCCAGACGGTTCTTTTCCTGAATTACCCTCTTTATTTTTTCGTAAAGCCAAAATTTCCTTTAATTTCACCAACTGCAAGACAAGAAGAAGAGCAATTAAGTTTAACCATATAAGCTTTTTAATGTGGTTTTAGGGGATTCTTTAATGTTCATATGTTAGCAGATAAGCCATGCATCCACCCATTCACTTAATTACAGGCCTAGTACCTCCAGTCACTGTGTTTTTTAATTTAATTTGCTGCCCAGTTAGAATCTGAAAAAACCTTTGCCATAACATGCCTACCACCTGCAACTTCTGCCATCTTCACTATAAACTTCCAAAATGAGAAGTCCTTTACCATTGTGAGAAGGTTTATTTTACAGCGCTTCATCCTACATCCTAACCTAGAGGGCAAGAAATAGCATTTTTGTATTCTGAACTCCAAACAGAGGTAGATACACAGCGAGTTAAGCAATTACCTTTCACCTTCACTAAACGCAATTGGTACTTTCAAAAGTGACCAGCGATTCTCACTTGACTTTGCTTCCAGGTGCACAACTCAAGGCAATGTCAGAGGACCTATTTCTCGAGACTGGGGTGGGAATAAGGAACTCTGAACTTCTCAACCTGGACACCTTGCTCCTGATTCACACTCATTTGAAAACAGGAAGTAGACCCAAGATAGTCACAGAAGAGCCAAGCGGAGAAACCCATTTTCCTGAAGGAAGCTCTCCCTGCCTACCCAGGCAGGGCAGCATTTCTCATTCCAGCCCTTTGGATCATTAATTGCAAATAATTCAGTCAAACTTTACTGGCTACAGTATTTCAAGCCATCCTTCAGAGACAGAGCAGTGCGTACTTGTGTAATAATCTTTAAATTATCATGGACTTTGACTGAGCAAGGCTTCCATAAGTGGATATTAGGAAAAGCTTGAGCTCAGTGCAATGGGGTGAGACATTCATCAGCTAGATGTGAAGGTTAGGGGCTGCATCACAGTCAGAATATTAAAAAAGAAACAGATCTAATTAACATGTGGCTCTTGTGCTCACTTATTGGGTCACTGCTGGAAACGTCAGGGATCACTTATCTGACCCCAAAGAGGGCACACACAACTCGTTAAAATGCATTTCACTTTGCAAAAAAAAAATTTATATTAACACAAATCATTAAAAACCGATAGGGCTCGAATGTGGTGCCTTTAAGAATCTGATGAACTCTCATCTATGATACTCCATACAGAAAACTGCATGACCACCACACAAAGGGAATTTCTGCCATTTCACACCAGCGTCAGTAGAACCATGGCAAAGATGAGAAACTGGCCTCTGGCTCCTTGGCTGCTGAACACCAGTGCCATGCTGAAGCAGGTACTGAAAGCTTTTTTTCCCCCTCTGCATCATCGGCTCCCAGGGCACAAATGCAAAACTGACTTAACACAAAATCCATCTGGGGAAATCCATATGGCTTAGTGCTTCAGACCCAGAGTCTGCACTGCCAGTGACACCTGTATAAACCTCAAAGCAGGCATCACTGAAGCTTGTGCTTGGCCTGTTGGGACAAGGAGCTGTGCAGGAAGGATTAAGCACAGAACTGGATCAGGCAAGCAGTAATGTAAACCTCAGTTTGGCCGTGGAGTGGATGGGGTGGGAAGTGCTGCAAGCAGTATGATATGTCTTTGTAACAAACCGCAGCTGGTGTCGCTGCTGGAACATGCAGAAGGGCTTGGAGGACGGACACTCCTACCCTTGGGGTGCCATGCTCCAACCAGAAACCACCTTGCTCCTGGGATCTGGGTTGGGGGAGAAGTAAGGCCTTCATAAGGCTTGGGCATGGCCCTCAGGGCACAGCAGGCCAGACTGAGCAAAAGAGGTGCTTTGCATTAGGAAAGGCAAATGATAATGATACAGTGAACACAGGGAGAGCAGTCCCAGCCCTGGACCTGCTGCTAATGCTGGCAAATTGTATCACCTTGCAGGATGTGTTTCCCCCAAAAAGCTCAGTTGAACAAGTGGAACCAGGGCAGAGCTGGCAGGAGACAAAGCCTGGTACCCTGTCACATGGGTTAAGTTTCCATGTGCCAGAAACACTCTCATTTCCAGGCTTTCCCTACCACTGAGCATGTCAGGTTGTGGTATTTTCTCTTCTCATCCAGGCTGTGAAAGGCGCAGTGTTAATACACCCCTACAGAGATAATTTTGAGGCACATCTAAGCCAAAAGCCATCCTTCATGGGTATTCAGAAGCCCAACATCTATGGACAACTTATGCAAGGTCCCATAGGGAATATGCGGCGAGACACAGATGGGGACTTTGACCGGCACCAGCCAAGCCCTAGTTTTGTAGTGACCAGCCACATTACTGCCCTACGTGCGGACTCTCGGCTGACAGATACAACTGTTGCAAATCTTATTTAATCAATATATGTTAAGGCTCTTAGGTGGAAGTTTCTCCAGATACAGATAGCCCCAAATCAATACCACACTTACTCATCAGGGCAAGGGCTATGGTAAGATGAGTGTGTTTGCCCTGCACTTAATGACTAGAGCCTCAGCTCTGACTTGGGATAAGGGTCCTGTGGCAGTATAAACACAGAAGAGTAATGATTACCAGGAGAGGGGTTCTTGAAAGGCTCCATCTCTCACAGCAGAGATTTTTGACAGTCAGTGACTCAATGTTCTGTCTTTCATAACCATAATGACTCACAGCCCCAGGATGGAGTATGAATGCAATACAGCAAGTACTATTGTTCCAGAGCCCATCAAAATAAGCAAGGTCATTTTCAGCATTTAAAAGAAAATGACAAGCTGCTGGATTAATGTGTGGTGGGGGGGAAATGCACAGAAAAAAATAAGAAGAGAGATGAGTAAATTTTCAGATAACAAAGTTCATGAGGAGTTGCAAACTCAAATCTTATAACCACAAGCAAGACAGATCAGAAGCTTGACTTTGATACCATTTGCTCTGCTATAAATCAAGATTAACCCCATGTGGATTTATAATAGGGTAAGTCTGGCATACAACAAGAGAAGGATCAGGCTTTGAGCACCAAGTGCATCTGGGTACCTTCTGCATTGCCTAACACTGTGAGGATGAGAGAGACTGTGCCCCACCACTGCACTGCCATACAGCTTAGAGACACATCTTAGGATAAGTAAATTATCTCTGAACATGTGGGAAGGATGACTTAGACACAGGAGGTAGCTAGAAGCTGTAACAATTCCCGGGTTATGTCCGAAATGATCTGCAGCTCCTCAAATCTGATGTCAGGGTTAGAGGTTGAGATGGCTGATGCAATGCAGTTTTGAATTAGTAAGATGGAACTTACATAGCTGGAGCACTATGCTGATTTCTGAACAAGGTGGACTGTGATTTTTTTATGTGTTCCAAAAATGGAAACCCACTTGGATAAGGGGTCTTCTTTCTCAGAATTGTTGAGTATCTGCCAGGAGGTCACTGGGTACTCAGTACAGCTGAAAATCAGACCATTCAAATGCTGCCATCAGGAAGAAGAGCCTCTTTAGCGATGCTGATTCTGTGGTCTTGTCTGATGCACAAGATTTCTGAAGATAGCTCCCACGAAAGATGAGTTTTATGCATGAATGTTACACAAAAGTGAGTCTCATCCCTCTCTTTCAGAGTTCCTGCACACCATTTGGTTTCTGTCTTTCACATGGTGAGTCAAAGCAGAAGGGACAAACAATCCATCTCATCTGATTGACAACTGGACAACATTTCTATCCTTCCTAAGAGGACACATGATATTCTTTCCCTATCAGAGAAGCATTTCGGCCAGTAGCATGCCCAGATAAGTTTCCTAGATCACAGGAGAGCTGTTCCCTCCTGTTGGTGTCATGTGGCCTAATCCTGGCTGCCCCTGCTCAGGCAAAATGCCACTGGTGGATACTCCACAGTGCTGGGGCTCCTCAGGGGAAAGGGTCTGCTTTGGAGCGAGGTGACAAGTGCTGGGGAGTGAGTGCTGGGTATAGCTTCCCAGCCTGTCTGAAGAGCAAGCACAGCCCAGCATGCCCCAGAGGAATCTGTGATTTGGTGAGAGGCAGATTGTGCCCAGACCCCAGCCACTGGAGAAGGCTTGTGTGACCTCCTGCTTGCAGAGGGGGCACTCCGGTATCTCAGAGAGAAGACCACAAAAAGTTGTGAAATGTAGCCTGCAAGGTCACTGGTGTGTGATGCGTTTTAGTGTCCCTGGTGCTGCATGTAGGACCACAAGCCTTGTGCACTACCCTTGGGAAGAGGAAATAGCACCTACACACTTCAAGCCTGAAGAAGAATAAGGGGCAGGTTTGACATTTGACTCTTCGTGGTAGGCACTACCTAGGCAAATATTTGTAAAAGATAGCTCTGACTCTTTGAACAAGGAAGGGAAGCGGAGGGGCAGGGACTTGCCCAAGGTCAGGCAGGCAATCTGCAGCAGATCCAGAGACCTTTGGGTCCCAACCCAGCCCCCACACTCCAGACAGGGCTGCATTTTACCAAGAAACAACAGCTTCACGCCTCGCTTTGCCTGTCTTATGTTTTCTTCCTCTTCTGTGCTTGGACCTTGCTTTGAAATCCTGAATGGTCTCCCAGTTTCTCAGATCATGTTTCTGTTGTCGTGAGCAGTGCTTCTGGGTGCAGTTGCTTGGATCACTGAGTCCAAAGAATCTGAGATCTGGGAAGAATGTCATCCTTCAAAACATTTAATCAGCACAGTCATTCCTCTCACCTATAGAAAATGCCATGAAGCTTATACGGTTCTTTGCTACTAATTCACAGACCACCAAGAACTGGCATACAAGTAAGTATTTAATGGAAACAGGAAGTTGCTTGTCCATAACATATGGTGTAGGTCACTGGGATTTCCAAGACATGATGTTCTACCTGGAATATAAGGAGGGGCACACATTAATACCTGATAAACTGTTGACTTAAGTTTCGCAAACACCAGAAGAGAGAATGAAGCTAACTAGTATTTGGATGAAGAGGAAAGTAAGCCGTACTTTCCCCATGGATATGTTCTGGTCACAGGTCTAATATGACTTAAGACAGCGTTTGCTGACAGTCAATAGGAATTGTGATTGTCTTCTCTGGTCTTTGGGCAGGCACGCAGTCTGGAAAGACCAAAATGGCCCCAGCCTGATATAGACATTTCAAGACCCCACCAGGGATGTTTTACTTTTGGTTTTCTGTGTTTTCTTACTGGGAACCAGGTGCTACAGTAGCAGTACAGAAACCTCATAAAATCCCACATCAAGCCTTGCTTATCTAAATATGAAAAGCAGCTCCTGCTATGTGATACTTTCTGATCTACATTTTACCTGAAGCCTGCAGATAATTTGCAATGATGTGCTCAGTCTGCACACCAGCCACCCACGCTTATCTGCCCACTCCCTTGCACAGAGGAGCAATGATGGGAGAGAGGAAGGAGAACTCCATTTTGCAGGGAGACGCTCCCACAAACTGGTCTTTTGCTACTGAAATAATTGCTGCTTAGCACAAGCCTCCTTGTCCCATATTTTCCTTAGAGTCCTCTTTTATTCCAGATCTGAGGTGCAGAACATCAGTCATGTTGGATCAGCTGAGGCACCCACGTTGCTTTTATAGAGCTTCACGTCATCCTTGGGGTTTTACTGTACCCCTGGTGTGTTCACCTTGTCTCCTGCTTAGCCTGGGAGGCTTCTTGAGGCACAGAGCATATCTGGCTGCTTGCTGGGCTCCTTCCCTTCCTACCAGCAAGGGAGGGCTGTGAGAAGCTCTCTGCATGCCATGTTTCTGTGGTCCAGAGCCGGGCATGATCCACTCTGACAAACACAACAGTTGTGACAAACAGCAGGGACAAGTGCATTTCTTCTCAAAACTTGAGTCAGATTTTGCCTCTCCATATTTAGAGCTTTAAGCTGCAGACATCTGTGCCTTTTCTGACTGTATTTCACTTGAAATCAATAAACAACCAATACAATTAGTGTTTCCAGGGTGAAAATTCAACACAGGGAAGGGTTTTGGTTTTTTGAAGCAAGAAGGTTGTGTTGGGATGGAAAGTCCTTGGGGAGCTAGAAAGCTTTGCAGTCCTTCCCAAAGCTTCTGATTTAATTTGGAGAGGTTCATTAGTGAGACCGCTCTGATGGTAACCTCAACGGCTTTATTCCAGGTGCGCCAACAGCTAGCAGACACCACCAGGAAAGCAGGATGGATGTTCAGCTAGTGGCCCAACAGGGCCATCAGCTGTCTGGAATGAACCATAAAGGCACCGCTGATACGGCATGGGGGTGGTCCAATACAACCAGAAGAGTAAACAATGAGACCATTGTACAAAGCAATTAGGATCCATTCAAACAAAATATGCTTTAATAAGGCCTGATTTGTATCTGCCGGTATATGGAGCAAAGCTCAGGTGATTCAAAGCCTTTAGGACCAGACCAGAGGAGCATCTTGCATGTAGCAAGAGGGGTTAAATGACTTTTGGATATTTAAGCAAGAGAATGGTGATTACAACAAGGAAGGTGATTTTACCTCTTCATATGGATTTGATAAGTACCATAAAACTCTATTTGAGTTAAATGTCAGCAGTTTTAAAGGGCTTTTGAAAAAAATTGTAGAGGTGGCAAAAAATGCTAACATAAACAATGTGAGAGTAAGGAGAAATTCCTGCAAGGAGAATTATGTGAGTCTTGTGCTGCACAATTTATCAAGACAAAAATTGAGAGGTAGCTCAGACTGGAGTGGGTAAGGGCCCTTGCCAAGAAAAATGGGGGGTCTCAGCTGGCTATTGTGCTCAACAGGACATGAAAAGACATGAAAAACTGGAAACCTCTGCTCAGAAGAATGAAAAGGGATTCAAAATTCTCAAGGTGTGCTCTATCAAGCTGTAAGTAACTGGCCTCAAAACAGAGGTCGCCAGGTGATTGCTCAGTGGCCTAGGACACGCGACAGACGAGACTATTTAAAAAGATGCTAGACAAGGCTTAAGCCCAGTTAGCTGACCTTCACCTCAGAACCCAGCATCAGGGATTGCTCCATGCAGCGACAGGCACTGCTGCAGTCTGCGGAAAGGGAGGAGAAGGTGCGGAGCAGGGTCAGATGGGCCCTCAGAAAAACATCTCCACATCTGAGACCTACAGCCTCAGCTCTCCCAGTCTTGCAAATCCAAATAGAAAAGCCTGGGAAGACATTAGCAAGGCTTTTTATTTTTGGTTTAATCCTTGGAAAAAAAAAATATATATTTTATATCAAGTACCTAAAAGTGTTGCTTACCTGGCAAGGGGATGCATTACTCATGCTGTGGTGGAAAGAGAACCTCAGTAGCAAGGGCAGAAGGGGGATTTTTCTTCTGCCTGTGATGGGGAGCACAGGCATCTGTGACTTTTCCTCCAGTAGACCTGGGCTGCTCTTCTGGATCACTTCTAGCGTAGTCTTACATTGACAAACCTCTCAAGCAGTTGCTGGACAGATATCAGATCCTGAATGTAGATGGGGCTGTTGGTGTGACCTGAGTGGTACAACATGATTTTGGGGATCCTTCAGTGGAGAAAAACTAGATACCTAAGCTGATTCCAGCACTGTCCTTGACCCAGCTGCCTCTGTATTATCCACTATTTATGGCAAACAGACACGGGCCACTCTGCCTGAAGCAGAAATAAAGACCACTGCGTGAGGAAAGAAGTAAGAGTAAGAGCCACCTGCATGGTGCCTTCTTTACCAGAGGGATCTGGGGCTTTGCAGGAGCACAAGGTGAAGTGCCTCTTGTTCAGTACAGCGCACCAGCATGAGACCATGAGCCAGTCAGTGTAATCCATATGTTTTCATGTCTGAATTGCTCCTGTCCTTGACCCAGGAGTACAAGCTCAGTCCTTCATCTTGGTTTGCAGCTATACCACTGAGCTTGGGCTGGACAGTCCAAAGTGGCTGGACAAGATGGTAACGCCCTTCAGGGGCCAACATGTCTCCACCACATTAACTCATTAACCTTCTAGGCTTGGGATATCCCTTTGACCAATCAGACAATTGGTGTAAACAAACTACTGTCTTAGAAGGTTTAGAAATAAACTCTTCTCAGAGTCAATTCTTCCTAACAGGATTTCTTAAATCTTCTTCTGAAGCAGCTTAAGTTGGTCTTTCACTGTTGTTCTCTCATCTGTGCCAAAATCCCAAAGTGTGAGACACCAAATTCATACAAATGTCAAGTGGGACTACCCAAAATGGGTGATGCTAATGACCTACAGCCGCTTCTCACCTTTAAACTACCATGTCAGTGACTGCTGCCTCTTGACCACTGTCACCTCACTGCTGTCCTGAGGCTTTAGCAGGGGACCCAGTGGAGGACGCAAGAATACCACAATCACCTGAGTCAGTAGGATGAGGCACCCATCCAGACACCCTCAGATCAAAGAGGATCCAGCAAAGACCTCACATTTATTGTGCTTCCCCCCAAGGCTGCTGGACCACTCTGTTCATCCTGCAGGGTGAAAGAATGCATCAACCTCAAAACTTATTCCAAACATTTCACCACTTAAATAGTCTTAAAAGCAAATAGTAACAGCTAAGGATCAAGCACAAGACCCTCTGTGATTTAGCTGAAGGAATACCAGACATGTCACAGGATCTCTAACTGCAGTCTGCAAAAACATTGGCACTCTGTGCTCAGATCCTCAGTTCCTGTCCTCAGGTTGCCACAACATAATACACTCCTTTTTTTTCAGTAGTTAAGGGTTGTTATTACCATTTAACTTTGCGCAATGGTGATGAAGCCAAGTGGGAGTGCATAGGGCTGCAAGCAGCCTTAATTCCTTGAGCCAAACCTGAACTCCATAAAATCAAACTTGGACTGGCAGTGTTTATATAGGACAGCATGTGGTACTTCTGCTCTGTGGCGTAAGCATCAATACTTCTCAGCTCTGCAGAGAGGAAATAGGAAATACTTTAACTGTATGCATCCTTACTTTCATTTCCTTTATTTTTTTATTATTATGTGCAGCCACAAAGTTTTACATTTGTTGCAGCCTGCTACTTCTAGCAGAGACCTAGGCTTTCAATGTTCTCCAAAAATTTCTGGAAGTATTTTGGTTTTCTAATGGGTTTCTCTTCCTGCAGGTGAAATTTAAGCATATCTCTTCAATGGCTTCACATGTCTCAGAACTGCATCTTACTCTCTGTCTACGTCTCATTCCACCCCACAACTGCAACGCTAGAGCAAGTACCCTGAGGTCAACACGGTTAATTACCTTGGGTGGAACTGGGATCAATATCTGTCCTTCATATTCACTTTCCACTTTCTGTTGAAAAGTTCTTTATGGACTGCCAGCGTCTCTTCGCTGGTGGGCTGGCTTTAAAATGTTTGTCTTCTTGGTAATAAACTGCCCTTTCCACTGTTTCCTCTGGTAATATCTAGATTTTGTAGGCCACCTTCATAGGTGGTCTAATTTAGGCCAGATGCACACACTTGTTAACAAATCCGTGATGATGTATAAAAGCTCTACATTTAGAAATATCTAATAGGGTATTTGAATAGTAAAAATTAAAAAGAAGAAAAAAAGAAAAGTAAAATGAAGCTCTATTCTATAAGTCTGTGCAATGCCAGTAAAATAACTCAGGAAAAGGTGGCTTTTGCTGACTGCTGAAACCAGCGTCAGGTTTTAGGTACAGCAAACTAGTGGGAAGTAATCTTGATAGTAAATTGCCCCAAACACAGACCCCCAGCTGAATGCTATACAAGCTCAGAGGCGCTTTGAGATCCAGGCTCAACAAATCACTTAACATTCAGTTGTCATTTTCATTGAGATAACACCTTAGGAAACCTAGGGAAACAGAGCAATGCATTTTTTCAATCTCATTTGAAGCATTCCAGCTGTAATCCTAAAACTCGTTTTCAGACAAGCAGTTGCTGACCTCAAGAAAATACTTACTGCAATTGCTGAAAATGCTAGGTAGTCTTCCTGAGTCTGCATCTCCTGGGATGATGGACTAAATCCAGCCTCAACCTTAATAAGGAAAGAGTTTGTGAATGCTGGCTAGCAAGTTCAGTTTTGCATACCTGTTGAGGCTAGCTGTCTAAAGAGACTGTTCCTCATGGTGGCACAGGAGGTGAGGTGCACAGCCATTCAAGAAATGCACAAAATTCATTAAATTGCAAATACTTTCTAAGCTGTAACCACCTAAGCCCCTAATACACACACTTGGAAGGTAAGGCTGACATTCTATGATACCAAAACTGAGACATTTCCCTAAACTGCCTTAAAATCTTAGAAAATTTAAGTTGCCTTTCATAACATGAAGTTTATTGTGAATGTACTTGAAACAAGCCAGAAGAAGGGCAGAACACAGGGTCTCAGCCCACTTTAACATTTTAATGCTTTTTCCTTAAAGGATATAGAGACTGAAACCCAAAATCTAGGTAAGGATATCCAAGGGTTTGAAATAGCTGAAATTCCTGAAAACTTTGCCAATTAATTCTTTCCTTCTAAAGTCAAGAAATAAATTGCCAGCCTTAGAATCACCCTTTCTTACCTTACCCCACCTCAAATGGGGTAGTCTAAACTTTCATCTGGAAAAAGCAAGTAGCTGGTTTACAAGCAGACTTCTTTTTTTGCCACTGCTCTATCAGTACTTGTGGAGATCTAGAAACAAAACCAGAATACAACCATGAACTTAATTCAGGTTTCTCAGCTAAACAAAACAAAAGGGTGAAAATATCACCTGGCTGGCTACTCAGCAGGGAGTCTCTGAGCTAACCTCCATGAGCTCTCAGCATATGCTGTTTCCTTAACATGGGCTTGAGCTGCCGCAGATTGGAGTAGCACTATCTTAATTTACCCCAGATGGAGATCTTCATTTCCACTCCCCACTCCTTTCTCTCTTCTCTGCACCACAAACTAAGTCCAGACTCTGAGAGCCTCTGGCACCATTCCTGTAAGCCTGCAAAATTCACAATATTCAGAAGCTGCAGTAAACAGAAGCTGAAGATAGTGATGTTTACTGCTGATCCGGCAAGGATTCGCAAAATATCAGGAGCCTTATGACAAAACCATGTGAGCACAAGCAGATGACTGTAACAGCACTGCATTCTGATACTATCTATGATTTGTTGAATATCCAGTTGCCCAGATGGCTCACAGAACCAAAAATACATTTTCAGGATTTTAAACCTAACTATGAATTTTATTCATGTCATAATCAATTGCACTAATAATATATATACATCTTTGATTTTTCCCTTCATCCTTCCAGGTCCTAGTAATTTACTGTACATGTGGTACATTACTGTTATTTTAACCAATGCTCTGTGTCAAATTAAGCTTGATATCATTCCCTCAACTTGAGTGATTTTGCTATCTGTGACCTGAAATGGTGCAGGGAGGTAGTACAATAATGTGAATATTTTGTAACCTTTCAGCCCCACATCTTCCATAACCTTGAAATTATTCAAACTACATGACCAAAGTGCTACTATGCCTCATGTCCTGAAGACTGAGCACACGCCTGAAGTCCAGCCCCCCTTGTGATGGTCCTTTTTACACCTTTTAGCACAGGGCTGTAAATTTAAGCAGAGCTGTGGACTAACACTGATTTAATAGCGATAACCCTTCATGCCTTTACAATGCTCTGTACTTACAAAGGACTGCTTAAGCAATAATTAACTCAGTGCAGCATCAGAGTACAGGAGGTGGGTCGGTGTTTGCTGTGATTACCTGACAGAAGGGGAAAGTGCAGCACTGGGGCTGAGTGAGCTGTAGCAGTGCCCCCTGGTCCAGCTCCCTTGGGCAGGGAATGGTCTCACTGAGATGCTGAGCTGAGCTGTGTTTCAGCAGCATTCCTTGGGAAGCAAGAAGAGCAAGCAGCCCCAGGAAAACCCTGTGAGGATGCAGCTCTCCAATGCCACCCAATTCAACTTGTGCATGACAAGGTGTTGGGCCACCACTGTCTATTATGTGTCCTTCCTCCAGAAGACAAGGAAGGAGACTGTACTCATTGAACAGGAAAAGAAAAGGCACTGGATAGAGAAGGGATTCCTTCTGTCAGGATACTGGTACATAAAATACTGTGATATGATATAACTTCTATTGATGGAATCACAGGCTGAGTTGATAAAGGCTGTAATGCTCATCCAAGAGATTCTCAGAAAGCATCAGAATGACCTTATACATGGCACTTTGACTCACAGACTCAAACGACTGGAAAAACAGAACAGCACATGGTTGGACACAGGTTAAACACTAGGAATGACAAATTTCAAATCCAAGGGTAACCAGGGAAACATCCTCAGGCAAGATCCCACAAGACTTTCCTTGACTATCTGTTATTCAGCATTTTTGACTATGACATGGAAAAAAGACATATTTAATAAAGTTGATAGCATAAATATATGCACAATAGCAGCTAATGAGGACAATACATCACTGACAGAGTAAATATCTAACAACAAAGACTACTGGTTTTATATAAAAGCAGGGAATGCTGAGGAAAACAATGATTAAGGCCCCACGTGGGTAAACAAAAACTTGAAGCCAAAAGCAAATGAACCAAAGTGACTGAACAAACAAAAATGCTAAGTGCATCATGCAGGTATTGAAACAACAAAGTGTTGGCTACTCTCATGAGCAAACCTACAACACAATCCAGTGTCTGTAAGCTGCTTTTTGGCACACACAGAGTAGAAAGATTTAATGGTGAAAGGGTTAATCAACAGGATTAGGTCACTAATTGCTATGGAGGATTCTTTGTCAAAGGAAAATTTAAACTCAGGGCTCATGTTTTTCCACAGAAGTCATGCCTTGGGTCTGGTTGATTCATGGAAGTCACAGATTTAAATGTTCTGGCTTCAGTGAGTGACCAGAACTTTTAATACGCCCTGTGTTATGCAAGAGATCAGACATTTGATATAATTTCTAAACTTTGCAGACTCTTAACTGAGAAAACCAGCAGATGAGTGTTCTCCAGTTGTGTGAGCACTGGGTTTGTAACTGTATCCTGAACTGCAGCTACCTCCCTAGGTAAGACCTGGCTGATAAAGTAGTAACTCCCTTCTCAAAGCCCTTAAAAGCATGAAAAGTTAGAAATTCAGGGGATCCTGTGAACTAACGTGAGGTCTTTAGGGTAAAGATCTGTTTCAAAAGTGGAATAAATTTCTTATTTTTCCATCCAAAAGTAAGAAGTGAGAGGAGTTGCAGATTGAGACAGTTTTATGAGGGTGTCTGCCACATGAGGTGCACATGTGAGCTGTGTGTCAAAGTTCCTCCATACCCGTTGAGATCTAGAGACCTGATTCACATGGTGCAGGCATTTGGTATGTCCCAGGGTATCCTGCCTATGCTCCATCTTCTTCTCCAGAAGGCCTCAGGTCAAGCTCCAATCTACCCACCCTGTATGGATATCTTGATACTGCAAATCATCTCATATAGCACTACGTGTCACGAGTAGGCGACCAAGTCTTACCCCAGGCAATGGAGACCAGTGACTGATTCATGTTTCCTGTAAGTAGCTGTCTGTATGTGCCCACCTGAATCTCTCTCTAGCCTCCATTGATTACAGGGATTAGGTCTTCCCTGGTTACAGGGATGGTTCAGATGCCCAGCTCATGTAGTCAATATCTAAAAGCAGGTGTCTGAATCAGCAGCTGCACCCCATCCTCGAGGCTGAATTTCATTGCCCATCATAAATACCTTGTGCTATATGATGTGTCCCTGACTGTCCTGCCTGCTTTCCAGCCATCACTCATTGGGGCACTCATATCCACCAGCCTCATGCAGGTGTCTCACATGCCCTCAAGGGTCTCAAATGGCACAGAATGCTGGTTTCAGGTAACCTAATGATGTCTTAGTACTCAATGCAAAGTAGTTGTCTAGGTCTTCTGGGCCACTGATGAAGAACAAGAAGTAAAATCAGAAGGTGATCAATCTGTTAGCTTTAGGCACCTTTTTTGGCATTACTTGTTTTACAGTACACTATTCTCACAATATGCAATTGTTTTAATCTAATCTTGAACATTACATGCAAAACCTTTTGTCCAACTGCGTTTTCCTCAATTCCTATCCATGTCTTCTTGTCCAAGAACCCGCCTCACATCGACAGAACAAATTCGTATAGTCCAGCAGTCAGCCGAATCAGTCAAATAGGAGTTAACATTTGACACTTTCTTCCTTTTCCTCTTCAGCTGGTGGGAATAACTTGCTGGGCACACAAAAATGGATCCAAGCATCTTATAAAGGAGGTATGAAAATGGGAAACTCTTCAACGCCCACCAAGCATTTGGGGAATGCTTGGGGAATCCATTTCTGTGGTTAAGCCAAAGCCCTCTCTTAAAAGCAACAAGATACAAGAAATAATCCTTCAGCAAAACCAAATGGAAAAGGAACCCTATAGCAGATTCCTTCATCTCATGATGGGCCTTCATGGAGAGACTTCCCAGTGCTCCAGATGCCTCCGAGTCACGCCCAGCATGCCATGGGCAGAGGCGAGGGTGAAGGCACGGCAGTGCCATACTGGCCCAGGAGCCATCCAGTCCATTAGCACAGCTCGTCATCATCCAGATCATTCCGACCCCCATCCAGGGCTGGGCTGGGCGTGCTGAGCCGACACACCGCTGGAGCCTTCACTAGCTCATTTCAGAGCACAGACATGCCCTATGCATTCAGTCCTGGCCCTAGCACACGGAAATAATGCTGACAGCAGTTCCATGGCCCTCAGCCAAGAGTTATATCATTCCATTCTTTTTAATAGGAAATGCATGTCTTTCTTCATTTACTTGCTGGCATTCAAGATTTTAGAGCTCCTCACTTTGATTGCAAGATTCATCTTCAACTTTAAAAATCAGACATTGTCTTAAATGCAATGGTTGATAATAATGCAAGATCACTTGTCTCCTGAATAAAAAAGCTAAAGCTTTAAGACACCAGGTACTCAAGAATAACCAGCAGACTGAGCTCTGTCTGCCAAGCACCCACTGGTGTCAATGTGGAGGAGGGATTAGGAGAGCTGGGTACACAGTCCTAAACCTAGGCATGGGCTCCATGTAAACAGCATGTCCATCTGCAGTTCTCCTGTCCTCTATTACCTCTCGAGCTAATGATAAGTTGAACCTGTTTTGGCTTTAAACATTTCTAAAGATCTTACACGCTAGCAGCCTCCTGTTGGAAATGACAACATTTACACTATTATTTTCTAAGGTACAGAGTGAGTGTCTAAGTACTTGAAACACATACACACAGTTATGGAAGAGAAAGAGAGAAATAAAATTTCCCTCCTGCCCTGTTGCTTGAGACTAGTTTTTCATGATTAGCAAAACAAGGTCATGATGAACTACAAAATGCAATGATTGGGACTGATAAGTTGCACACAAAGCTATAAATACAGAACAGGAAAAACCAGTGATCTCAGCAAGGCAATTGCCAGTAGGTGAACTAATGAAGCAGACACAATATTAACATCACTTCTGCTGTCCCGTCTGAGTGCTGGTAGAAATAGGAAAGGCCATTATCACACTGACATCATCTTAGTCCTTGCAAGCACACTTCTAGAGAAAAATAAGCCAGAAGGGTTTGCCAAACTTAATGGATCTTTGTTCAGGAATCTTTTTGGTGTTTAGATGAACAGCTTTCTAAATTATGGGGGTTAAAAGTGAGTAATTCTCTGAACACGACTCTGAGGAGCCTTTCAAACGTGTGCTCAGACACTACTTGAAATCCACTCCACCTGCAGCATAAGGCACAGCATAAAGATTTTACTGCACAAATGCTTGATTGATACCATGTATTGTACATGGCAGAGCCATGCTTGGATCCAAGTCTCAGTAAATACGTGGAAGTTCTTGGTTAACACAATAACCAAGGCCACTCCTATGAGCAGCAGCTGGGGGAGCTGGGGGTGTTTAGCCTGGAGAAAAGGAGGCTCAAGGGGACCTTATTGCTCTCTGCAGCTGCCTGAAAGGAGGTGTGGGTCAGCCTCTTCTCCCAAGTAACAAGTGACAGGACAAGAGGGAATGGCCTCAAGTTCTGCCAGGGGAGGCTTAGATTAGATAGTAGGAAAAACTTCTTCACTGAAAGGATGGTCAGATATCGAAATAGGCTGCTCAGGTAAGTGGTGGAATTGCCATGCCTGGAAGTATTCAAAAGGATGTGGCATTTAGGGACATTGTTTAGTGGTGAACATGGTGGTGCTGGGTTAACGGTTGGACTTGATGAACTTAGTGGTATTTTCCAACATTAATGATTCTATGATAAACTAATTGTGGAAGGAGACCTAAAAGGGGCCAAACCAGTTTATGTCGCTCAATTCTTAACATGCATTTTCTGCATCTTCCTTCAAAAAGAAAATCTCTAGTGCAGTTGGAGAAGGTAATATCAACGTAAAATATTCCTTACAGGCCCTTTTTTTGTTAAGTTAAATCTTTCTTTCCATAAGTTCAACTGCCCAAGACTAAAACTGAGGAAAACATCCAATTAATGAATTTTCAACATCTCTAGTAATCATGTAAATTACATTTTCTGGAGCTAAAAACATCATGACTTTCAGGTCTGCTATGTCTCAATTTGACAGTCAAAGATGATGTCAGTGGTCCTTGAAGAAGGCTGAGAATTCACCTTTTCCTGTCACATAAAATTCCCTTTTTCTGTCCTGCATGGTCAACCAAAAATTGGACCTCAGTCTCAGTTTTGGTCCAGGATTCAATATTGTCTAGTCTGCTTTTCTATGTGTAATTGTATGGGGTGGGTGGGAGAGGAATTTCCCCATGTGGGGGAAGAAGTGAAGCAGTTTTGTGTCAGGTTGATCTTACTTCAATGGCTGTCTCCTGCTGACTCTCCTGGGAGGTTTAGGAGTGAGAGAAGCACCCTTAGGAGATGAAACAGTGTGGCTGAGCGCAGCAAAGGTGATCAAAGCTGCACAATCAGTTTATCAGGATCACTGCCACCGATTTTGTGTGTGTGTACATGTGTATTATTTATATCCATGCATGGTGTAATACATGCACATTGATGGTTAAAAGGATCGTTGCCATGTAGCCAGATATTTCATAATTTTTTATGGTCTGCTCAGCCTTGGATCGGCGGATACATCGAAATGTACCAGTAAGTGCTGTCTAATAGATTGCAGAGCTCTGTGAAAAAACACTATCAGTGTTTCAGCAGTGCATGGTACATGTGTCAGAGAAGTGCACTGTCAGCAGGATAGTGTCTGGGCATCTATCCACATTTTTCTTAGTTTTAAAAGAGCCAGAAACCTTTTAGAGGCCTCGATCAAAATAGGATGAATAAAAACTAGGTTAGGCATTGTAGTTCTCGGTGCAGCTTCTTTCATTGTACATAAAATGGTCTGTATGTCTATTTGTGGGCACAGAGACTGAGTCTGAGCACTTCTTGGGCACTTAGTGGGAATTCATCCTCACAGTCTCCTACCCTGCTGCCAAGAGCAAACTGTGCCTCCTGTGACAAGCTTCAAGGAAAGGATCTGCAAAGCTACAAAACAAAACAAGTAAAAAATAAAATACAACTCCAAAGCACAAAACTCTTCCCACGTAGCCAGATTGCTTTTCACTTTTGGTTCTTGCTCTCTTCACTCTCCTGGAGCCTTGTTGTGCAAAGGTATGGGCAGAATTTGCTTGCTGCTACATTTTGAGTGTGTTTAGAGCCGACCTGCTTACACAAGATATAAAAAGCACTGGGTGCAGGAGGAGAAGAGGCAGGAAGAAGAACAAGAAGGAGGCAGAGGAGATGCAAAGTAAGGTTAGACGCACCCTTACCTGGCATTGGGTTCTTCTTCCCAGAACTGGGCATATGGTCAGGGAGGACAGAAAATGGACCATGAAACAATCCTTTTAGGTCTGAAGTTCTTAAGAAAAAATGGAAATTCTGTCGCTGATTTCTCTGACCTTTGGATTGGGACTTCCATCCACTGAGGAACACCAGCAGTGTCAAGATTGAAACAAAGGCTGCAAAATTTGTCATTAAGCTCAACTGGACAGATTGCTGTACCAGACTGGACCTCCCAGCTCTACCAGGACTAGCTGAGCTTCTCAAATTGGCCCATGTATTTGCCCAAGTGGTAATGACTCAGGGATCACCAAGGATCAGAAAGGCTGATCAGCATTCAAAATCTTGCATCCTGTCTGGACATAGAAACTGGTTCCAGCTACCCTTGGTGAGTTAGGAGATATCAGACTTTAAATCTCTTGCTTCTTGGTCTCATATCTTGCATCTGGGATCTATCTGGTGTTTGTTCTCACAGGGTCAGCAGCTTTGCCTCTATTCCAGCCTGGGAAGGAGGCACAACCACCGCATCATGCTATGGTACCTTGGTCTCTGACCTGCTGCTGAGCCTGTCAAATGTGACACTGACTGACCCTCTGGTGAAAATCCAAACAATAGACCTGACTGCTTCTTCCACTGCGCTCCCTTGCTGCTTCTGTGGCTTCCCTCCTGCCCTGTGACACATGCCAGGCATGGACTGGATGTGTGACCTCTCTGGTGTCTCAGCATGGGTGCCAGGGACAAGCAGGGAACATGTCATCTTGCAGGGCACCACATGCAGTGATCCTTGCTCAAAGGCATCCTCCATGTCCTAGCATGGTGGCCTTCCCTCAACACTTGGTTTGGAGCAGCAATCCACACAGGGACCGGTGACAGGGTCCAGGCGACACCAGACAGAACACTTCGTATCCCCTTCAACAGCTTTCTGAGGTGTACAGACTCCTTGGTGGCTGCAGGGAGGAACACAAGCAGAGGGAAAGATCTGCAAATGGCTAGAAGTGATGTATTGCAGCCAAAACTGAAGAGATTCCCAGACGTTTTTAGGAGCAGACCTTGCTCCAAGAACACATGGAATAAGGGGTTCCTTACTTTGGAGAAGCTTAGTATATTGTTGAAATACAGATAATAAATGCGGTTTTCAGAGCTTTCAAATGAAGTTGGAAGCATGGGAACAGGCAGACTCCGTAGCACACTGAAGGGCTTACATTACATTTTCACTAGTAAGTCCCAAGGTTCTTCAGGACAATAATCTCCATTCACAGATAGGGAAATTGAGGCAGGGACAGAGACAGCTCACAGCCGCCCTGCAGGGTGGTGAGGACAAGGAAGGGATGCGAGGGGCTGCCACACTCAAGCCTTCTGCTATCACATGTGATAGCAAAAACAGACAATCTTAATCTGTCCCATCCTAAAAGGGAAAGCACCCTCTTGGATTTAAACACTAAGATTAAACAGGTATTTCCTGCTTACTGCATCCCAGCACAGCAAAGAAATCCTCTCTTTGTAAAGCCATTAGCTCCAGACGCTGCATCAATAAAATGATAAAGTGTAGCAGAGTTGCTGGCAGGAACAGCATGAGCTGCCCAGGCTCCCTGAGGCATCAGGATTACCTGCAGCCCTCAGGGGAAAAGCTCATGGTGCTACGAAACTGAAATCACTCGTCAGGATATGGTGACACACATGGTTGCAAGGAAGGGAAATTTAGAAACTATGATTTAGGCTGCACATATTGTACCACCCAGTTTGTTCGGTGCTCTTTAAAGCACTCTCTGTAAGGATATGGCCAGAAGACAACAAGCAGGGAACAGTCAGAGGTTCTTTCAGAGCAGGAGAGGATGAATCACAGGTCAGTAGTGAGTGGTGCAGAGCACATGTTCCCAAATGCTCTTGCCTGTGTATTGTCAAAGCCAATGACTCCTGTGCCCCGGTGGGCCAGGCATGGATCCGAAATGGGCTGTGTGCTCCCAGAGGTACCAGCACTCTCTGCTGGGCTCCGCTGGGCTGGTTGGCTAATGGACCATTCCTGCCACTCCAGGAGCAACGGAAGTCAGTTGAAATAAAGAAGATGGATGTTTTTTGAAAGAATTGATTTTTTACAATGGCTAAGCAGCCTGAAGAACTTAGAGATACCATTATGTCAATAAGCTTAGCAGAATTAAAAATCACAAAGCCATTGTATTGATAAGTGCTCCATCTGCAATTACCAGAACAACTGCAATTACTAACAGGCACAAACAGCCTTCACTTCAGGATATTGCGGCAAGTTAAGGTAGACTTGGAACAAACAGTATTTCTTTTCCTGCAAAAATGACTGAAATATTATAAAATTATTTTGTCTCAAACTGGTACAAAAGATCAAAATCTCACACATATGTACATCTGAACACCTCATCCAGACTACATCAATAGAAAAACTTGAGTCAAGACACCCTGCGAAGTTATTTCTTTAATGTTGATCATGATTATATTTATGTGCTGAAGCATAGTAGCGTAAGTACAGCTTCTCTCCAAATGCTGGGGAGCATTCATAAGACTGTACTAAATAATATGAAATTCCATGGACTGGAATCAGGCAAAGAAAAAAAATTACTTCAGTGTATACCTTGGCAAATCAACTTGGAAAAGGAGGTCCAAACTCCCCTGTGAAACATCACTCACCACTGATGTCCATTGGGATTCTGAGCTGTTGACCACTATCCTGTGGATGCGACCATACAACCAGTTCCTCTACTGAACAGTCCACCAATCAAATCCTTCTCTCTCCAATTAGAGAGAGGATTTTGTGGGGGACTTTGTCAAGGGCTTTGCAGAAGTCCAGGTAGATGACACCTGTAGCCCTTCCCTTGTCCACTGCTGTAATCATTCTATCATAGAAGGCCACTAGGTTGGTCAGGCAGGACCTGCCCTTGATGAAGCCATGAAGAAGGAGATCTTTAAAGTCAAACAAAATATTTCAAATTACATTTGAAATGGAAAATCCAACTTTCTACTTCCAGACATATCTCAATAACCATTTGAACATGTCTCACCTCTTCATTCTTCTATCTTTCTCCTCACTTCTCAACCTCTGGGGTCCCACAAGTGTCCCCTGCCCAGCCTTAGCCATTACTTGGTCATACACTCCCCATTCTGTCCCTGCTGGGTGTTACCACCTCCTGGTACCCAGCCCACTGCTTGAATCCAAGTAGCATTAGCTTCTCCCAGTGGTGGGGTTCTGGGCACACTGGGTTCAGGGCCCTCTGACTCACTGTGTCGGTGTGTGCCTCTCCTGGGCACTGGGCCCTGCTACCCATCCCTTACAGGGGATACCAGTAAGGGGATACTCGAGGGCAAAACAGGACATTATAACATGAAAACCACAAAGAAGAAATCAAGAGGTATTTTTGCCAATGCTTTCTGCAGGGTAGGGCTAGGCCTGTCACATTTGAGCTGTTTTAACTCTGTTTTCTTGGAATGCTGCTTTTCAGGCAATTCTGTATTCTCACTGCAAACCTATGGCAACAAATCTGGAAAGATGACTGGGGTACGTGCTCCTGCAGAGCTCAGTAATGCCAGGAATCCCTCCATCTTGCAGAGTTTATTTCAGTTTCTGTCTGACAGGCAGAGTGCCACTTGCTCTTTTTCAGTGAAAGAGGCTCAGAAGTAAGCTATCCTTTCCTGACAGCATGCTCTCCTTCCTCCTCCATGCTCCCCCTTACCCCTGCCAAACTGGATGAACTGGATACCTTCCCAAGATACACCCCAACTTTTAAAGCACTGTACTGCTGACATGGTCTAATTCACGTCTCCCTTCAGCTCCTCCGTGTGCAGTGACACAAACTCTCACTGACTCCCAGGAGGGTGGGCATCCTGCCTGGCTTGAGGTTTTGCATAGCTCAGAAGGCAGGCTGTGTGCCACCAGGAGCAGCTGGGCAGAGCCAGGTAGATGTTTCTCTCTGAGGGATGAGCCAGCAGCAGAGCTGGAGGCAGAGCTGCCCTGTCTGCAGGGTTGTGCATTCTCCATGGGCAGCCCGTTCAGGCTATCAATCATGTTCCTCTTCTATACTCACAGTTTCCACCAGCATCACTTTAGGACACATTGTCAGAGAAAGGTGGGGGCTGGAAATTACTGTAGCAGCGAGAGTGGCCCGTATCCTTTCAGGATGGGTTTGGTGCCCTTGACTGAGAGAAGATGGTTGCTTTACACTGATGTAGGAGACAATTGATTCAGACTTAAATAGGGAGATCATGGAGACCAAAGACGAGCTGCTCCACAGCATTTGCCTCTCCTCCCACTGGGGTCTGGTGAGAGCCCTGCTTTGCCCTCATCCTTGGAAACCCTTGTCCCCTGCACCCAAACCACCTCAAGGACAGGACTGCAGCACCAGGGGTTGTAAGGTCCTACAAAGGCTTTGGTCTCTGGACACTCAAATGTACAAGAGCCATTTTTGTCACACAGCCTCAGTATTAGCTTACTCAATTGATGTGGAAAGAAATTGGGTTATATTTTGAGAATAAGATGTATGTGCAAATAACAGCTCTGAAAATTTCATTGCTTCTTTTAGCTTTTACTCTATTTGATCTGTGATATGCCGGCACCCAGTCTGAACTTTAAAACAAATGAGTAGGTGTACTTTTTCAAATGACACATGATTAAATTGTGGGACTTGGTGGCATGAAAACTGGAGGCCAATAGTTCAGACAAGTTCATAAAAGACAGATCTACCAAGGGCTGCTGGAAGTAATGTTCTGGATACAATCTCCAGGCCAAGAAGATCTTGGCTTTGCTTTATCACTTTGCTTTTATCTCTTTGCTTGAACTCCTGTTACAGACCAGACTGAGCATGGACTGAGCTGTGCGGACTTTTGCTCTGCCTGCAAAAGGTTGTTCTTCCCTCCATGCACAGCATCTCTGCCATGAACATAAAGCTCTTTTTTCTCCAGTGCACCTTACTCTACAGAGCCACACTTTAGGTGAGACATCAGCTTGTTCTGGAGGGGTATTTGCTTGCTTGGGTTTTGGTTGATTTTTTTTTTGAAGAGCGATGTGGTTAAATAAAAAGAAGTGCAGGCTGGACTCTTGCATTATTCATCAGAGTTAGGCAATCCCAAACAAAAGCCAGGTTGGCATTAATGGGAGTTTCATGCATTACTTGTTCCTCAAGGAGATCTGCTCCAACAGAGCTAATTTGCAGCCTCAATACCATGTCTCTGTCTCTGACTTTCTCAGGATATGAGGGTATGGGAGTCAGTCAAGGCTGCTTCAGCCACCATCCAGCACGCACCCACCTCTCCCATGGGCTCAAGGTGGGGCATGCAGGAACAGTGAGAGAACAGTGAGACAGCTGACTGGGGCACTGCATGAAAGGGTCTGCCAGGCTGCAAGAAAAAGGAGAGGAAAGTCAGATGAAGGAGTGAAATCAGAATAGGAAATGGGTGCATTAGGCTGGATTTTCTCTTCCCATATAGTGCTACACAGGAAAATGTGCAGGGACACAGAGATGGAGATAGCCCAGCAGAGAGCCCGTGGAGCCAGTGGAGATGTGCTCAGCTGTGCCAGTGACATGCTGGTGTGTCAGCCCTGGGGCTGACTCATCCTCATGCCACTTTGGTGGATTCCCTTTGTTGTCAGGGGAGCAGCATCAGCACAAAACAAGGGATCACACAGCAGTGATTCTGGGAGCTGGGGAGCAGTGTTTCCACTAGAATTGGCCTGTTTGCCATGGTCTTTGCTGTGAAGAACAAATGAGACTGTGGCATGAATTGAACTTTTAAACCCAGATCGCTCAAGTGGGTTTGAAATTAGGACTGTCTTAATTAAAAATGAAAGGCTATTTACAGCATTAAGCTACCCTTTGATATAGTTAAAGTTATAAGAAGAGAGACAAATCAGAACCTGAGCTTAAGTTTGGAGATGTAGTTGTTTCACCTCAGTGGAACACAAGTTGTCTACAAAATTGATGTTTATGATAGGAACAAAGCACCCTCAGATAAAGGCAGAAAACCCCGTTTACCTGCGGAGAGAACGGGTAACAGGATGCCTGAGTTAAAATCCCTCATTCAGCAGGGCATACCAAAATGAGTTATTTTGTGCTGCTTTCTGTTGATTTAAAATGAGATGACACAGAGACAGATTAGCTAAAACCACAGACATTATAAATTGCAATTTGGTCTCAAAAGCTGAAATGCTTTGATCTGTGATTCAGTTGGGGCTAAAGTGAAGAGCATTTAAAGAGGCGGAAACACATACAAGGGAAAAAGAGCTTGGACATAAACAACTTTTTCTCAAATTACAGTAGCTGACCTGAATAAGTCTTTGCCATTATTTTCATCGGATTTTAGTCATGTCCGCCAGGAAAGTTGTATAGCAGCATCCCCACAGAGAGATTCTAACACAAAACATGGCAGTCTCTAGTACGTTCATTAACTACAAGTCTAGAAAGAATTTCTTCTTTGCTGCCCTGTTGAAGGCTCATGTTTGGTCTGGTCTTTCTGTGAGAAGTATGGTAAGAGATATGGTAGCTGATACATAAGCAATTTTTTTTTTTGAATAGAGCAAGAAGATCTAGGATTTGGCAGCTCAGAAAGACCCTAAGGGTTAAGAATATGCTTAAAGCTAAGTAGGCGAGTTGATGTGTGCTGAAGCAAGAGAGAAGCTCTTCTGCTCTCTGGAGAAAAAGGTTATCCCTTTCTCCCTTGCTCCCTTTGGAAAGGTTTCTACTCCAGACAGCCCTCCCCAGTCCACACTGCTGGTTGTGCGGTAAAACTCTGGCTCATTTTCTCAGCAATGTGAGCTCCTCTCACTGCTCTTTATGCAATCTTCTGATCTTATTCAGCCTTTTGCAACATCTGGCTTTTAAAATAATGTTTTATTTTCACCTTGTGAGCAGACCACCTTTGTGCTCCCAATCACCTTGACATGTTTCACAGTTCCTACTTTTCCCAGTGTGAAAGGGCAAGTCACAGCAGGGGAAGTTTTCTAGTGAGCCTGACCACCCACATGAGCTGGGCTGAAGCAGGGAAGTGGCCCCTGAACAGCTGGAAGTCTCTTCAGGCAGCAGCTCAGGCGCTGGGACAGGAGCTATGCAGGAGGATGATCCGCATCTTTCCCAAACATCCATAAAAGCCACCTCAAGGCCTCACTTCATCCCAACATCAGAGTACATCCAATGGAGCCTCTCTGGAGCACAGCAGAGCAAAGATGTCAGATTTGTTTTGTTTGCCACAGGTGGTTTAAAGCCGGAGAGTTTTCCTACTTCCCAGTGTGTAAACAAAGTACACCAAAGCCCTTGTCCTGCTGGTCTCACTTCTGCCTAGCAAGCATTAGCACAGCCATGTGAAGAACTATTCCAGATCCATCAGTGCTACCTTTTCCTTTGTTGGAGGTACAGTCATACCTTTATTTGTTTGTACTGCTTTTTAGAGGCTTACCAGAACAGTGCTGCAAACATTACCTTTCATCACAAGAAAAGTCCTTTCAGATGAGAAAGGAGCCCTGGACCAGCTGGGATTATCCTAGACTGGAGGCAAGAGGTTTTTGGCTGATGTTCCTGGTGGTGGCGATTTGTGATCCAATGGTCTTAGTCCTGTGTCTGTCATGGAACTGACTGAGTCGACACGCATCATAACTCACTTGGTTGCTTTGTCTCAGCTTCCCTTTGGCAAAAAACCAGCACTCGTATATCCCAGGATAATTGCACTGTTTAATGAGACATGGCCCTTGTCTTGCTCCTCTTTCTTTAATTGCTTCTACTGAAGACACACTTGCCTTAGAGTAGGATGAGCAGGATTTAATGCAGTATTTGCATAGATCTGTGGTATGAAATGCTGCTAGGAAAGCGTTTGGGTGGGAGAGTAAAGATGAACTATTGCAAAAAAGGCTCAATTTAGAGAGATCGATAATTTAAATTTAGATACCAGTTCAACATATTGCCAAGCTAAAGACCACTCTTTCGTGCACAATTCCACCCTTACCACTCATGTGCTTAAAATTAAGCATATGCTTAAATGCGTTGCCAGAGGAGGTCTTCAGAACTCCATTAGCACTGTATGTTTTTGCTCTAAATTCACTGTAATTGTTTCTCATTGAATAGATGCTCACTGAGTAAGATATAAAAAGAGCATGGGAACAAAGGGGCCCTCAATCTGAGACTTTGATCCACATATTATTCAAATACATAATGACTGCCTTGATTTATGGATTTATAATTCTATTGAGGCATTCCGGAGATTACCCAAAACATTCCAGCTCCAGTCAATGCTGGAGGGTGATACTAGAGCCCCTGCCTGGAATTAGATGGATAAAATTTAGTTGCCTGTTTGCTGCTGAGATTACATCAAAGATTGCAGGATAAGAGCAAACTACATGGCCACGCACTAACTTATATTTGGTGCTAATTCCAAAGGTTTTTTTCTATTAGACTATTCTACCCACAGTATATAGAGTTTTGGCAGTATAACAAGACAGCAGACTACATGGTGGGTGTTTTGAAAGAAGGAGCAGATGGTGGATTGCTAGCACAAGGATTTAGCAGTGCATTTAGAAAACAGATTATTTCGGAAGATGAGAAATTATGAAGTATGATTAGCCCCCTCCCTCCCCTTTACTCCCACTCCCCTCCCCAAACATATCCCCACAAGATGTTAGTTTGGCCATGCACTGTAGGACTGACTCAGCTGTGACACTGAGTAAGACTTTTGCAAGAATTCAAATAGGTGACAGCTGTTAAGAAAAAAATTCCCTGCTTCTTATTTGCATCAATACCAGTTCGTATTTTTGAATTCATTTCACCTCACACAGCAGACCCACCTTGCTGGTAACAGAGAGGATTACTAGTAAAGGGACCTGGCCTGCAAGAGGGGCTCTTCCCAGACAGTGGGGAAATACCAAACTGCTCAGAGCCTTGTCCTGCTGTTTGCTCCCAGTCTGCCACCACTCTTGTGGGTAGAGGAGTTTGTCGGTCAGTGGGAACTCAGATCTAGGATGAGGGCTTACCTTCATACCTCCCTGTCTATAAAACCTGCTTTCTTCCAGTCACTACATATGGGTTATATTGAGAGATTCAGGTGTGGGGAAGAGTGTGATGGTTCTGCTGTGTGAGCAAGAGGAAAGAATAAGACTTCACTAAGTGCTGAATCCCTATGGCAATCCATATAGTTTGGCTTCTGCGAGAGAAAGAACAGCATCAGAAATGGGGGCAACTGGTACTAATAGTCTCTAGGGAGATTTCTAGTTACATAAGGAGTCCTCTCTTTTTTTAAAGGTGGTCCTAGCATGGGGAGAGGAGAGATGAAGGCTTTGTACTGCAAATGGGTGAAACCCCTGGCAATGTGAGATGAACCAGTTTTGACTTCCTCCCCACATCTGGGACTGTGGCAGCAGGACTTAGGGGTTAGCCAGAGATCAGCCTAAGGACTGACTGCATTCACACTTACCTCTGCTTGGCCACAGTGACAACAGGGGATTTAAGAAGGGCATAAGAGGGGCTGTAGTATAAGGTCTGGAAAACTCTTCAGTGTGACACAAGGAGCAGGAGCTGGGCAGGAAATATGAGTGCTTTTCTGGTATGGTGATACAAGGTCACTCTTGTTATCAACATCTTTGCTGGTCAGCAGCCTCCCATCAGAGGCTGCTGTCACTGGTGCAATAACAGGGACCCAAGAGGAACATCAGCAGCAGAGTCTTATGTCCTCAGTCCCAGTGGCACCTTGAAATAAGGCAAGGGGAAACCACAGAGACAATACATCCTGGACAAAGAGTATCATTCTGGTCCTTTACAGTTCATCCTCTTGGGATCTTAAATCCTTGGGATACAAGGGTGGAATTCATCTGGAGACTTTGAGATTACTTGGATGTTTCAATTCATGTCATCCTAAATAAGAATTTTAAAGCAAAACAGGTACATTGCATTCTGAAGGTGCCTGTTTCTTCCAAAGACTATCAAAAGATTCTCAGAGAAATCAGCTCAGATATAGACTACTACTGTAGGCTTCCAAACAGGGTGAGATAAATGCTACCCAAAAATCCTGGTTAACTACAAGAAATGTTCTCTTGGTGGAAAAATCAGCAACCTGCAATCCAAAAAATAAAAGTAGTGTGTTACCTATGCACAAGAATAGTATGGAACATACCTGTCACTTAGCAGTAGACCACGACTTAAGGCCATTAGGGAGAAGAGGAGGCTGTAGTGATCGCTGAAGGGAGGTTATCTTCAGAGACGAAAACGTCTATTTCAGCATGAAATGACACTGAATTTAGTGTGTTGTTTCCCCAGGTGTACCATCAGCTTAGTTCATGTCACTTCACAACTTAAATGAATTCTCTCGTGCAGTTACACCGGACATGGTCACTTGGGGCAGTGTCCACCTGCCTGGAGATGACAGATCTGGGAAGGCAGATATAAATATTTTGTTCATCAAAGCAGCTATCCCTCAGTGATTACCACCATCTGAATGTTTGGACCTCATTTTTGAGTGGGGAGTGGAGTGTCTCAAACTAGATCTTACATTGTGCATCAACCACTACCTCAGCATTTCAGAGGGGAGGCACATCCCTCCCAGAAACAACCTATTTTCCATTTATGCTATGGCTTTTTCCTTTTCACTATCCAGAATTCTGACAGAAGTTTCTTCTAGTTTTAGATAGACTGGTAAGTCTGGATGGTCTTGCTCTCACAGCAAAGCCAGGTGCTTGTAATGGGAAAGGGAATTGCTTTTTTGTGGATAGGACTGATTTGGTGGTGGAACAAACTCACAAGGTAACACAAGTATTCATCTTCCCCTGTGAAGTGTGGACAACAGGTACTCCTTAGGTAGTGTAGATGTTGGGAAAAAAAGAAAATATCTTGCATCTGTATCATCTGTGGTAGATGAAAGCTGGTGGAGAACATCAGGTCCTTGACTTAGAAATGGTCAGCTTTTGAGCAAGACAGGCTGATTTTGCTTTGAAGGAGTTAATAAAGTGGTTTTTGTTCAAGAAGTCATTGCTGAATATTTGTAATCCTGGTCACACTCAGCTACAGTATTTTCTTTTTGGGATCAGATTGTGGAGACACAGGTCTCAGAGAAGCCAAGTGCCTTTGCTCTCCTTCACCCTCCTCAGTCTCACTATGGCCCTGTGTAAAATGCAGAGTTGGCTTAGAAAACTCCTTCTGGAGACTTGTGAACACCAACAACATACGGCCATTGGGCTGATTGCTGGTTGAAAACTTTCCAACTTTTTTGTGTTGTTTTCCTTGGGGGGTTTTTTGGTTTGAGTTTTTTTATTCTGAAAATGCTGACCTGACACAAAGAAAACATACTTTGAGAATGGGATGATTTTGACAATACTTTGACAGAAACTAGGCAATTTTCCAGTACAGTCTCACTTGCCAGGTGGGTTTCCAAACTCGCCCTGTTTCTTGTCAGCTCACGCACAGCACCCCTGGCAGGCTGCCCTGCTGAATCCCAGGCACAAGGAACATGGGTACACCAAGTTCCCAGAGCTTCCCTCTGCTGCATGGAAAGACCCTGGAAAAGGTGACTGATCTCAGGGCTGCCATGCTAAAAAAGCCATCCTCCCTGAGCCTTCTGTCTAAAAGTTTTGGGAATACTGGTAAATGGTTGACACACGAAATACTGTCTAAAAGTTTTCCCAAATGACTTTTGGAATTTCACCATTGCAAATGTTTATTTATTTTGGAGTAAATTTTTTTTGGTCTCATCTGTGGAGCTGAACATAGAATAAAATGTAGATACATCTGTTCAAATCACTGGTTATCCCTGACTCTATAAACAGAGAGGTGTTGCCTGCAAATGCTGCTGGGAGTAGACACAACCTCTCCTCAGCAGCATCATTCTTTCTCCCTGGGAGATCTCCACAAATGGTCCCACTCCCCACACATCCTCCCAAAGGGCTCTTGACTGTGGGGCATCACAAGATGTTAATCCTGAAAACCTTCCTAGTTCCCTGTGGCCAAAAGGAAAGGCTGTTCAGCAAGATGAAGCATTATTTTCTTCTTATCAGGTCCACAGTGGCCAAAGTCAAGGTGCTGGATCCTCTGGTCTGGAGAACACAGGTCAGCCTCTACATGGGACCCACTGGTGCAGTGCCAAGGATAACCCAAAGGGAACCCAGTGGAGGCAAGATGAGGGTGATTATGCAACATGGAGACATGGTGAAAGCCATACCAGCTCTTTTGACTACTGTGTTACACATTCTCATAATTCAGAGAAAACATGCCATTCAGAACTGATTTTAGACTCCCTGATTTTTCCTTGGTGGTTTGAATACAGCACTGACACAGCCAGATTTGCAGTTAGGGTCTGCCCAGCAGGCTGTGAAAAGGGGCAGCCCATCTTTTCCATTCTTTTCTCACCTGTGATCAGGTGACTGCAATGCCCCAGAGTGTTTGATGGATGCTGCAGTCAGAGCCCCACAAGAGCTTGACTCTGCTGCACAGCAGCTTCTCTATAACCAAGTGTGTGAAACACACTGGTTCCCAAGAGGAATTTAAGGAGGGGAAAAAAAAAAAGAAAAACATAAACAAACACACCTCAAAAAACAAACAAACAAGCCCCACATTAGAAAATCTTAAGCCAGTCTGACATTTTTGTATTGAGGGAGGAGGAGTGGATGTTGGGGATTTCATACGCTGCAGCGCCAAGCACAGCCAGGGAGCAGCCAGGAGCCCCTCACTGGTACAGGGCTGGGCTGGCAGCTGATTGAAATCACTTGGTTCACTCTTTAAAGAAAAACTTGAAAGGCTCCACCATGGGGGAAGGAAAACACAAAAGCAGTGGTATGAGGAGCTGGCTGAAGGGACAGAGACAGGCTGCAAGCTGGGATTTAGCAGGTGAAGCCTATTAAATGGACAGATCAATCAATAGCCCTTTTAATGAGAGGAAAAGATCAAACTTTTTCTCTGCAAGGGCAATGAAGCTGTTGAAATTTATAAAGCACAACTCTGATGAGGAGTGGCTGAGGGAACTGGGGTTGTTTAACCTGGAGAAAAGAAGGCCGAGGAGAGACCTTACTGATCTATGAAAAGAGGTTGTAGTGAGGTAGGGGTCAGCCTCTTTTCTCAAGGAACAAGCACGAGGACAAGAGGAAATAGCCTCAAGATGCACCAGGACAGGTTTAGTTTGGATATTAGGAAGAATTTCTTCACCAAAAAGGTTGTCAAGCACTGGATCAGGCTACCCAGGGAAGTGGTGGAGTCACCATCCCTGGAGGTATTTAGATGATATGTAGATGTGGCACTGGGGACATGTGTAGTAGTAGACTTGGCAGTGCAAACAATTCTACGTTTCTGAGATTCTGTGGCTTACTCCTACCCCAGCTCCCTTGTACTCATTTCCTATAACCAGGTAAATCCAGAAGAGCTGGACTGTGGGAGGCTGGATTTGGCCCAGAAAACTTGTGCTGGAGCAGTATCCTGCAGGGCTGTGCTGGCTGTGGCAGGGGTCCCCAGCCCATCCCAGTGTGCCAGCTGGTACATACCAGCCCCTAGCACAGAGCCTGGGGCCGTGCAATGTCCACATCACTCGGGGCAGGGAGGAGGAAAGTTAGTGTCAGCCATGCTGATGTAACTTGTTAAAAACTTGTGCTGTCAGACAACAGGGTTAGGTACAACATCTGGTTTTGATCAAAATCAAGGGAAAGAGAGGCATCCTTATGATTTATACCTGCATTTGAGGAGGCCATGCTCCTGTTTCCCACAGTGAGAACGCTGGAAGCTTCACAGGAAGAGTCAAGAACTTCTTTCAGTAAGCTGATGTGGTCTCTCCTAATTGGAGATTAGCTCCAACCCTGCCATGTTGCTTCAGAAATGTTCCTATTGGTGTTTTGTAAGGGTCCTTGTCCACAGGCAAGCAGAAAGCCCATAAGCCTCAAGAGACTGGCTTTCAACAGTGGCTCATTCTCTGCCTACTTAACTCGGAAAGCTCCCGGGCACAGGCCAGCGGGCCCGCCTGCTTGCACAGCCCCCACAGAAACGTGCAGTGCTCTAGACATGATTTTTATTCAGAGTCATGAAAATAGCCCATCCAGTCAGACAGGCACAGCTTTGTATTGTTAGGAGCTGGTTCCACTGGGGAATTTTTGAATTCAGATTGCCCAACTCTAGCTCGGCAGGGCTGGGTGCCAAGGTATTTGGGCACAAAACGGTCAAGTGAGGTTTCATTCTTTTTTTGTAGACAGACAATATTTTTATGCCCCGTCATGGCTGGGCAATCAAAACAGCAATTAGGTTGCATCAGCAGATGTGCTTGCTCTTAGTGACTGTCGGTCTCAGCAGCGCACAAGCTACGTTCTGTTTGGTACAAAGATCTTTTCATTTCCAAATAAAACTTGGACCTTTACAGTGCTTTGTCAACCATCTGAAAAGCTGAGCAGGGGTGGCATTTGCTTTTAGCACTCTCAGCCTAGAAAAGTGCAGATGTTTATCTTTAGCACTCCTGTAAGGTGAGCAGAAAATGGAGACCTTGAACCTGCTCGGCAAAGGCAGAGCACAGCATGTGCCCTTGCTCACAGTCCTGGGTAGGAACAATAGAGCAGATTCTGTTTTCACATCAGCAGAAAACCAGCCCAGCACAGCTCTGTTTCATTACTCTCTCCCCTGGTGTGGTCTGGCCCAAAATTTAAACAGCTATACTAAAAGTCACCTAACATTCCTCTGTGACTGGGGACAGTGATGGTGCTGCAGGACAAATAACCTGCCATGAGCCCTCCAAATCCATAGCGAGAAACGGTGACTCACATGGTCCTGAGCATCTTAAATAGAAGGGATAAACCATCTGCTAAGGACTCATGCTTCTGCAGCTGACCGGAGGAGATGGGCCACCAAAACGCATCACTTCTCTTACGAATTACCAAATTTAGATGCCATGAATCCTATCTTCTACCTATACAGAGCATCTGCACCCATAATTTCCCAATCATCTTGCATTCTCAAATCCACCAAGCTGCAATGAAACTTGCTGGTACCTGTCACTTTGGAAAGCTAGGTCTCAGCTATGCCTCAAGCTTCAGAGGAGTTTTTGCAGGTTGGAGCAACTAGGGGATTAAGTACAATAATACACATAAATTTGACTCAAATTAGCTGAGATGCAGCAATGAAGAAGTCTAGGAGAGAGGTTTGTCTCCTGCTGGCTCAGGTCATCATGGCTGCAGTCACATGCTCATCCTGGCATCAAGGGAGGGCAACACAGGAACCTTGTTTTATAGCTCACCACCCGGGAAACATGGTGCAAGGAGACAGTGCAGGAAAAACCCTGGATTTGGAAAGCACGGAGGAAAACAGGACTCCGTTTTCATTTGAGCTTCTTTGGCATTAACAGAATATGAACACATTTAGCAGCATGGTCATCTTTGGGTTGTCTGTAGGCTGCCTGCGAGGGAAAGTTTCATTTCTTTATGTTATGTCATTTCTAATAATGTTTGAAATTAAGATAGAACCCTTATTTTTTTCATATTGATTTTACTTCTGTTACATCCACTTTATTATTTTTTCTACCTCTCTCTCCTCCCAGGTCTGTGTATGTATTTGAGGTGAGGATGGTCAGCTTGTATGAAGTACATCATTCACTGGATGCTAATGGGACTGGCTCAAAAATTAATTTCAAATCTGAGGTCTGAACTAAGGCAAGGTAAGGTCATTTCAAAGTCTCTTACTGACTTCCAAAGAATGCTGGATACTTCTTACTTATAAGAAAAAAAATTCTGAGCTTTCCAGCCTTGGCCTTTGGCCCTTGGCTGTTGCAGTGGCCAAAGCACCAGCTTTGTGGTTGAATGTGGGATGAACTGGAAAAAGGGTTCATGAATGCTGACAGGGCAGGGACTTCTCCATGTGAAGTTGAGGGCCCTAAGCTAGGGCTAATGGAGTGGCTGTGATGTATGAGCCCAGCACCGAGAGCCAAAAGGCTCCAAGGGAGCCAAGGGGACTTTCTCACCCATGCAGCCATTGTGGACAGATTTCATCAGATGCAATTTAAAAGATATCAAGCTCTTTCCTAATTTAATTTGTCTTTACAAATAACTACTGCAGTAGACAAAGGGCTGTTCTGGGATCTCAAAAAGGATGGGAACTAGAACTCAGAGCTGGGAAATGGGAAGACAAACTTGAGACAACAGTTGAGCTGGCTGTCTGGGGCACCCCTTAAGCCTCTGCAGCACCCTGAATCCTCATCACCTCCTGCAGGGCTGGGGCAGTCAGGCTGGGTGCAGGAGATTGGCTGAAGATCTTCCATTTATTAAATGGATGGAGGATTTCAGCTGTTCAGCCTCCTTTGGGTAGAGTGGTGTTTGGGACTCACTGCTATTCACCCCATGTTAGTGTGCTATAATGTGCCTGTTAAAACCCACACCGCTCACCTCCCCTTCACCAGCCTGTGTGACCTCCTACTGAAGTAAGGCCATCAAGGCTCAGGCCAGTAAGTGGCAACCAGTACAGTCTGCACTGCACTGTGGCTCCTGATTTCTCCTGCCTATATCCAGATAAGACTCACCAACACCAAGGCTTGGGTTGCCTTCCTGCCCTGGACCCATGGCTGGAGCATGGCTACCAATGGTGACCTCAAGTGTCTACTGAGCTAAAGCCTTAGGGACTGATCTGCCCAGAGTGCTGAGAGACTCAACCCTTTCTCTCATGTTGTACAGAGCTGGGCACCAGGACACAGCCGTGGAACAACCCAGGAGCCATGGGGTGTCCCCTGACCATGCTGACTGCAGTACTAGGGAGAGCATAGCTACATGCATGGAACAGACCTACAGGATTAGCAGGGATGCTCACCCAGGAGAATGGTGGAACCCAAAGGCCAGCATCAGACACAAGTGAACTCTGAAAAAATGACATGCTGTAAGACTTAAATGCATCCTATATTACCCTATTATTCCTATAATTCAATTATAGGAATTTCCAGTGATTCTTTGGGTGTCAGATGGGCTGGTTTACCCTTTGGAAAGAACCATCCTTCCAAGCTCACTGCAAAGTGAGTTTGGCATATCTGTGGTCCTAACTGAAACACCTCTGCTCTGCATGTAGCTTAGGTGAGCTGAATAATGCCCAAGAGTTGTCCATGAACCTGTGCAAACACACACTGAACTCTGGAGAGGAAAATGTTTGTTCATTCCTTGAACATTTATCTTGTCCACCGTAAACATTTAAACAGGCCAAGGAATTCGGCTCAGAAATAGCGATGGACTAGGAAGGGAGATCAGTTTTGTGTGCCAAACAGGGATTCTCGATGCAGTAACATTTTGAAACAGGTGGCAAAAGTAGGGTATGAACCAAAAAGAAAGATGCAGTTTGGTTTGAAAGAAAGCCTGAGGCTTTTTTTTTAATATAAATTCAGTTTTGAAGTTGCCTAAGCATCTTTTTTTTAATCCTACCTCATTCTTGTGTGATGGACAAATGTAGAGAGTAAGCAGGGGGATTGCAGCACCCTCTAAATACTTTGTGAGTCATTTGCGTCCCTCACCACCCTCTATGTTTCAGCAGCTACAGCAGAAGTGACCAGACGCCAACCAGAGCAGCTGGTAGCAAAGTGCTACTGTTGCATATATTCACTAAAAGCAGCAATTTGAACACCTTATTCCATCGTAGATTTTTCAAATAAGGTTTACATCCAAGGACCTGTTTTATTTGCAACAACTAGGCAGAAACATGAACAAGAAGGGCTTTTCATGACAGTGGCTGTTATAAAAGTACTACTGTTCAAAATCTCCATCTCACTTGTTGGATACTACCCCTTTAGATGATGATTTTGCAGTATCACTGGGATATCCTGTGTGATATCCTTAACTAAAAAGCATCTCTGCTGGCAATTGATTTTTCTGCTGGTGGGAGAGAGCTCACAGTACAACCTAAGTAAGAGTACAGTCAAATCAAATTGTTTCTAGAGTGCACCACTTTAGAAAGACAGATTCAAAAGTTCAGTTCTCAACTGTGCCCATGGCCTGTGCTGTGACCTGTGCCAAGTCACTTCATCTTCTCATGCTTCCTTTTCCGTTCCAATCTTTTTGCATTTATCTCTACAGCTTGTGATCTGGGCAGATGAGTTTCATTGTGTTTGTACAATACATACTAAACCAGAGCTGTCAGCCTGATTTGTGCCTCTTGGCACTGCCAATGTTACCAGTTCTTGGTGATTTAGTGAAGGTCTGCATGTTCGGAGGCTGTCATGAAGTCTCCTTTCTTGGGATGTTGTACTGAATTAATTTTTCATTTAAAAGAAAAGTAGATTTTCAGGCAAGCTTGAAAAGGCACACACTAGAAATTAATACTTGAGAATATATGTAAAGGTGAGGTGGTGTTGTTTTTAACATTTAGTGTTAGCAGAATGGCAGAAACACAGAAAGGGCACAAATGACATAGCTACAACAGTAAAAGCAATAGAGAGTCAAAATGTTCCTGTTGCAAAGGCACTAGACAAGCAAACATCTAATTACCATGTTTTAACAGTATGGAAAACCAGTTGATTTACCAGGAGTTACATAATACATCTGCATATTCTGTGTACAAAGGAGGATGCTGACACTCAAAGGCCGTGGGGTTGTCAGTGGGGGTTTTTTACTCTTTTTATCAGGCCAGCCCCACGCTTCCCTGCACTCTGCCGCACACGATGCTGGCGGCCCAGCACTCCTCCCCTCCTCCAAACAGCACCGCTGAGCCAAGATCTGCCTGCTCCCTATGCACTGCACAGGGCAGCCCTCCAGGGAGTAAGAAAAAGGGCTGGCAAGGAGGAAACATAGACTTTCTATTTTTTTGTTGTTGATTCCATGGCTGGCTTCTTATGGAGTGTCGTGGCCTGCTAGTCTGCCTCTAAAATGGGGATAATGAGTCATTATTCTGCCAATAACAATGTGCATCTTCATTTAATTCTCCTCCTAGGACCCTTGTTGCCAGCAGGTGATGCGGATTGCACAAGGTGGGTGACAAGAAGCGACTGCCAAGCAGCAGGGGTCAGTGCTGGGGGCCCGTGGAGTATGTATGTATACCACACCAGCAAGGTGACAGCACCCAAAAGCCACCTCACACATGGACATTTTGGAGAGGTTCTGGGGAGGGAATCACCACCCCAGAGGGCTGAGCACAGTGCAATGCACTGGGGAGAGGTGGGAGGCCCAGGGGCAGGGCTCCAGTCCACAGCCAGATGCCTCCCATTGTGCTCATTTGCATGAATAAAATACAAAAGCTGTTTTATGGAATTGCCCCTCCCAAGGTGAGAGGTGAAATTACTGGCCCTAGGGTCACCCCTGGAACCTGTGGCAAAGTCCAGCCTGCAGGCAGATTTGTGAAGGGAGAGAGGAGACGAGACCTTCCTCAGACCTTATCCACCTGTGTATTACACCTGGAGACAGCAGAGGGGAAAACTTTTTACCTTACAAATAAATTGATGAATTTAATCTGGAGTTAAGCAATTTGACAAATTCAGTCTTGAGGCAAGCAAATCCAATTCCCCGCTTTGGTAGCTTTGTGCTCAGATCCATCCTAGCTTGGTAGTTCCTGAGTTTCCCATTTTATCGGATGCTGAGGGGGTGCCCAGTGCAGCTCCAGTGTGCCAGCCACAGCTGTGCTGTGCTCCACAAAGGGTACCTGCTCAGTCCCAGCACTGCTGCAACCTGGCCCTCACTGGGGTGGTGTGTTGCATACAAACCATTACATGCAATAACAAGTAAAGCACTGCTTGAACCTAAGCACAAAGGAGCAAAAAACCAAAACAATAAATGCATTTTCCACAAGGGCAGAGACAGCAGCCTTTGAATAGGAATTGCTGGATCGGCTTATGACTCAGCTGGCTGCTCCCCGAGCACTTCAGCACATGCTCAGCTTGGGATGGCCACTGAGGCTCTGTTGGCTTTGTTGGATTCAAAGTGAAACGCACGCAGAGATGCACTGTAAAGGTGTGGGATGTGGGAGACGTCTGCAGCCCTGGTAGGGCGAGGGGGATGTGTGTTGCCCACACATCCTCCCCCCAAGCGATGCGGTCACCCCAGCGCAGGCAGCCCCTCCAGGGTGGGCCGAGTGTGAAGTGGCGGGTGAAGGGCAGCCCGTGCTGCTCCCAGGGCTCGGCATGGCGTGGGGTGACACACACAGGGTTTGCAGGATGCATTTCACCACTTGGGTCAAGCCCTGCTTGTTGGAGTGGGAGGAGGGAACCAGCCCAGGCGCCAAAATGTCTGTGACTCTGCTTAGATCATAGTTATAATGTTTTTCTGCATACGGATCTACGTAAATAGAAAGAAACCATTCATCTCAGCTGGGAGGACTGGCAGTCTTTGGAGTCACCCTGTCCACTGATATCCAGCCACCTTATTTTTTGCCCACTCTTTGATTTCTGCCCTCCTCCCCCCACCAGCACTCTTCCCAGGGCATCATCTTCATGAAACGGCCTTTTGTCCATAGGTGCCCGAAGCCAGCGCGGCTCTTTGACTGGCTGCTTCATTTCACGCCAGCACCCTTAACTGCTAGTTTCATCTTCCTGGTAGCGATTGTCTCAGATGAAGTTTCAGTATCACTGTTTCTCATCTGCGGCTTGAGAGTCCCATTTTCACCAGCCAAAAGCCAAAAGCCTTGCACTTGCCTGACCTCTGCAATTACCAGCAGGACTCTTGCTTCACAGCGTTGTAGCCTCTGGCCATGGAGAACCTTTGGAGCAGGGGCCATTTGGATAAGCCACAGGAGACATAGAAACAGCACAGTTTGCTTAAAATGTCCGGTTCTTCCTGCAGTTTCTTTCAAATTCATTGCCGCGACCTCACTTGCTGTGAAGTACAGTTTTGATTAGTGTCATTTGAGTACTGCCTGTGACGGCAGAGTGCCTGTCCTCACCTCTGGAGGGTCTTCCTGTTTTCTACTTTTTTACTTCTTAATCAAAGAGGAAAGTTGCTAGCCACCCCAGGCTGCAAGTCTGCCATGGGTCTTCGTGTACAGAAGTGCAAAAGAAAGCGTGAAACAACAACTGTTTGGGGATTTCTTCCCTCCAATGCATATTTGTGCAAGAACTTACACAGATGTCCTGGTGCTGCTCAGAATATTCTGCTAGATGCACATCACGTTTGGTTTTCATTGTACCGTGAGCATCCATCTGACTGCAGCCAGCAGCTTTTAATAACTCTTCAGCAAACCCTAAACATTTGCCAATACCTTCAGTGGTGTGAGGAGTCCACAGCACACACCTCTTCTTAAAAGATGAAGAGAAAGGTAACACAACAGATTGTGTGGGAAAATGGCAAGCCCACTACATGCCCAGAATGCTGCTGCACAGAGTAGGTCCGTTTCTGATTTCAGCTATCACATTTCAGCTTCAGTGCATGGGAGTTGGGGGTGGAAACCCACTGTCACACCACTCCCATGCTGTGGGTGTGTTCAGGTCCAAATGTAAACTTTGCAGATCAGGAAGGCACCCCAAAAAAATAGTGGCCATTGCACTTTTCATGGGAAGCTTGGCATTGGAATAGATCATGTTAACTCCAAGTCCCCTGGAAATCTTGCAGCAATTAGGCAAGGCATGCAGGAAAGCTCAGAGGCCCAGGACCTGCCTGCCTTCCTACAGGCTCTTCTCAGATAGGTATTTGTCCTCTCAAGGAACAGCATATGATGGGATTAAGGCTCGTGGTGCTGCTTACTGGCTCTGCTCAAGGGCTGGAAGAGGGTTAGGCATTCAACCCAGAGTTGGGGAAGCTAACTGGCTCTGCTCATGAATCACCCCAGCACATCACTGTCCTGTGTGTCAGTACAAACCCTAGGAAACACAAGCTTGTCAGTCTGGGCACCATGCTCCAGCACAGGCTATGGCCATGCCTTGGCTTCCTCAAGACAAGAAGTATTCTGCTCTTCTGATAGCACCTCAACTTTCAGGGATGGATGCAACCATGGTACTGAAGGGGAGAGAAAAGTTGCTGCTCAGCTTTCTCCCTGCACTAACCAGTGGCAGCTAATTAGATGGTAAATGCCCCCCCATGCCTCATGTCTCTTCTAGGAAACCCTGACTTGGCTAGTCATTTTAGCATAAACTGCAAGAAAACTCTGGATAGCAGAAGAAAATGAGATCACATTAAAACTATCACACTGCCTTTCGTGGTGAGAAGAATAAAATTTCCATCTATTGCTCAGATAACTTCAGACACACTGTGCATGATCTGTTGGGTTCTTCCCATTCATTCTATTATCAAGAGCTTAGCAGCCACATCAGCTTTGTCTTCAGTTTGAGTATTTTCCTGTTTTACTTTCTCTGCAGCTTATCGAGTACAGACACTGTTCTTTGATAACTCCACAGATAACTGCTCTTTCTGGACTTTTATTTTCACCATTCATGAAGCATCTTACATGAGTGGATCTCCCTGTACTTCAGGAAGCCCTGGAAGGGAGTATCTGGAGGCAGATGGGGTCTGGTTCTCCAGTACCTCATGCTGCCCTTCATAATAACATAAAGCTTAAAGACCTACAAAGCAGTTCAAGGTGTAGGAAAGGAGAATCCAGTTTCACAGAATTACAAATCCTGTCTGCTTTTCATGATGAAGTTGTACGCTGGTAAGCATTGTGTCTCTAGAAAATAATTCTCACAAAGAAGAAGACACAAGAAGTCTGTGGCAGTCCCAGAAGGCAGCAGTCAGCTGTCCCAGCCCTCCGTTTTAACACTGCCTTGTTTTAACAGTGACCCTCACCACACAGAGGCAGTGGAGACTTGGGCCCATGTGCCAGGAGGCTTGGGAAGATGACAGTTTTTTTAGCATTTAGGATTTTCACTGCTGCCATGGTGCCCAGGTACCGACCACAGACAGATGCCTCCAAAGCAGCTGACCAGCATACCTTTTTGTTTTGGAATAGTGTCTCATGTCCATCATCCCAGTGGGGAAAAGGAAAACATGCTACAGACACGACATGCCTTGATTTTCTTTTTTTTTACTAGACAATGAATATTTTTTCCAGTCTTTTTCATATTAAATGCCAGCTTCTCTACTTTGGGACAGCTAGCTACAGGTATGCAAAGCCAAAGATATGATTTATTCACTTGTGACCCTCTCTCCCACCCATAGCCAAATAAATTGGTGTTGCTTTAACAACAGCTGCACGTGGCAGCTCAGGACACAACCAACAAAATTACCTGGCACGGTTGCAAGTTGTTCACCGCACTGACAAACAGTTACCAACCACTTTCTTCTGCTCTCCGAGCTTAATCATGTTACAGACAGCGCTTGGAAACCACATCCTTCTGCTGCAGTATGACTTGTCCCCACTGTTTACAACACACTCTCTGATTAATTGCATGAATGCCATGTTTTATCACAGGGAGAAGTTGCTGCGGATGTTCAGAGGATACCCAGTCTGCACAGAAGATGCTTTGCCCACCAGCTGCAGACACTCCCTTCAGGGACCAGGACCCCCTTTGCCTTTAGCCAAGTGCTATCCTCATCCAATAGTGGACTGCTTGGCACTCTTTCTCCAGCACTTTTGGCTCACACATTACTTGCACGATAGCACATCACTGGTGCTTTACTCAAAGGAAATCTAACAATCCTGTCAGGGAAGTAAGGAAAGAAATTCACTTCTCATAAACTGACTAGAAAGAGGCACATTCTCTGCCTACCAGCAGGAACGTGCCTACGAATAGCCGCTGTGTAAACACAGATTGCATATTGCAGAATGACATCGAGCGTGGTTACTGCCAGCCATCTCTTCCTGAAATTCAATAGACATTGATATTTATACCCAGCCTTTTAGGTTTAGCATGCTTCAGCACAAATATACATTTATTAATACCACATAACACCGGGCCTTATTGACTCTTATTGAGTCTCATTCCACTCACAGATATACATTTTTTCCTGGACTGTCATGCTTGAAATAAGTTAAGCTGAGAGTGAATGATTTTTCAACAGAGTAAGTCATATATTTAAGGCCACGTTCACCATTATTTTCCTTACTTCCCTTCACCAAAGTGATATTTATAGAGAGGGCTACATTCTGCTCAGCAGTAGATTAGTGCTAATGATATATGACTCCAGTGGTTACAGCAGAGTTGATCTGAACATATATTGACAAAACAGGGAGTGGGAATTTGGCCCAACATTCTCAGAATAGGAGTACTAGGACTGAAGTTATGCCAGGGAAGAATTTGGTCCATACTCTTTCTGAAACAAGGGAGCCAAATAATGCAAAAAAGGAAGCTGATCTGAAGTCTGTTTACAAGAAATTCCATGATCTCCAGTGATTTAGAGTCCAGCTAGAGGAAAGTTAAGTTCAAGAGCAATACAACCTGACTAAAATAAGTTATTTCTCCCTGTAAAATGACCTTTTAATAGAAATGAGGACAAATAAAATTCTTAAGACATGACCTTGCTGTGGAAATACAATCCTTTCATGTTTTCCATCTCACATCCTGTGCTGTACAAAGACATCACTTCACCTATAAAGCAGTCTCTGCTTCTCCTGTCCAGTATTCTCATGAATCTTCATCAATATAAATGCTTCAGTGGCCATAGTAAATAGCCTAGTCTGTGTGCCTGAGGTTCAGTTATACCAGACAGATCTGGAAGTTAGCAGAGCAAGAAGCAATTACGCATGTTATTATTCACTTATTTGCCCAAACAGGAGTTGGGTTCTGCCATTTCCAGCTCAGGAGACCTAGCACTGGAGCAGTGACTGCCAGGGCTTCACCAGCAGAGCAGGGTGCATTGATTACACCCTTTTTTCCTTCCAGACTGACCCTCCCTTTCCCCTCTCCTGACATGATAAATAGAGCTCATGTCTACTGCAAGACTGGGCTGAAATAGGTCAGGGAATCTTCAAAGAAAAATCTACATGCAGGAGTCATGAATTTCCATCCAGCGGCAGACAACCAGCAGGCTAGAGGAGACAGAAGCAGAAAGGAGTTGGCTGATGTTGCTCCAGGAAACTGCTGCTCCTTTTCTCTTACTCTGCAGTGCCAGATGGCTGCTCCCATCCTGCTTGCTGCATTTTGGTGTATCACAGCAGGCACTGCCTGGCTGTGCAGGAGGGAGGGAGGCGGAAGTGCCAAGGTTAGCAGGTTGTGAGGCTCTGCACAGGCAAATTGTGCTGCTGATTCAGTCAGCCAACTCCCCTGCAGGGGTCTTTCTTTAAGGCTGAATCTCAACACCTCTCCTGTCCAAGAACATCGCCAGCATCCAGAGATGAATGAAAGAAGAAAACACACCATGCAAACAAGCCTTCAGCACTTGTCTGATTTTGCTGGGGAAGATCCCATGTGCTAACTGCCTCCACTCACACGCCTAATTGCTTCTAAGTGTGGTACCTTCTGAGAAAATCCCACTTGCACTGACGCTCTGGTTTTTCAGGGTGTAACCATTGGGAAAAGAATGAAATAGGGTAAAAGCATTTTTTAAATAAAAATAAGCCAAGTCCATAACAGATGCAAATCCTACAGCATTTCAGGTCTTCTTTGTCTGAAAACAAGGAATAAAACTCTGCCATAATTTAGCCTGATCTTCCAACATATTTCTGTTCATGTCTCATGGGTTTCAATGAGAAATGGAGGTAAACTATGTGCCATATTCCAAAAGCTGCTAAGTTTTGTATTTGTTTTTTTGTATTTGAAAATAATGAAAGCCATAACTTTGCCAATGAATACAGGAAGCTAATTTCACCGATCAGCTCCATCCTTAATGTGGCATCATGCTGTACCAAGTGTTTCACTTGCAAAATACAAACACAAGTTCTGCTGCTTGAGAAACATTTCGGTTTTTCAGTCAGACAAAGACATTTGTGTGCTTTGCATTGGCCAGGCGCAAAACTGAGCCAAAGCAGTGGGAGGAAACAGGCAGCAAACCCCCAGGTTCCAGTTCTCCTCCCCAGCCAGCTGCCTCCTGCTTGCCCTCTTCTGGCTCCTTGGCTTTTGAGCTCTTGGCCTCATGGTATCCTGGCTGCAAAAGAAAAGCTCGAGGTGTTTTACCCTGCCTGACCTACACTGTTGTGTTTAGGCTGAACTCTTCAGTGATATGCATTGTAGCTGGGAGCCAAGGCAGGAGCTCCCACTTTCCACCCAAAGGCCAGCAGCATTTCTGTCTTCTTGAGGAAACCTTGCCACAGGTCCACAGTGCCAGAGGACACTTACATCTCACAGAGACGTCATAACTGCAGCTTTGATGCAGGCACACATGTTTAGGAGAGGAATGAAACCTCGGTTCCATCCTTACCAGTGCTGGAACTGGTGCCTTTCGTAGGAGCTGAGCAGCCAGTGCTGAGACCCAGCCTTGTCCCCGCTCCGCATGTACGACCCCAGGCATCCGTGTCCGCCCCATGAACTCCACCTCCAGTCCTGGAAGGGACAGAGTTTTCTGTCCCCACAGGTAGTCCTGCTGCTGTCATTATATCTGTTTTGTAGGACTACCTTCAATATTAATAGGAATACATTGCAAAGGATTACTTGCATTTCTCCTTTTGCAGGGAGTAAGACCAGGCTGTATTTGTCCTGATTTTCAGATACGGGTTTTTTCACTTAATACATTTCCCCTCTGTATCACTCCCAAAAATTGTACAGGCTGAAACATTTCCAACTTTAACTTGAAGCATAAAGTATTTTTTTTCCAGACAATCCCTATTTATGGGCTCACAGCACTGGCCAGTGTGGTCTCAGAAGGCTGAATTGAAGTAAACAACATGTTGAAATATATTTAGTGAATTATCATGCAAACCACAGAAGAACATGAAGAGAGAGAGGAGAAGAGGTTTCTCGGTTGGGTAGTGACTTCATGTTCTCTGTCAAAGAAATCAGATATTAAAAAGGCTTATTAGGTCAGTGAGCTCAGCTTTCCTGGGCCAGGCCATAATTGTTTCTTACGATAAACATAATTTCAAGTGCTTTATCTAGTTAGGGTTTAAACCCTGCAAATGAAAAGGCATGCATCTCCACCCTCGAGGAAGAATTCCACAATCACATCTCCCTGTCTGACACAATTATCTGAACACCCATTTTGCAGATTAGGATGTGCAATAGTAAGGATGGGAAGTCATTTTATAGTGTCAAAGTGTGCGTAACATCAGTCAGGGCACAAATTTTATCTGTTGCTCTTCCTTCCCCTAACAACGTAACATAAATGCTGTGCAAATGTTATTAGAACGGTGCAACAAAAATTATGATAATGAAGGCAGGACTATCACTCATTTGGCATAATGTCAGTGGGCTGGATTTTTGGCCTGCAGAAACTACATCTATTTGCATGTGTATACACGTTCAGTATGGCTTTACTGAATGACTCATGGAGTCATGAAATGTAAGGCATGTGACATGTGTCAATCAGCTCATTTAATCACGCACAGAGCACTTCGCTGTGGCAGCCAGGGAGACTGGGTAAGGCTTCAGAGCTGGGTGCTCAGGTATGCTCTCTCTTCCTGCTTCTGGGCAAAACTTGAGGATCTTTTCATTTTGTGTGGGATTTCTAGTCTTGCAGCAATCCAGCCCCCTCCCGTCCTCTCTCTCCAAGCTGCTGGATGTCTATGAATAACAAACGTTTCCACTGCATAACGAGTTCGATTTTACAGCACTTGATCTTGTCAATCTAGCCTTTTCAGGAAGCATCAAGCTGTTCAATAATGTATGAACAACAAAAGCACTGCACACTTGTAGAGTAGGTGCATGATTTAGGGAAGCATCCTGTAGATTTTGTGAGCATCCCATAGCACCTGCACAGCACATTGCCACCAGGCTGACTGTTCTGGGACACACAGTGTAGTCCGTACAGTCAATCTACAGATCATCTTCTTATTGGTCTTGAAAAAAGTGTATGTTTGTCACTCTGTGCTCCCTTACAAAATGGTTGTGCAGCAGATGGTTGTTGGGTGTGATGCGCTCTGGAAGACAGTGGAGATGCATTTTGTCTAAATTCCAGGTGAAAATATGGCAGCCTCAGCAGGAGATCAAAGCTGCTATCACACTGCTAAAAAGCAGCATGGGTATATGCTCTGGGGGATGAAGGCAGCTCAGTGTTTGGATGCACCTGTGTCTCTCAGCCAATCTGTTTGAACAATGTGAACCTGAAGGCTGCATAAGGCATTATGAGAAATTTGACCTTCCAGCAAAGGCCATCACATCTCAGGCACTCCTACAGCAAGCGCAGCAGTCCACGCCTGGCTGCAATGTGTCTGCCAAAAATGCATCTGATGATTTCAGGAGGCAGAGCAATCCTTACTTCTTTTGGAAGTTTGTTCCGGCCTTATTCTTTCACCTTAGTGTTTGTTTCTTAAACTTTGCAAAAGTTATGATCATTGATGATAAAAATCTGTTTAAACCAGTAACCACTCGTGCAACTCTATCCTAGCAGGTCAGTAATCTCTGTCAAAGGATGTGATGGTCTCAAGCCAGTATGCTCCATATCATCAAGATTAAAAAAAATCTCCTCATTACCCTTACACAGCAATAGTTCACAGCCTGTCTAGGTGACCTCAGCAGAGAGAACTGATTGGGTTTACAGAATTGACAATCTTTGTAAAATTTCCAGGCAGGTCAAGATGCCATGCTGCTTCTAAATCAGTACCTCTTAATTTCAGCATTCTGCTTTCCTTCATGACTCAGTAGCTGGGCAAAAACTGAAGGAAATCCACAGCAGTGGATGGCAAGCAAGGTACAGTTGAATCATAAAAACTGCCAGACAATTGTGAAGGGAGGCCTGGATATTTTTGCATACTTCGTTTGAGCAATAAGCTTACAAGGAGAAAGAATGTGGATGTGTTCACCAAGAAACCAGCTTGTACAAAGACAGGCTTTTATTCTGCAGAACTTATGCACGTTTAACTCAAAATGGAATGATCCAAGAGCTCAAAATCAGGCTCACATGCACAAGCTTTTGCAGGCAGCAGAACTCCACAGATGCTCTAAGCAGAGCACAAAAAAGGGCATTTTACAGGAGCATTGTCACACAGAGCCCAACAGTTCATTTCCAAACACTGCATCTAAACAGAATTCAGGTGTTTTGAAGATTGTCATATTGTCTCTAGTCTATACACTAATTTTCTAAGACTGACACAGGCCCTGTTAAGTATATATCTGATCTCTATTAGGTATTAAAACTCTTTATTTAAAAAAAAATTGCAGAGGGGAAAAATGAACTTAGAAAATATATCCAAAAGAATTTTTGTTAGGGGCAAGAAAGAGTTTTAGGCAACTTCTATTTGCTGTATTGTTTCCAAAAACAATGAACACTTTCAAACTTCATGCTTCTCTTGACATTTCTCAGATACTAAAGTACTGAAAGGCAAGACTGGGAGCCGCAAAGGTACTTAAGTGTTTCTTGTTTAATTAAGGGTTAGTCAACCAAATACTTAAGCATCTGGGCATGCATGTCCTGCTTTCTTTCACAAGACAGTTGTGGCAGAACAGAGACTAGATACCAAATTTCTCGAATTTTAAACTGCTTTACAAGTCAGTACAAATTTTAAACTGACTTACAAGTCAGCCTTTCACACCAGGCTAATGGAAAATTTTCCTGGGTTTAATGGACTTTGCTAAAGATCTGAAGATGTCACTCAAGGCAGAAATAATTTCAGCAGGGGCATGGCACCCAACCACATTTCTAAAAATGTTTAGTCTTATGTACTTGCCACTGTGGATATAAAATAGAATAAAAGAATGGATGCTATTACTGAAATCTGAGTATTTGTGAATGTTTCAATGTTAAATATTAGGAGTAACTTAGCCAAAATCTTTCTATTACCTGTTTTTCAAACTTATCTGCTATCATCCTTGCCAATGGGTTTGAGTTTTGAACCAGACACTTAAATAGAAAATGATTTAAAGTGATCTTACTTGAGCTGAAGAGTGAACTCGTCTTTGCTTGTGGCTTAATAACACTGATCCTCTACATCTTCTTTTAAAAATTCTTATTTCAGATAACATTATCATGGAATTCGGCAAGAAATAAAAAGCTGTTTACATCATTCACGTAGTTTACTTAAGTTTTAGCATTACATTCAGATTACACGATGAAAACTAACCTGTTTGACTACCCTTTTCCCCTGGTTTAAATAGCACCATGCTGCAGCGTGTGGGATTCAGACACGGCACAGCAAGTACCTGCACTCAGGCAAACAAACTGTTTTCTCATGTTGGGATGCCATTTCTAGTACAGTGTTTGGGGGACAAAGCCCCAAAACACCAAAACAAACAAAAAAAAACCCAACTGCCTTCCATTCCTCACCAAGCATTTTGTATGGCTGCCTGTGACTGTAACATTTGGATGCATTTCCAACAGTGGGGTCCAGGGTGTCTGTCTGTTTGAAGGTTGCTCTGCCTGAGGAAAAGATCCCTTTTGAAATGGATAGAAGGGAAAGGATGGAGGAGAATATTTCTGTGGATGTGGTTTTACTTATGGTGGCTAAGTCTGATCTGAGAAACTTTTCAGTAGTTCTCAAAGATAGATCTAGGTTCAATCAGTCTCCTTTAAGATATGTAAATTACTAATTGCATTGTGCCCTTTTTAGCCAGCCAGTTGACTAAATTATATAACGCTTCATTTTGCAAAAATAGAAAGTATTCCCAGGCAAAGCAAATCACAGTTCTCATGCAGCTGATTTAAAAGTGTTTCTCCGGGAGAAATATTGAAAACAATGTAACATCCCAAATCTGCTTAGAAATTTCATAGAGTAATAGCAGTCTGCTGCCATTAAAAAATAAAAAATTTAAAAAAAAAATCCTTCCATATGATCATATTTCAAAATAGGAATTATATAACGCTCGACATTTAATGAACTTTTATTGACGTCGGTGGGACTACTTACGCTGAAGCTCATCTGTGCGCACTTAAAAGCTAAAGAGCACACAAGCAAGGGAGACTGCAGTGATGCCGTGATGCAAAAAAGAGGTTCATACCCCAGCTCTCCGAGGCTGCAGATAATAGATTTGCCTCTGTCCTAATTATACACTCCATCTCCGTGCATTAGCATGGAGCCTAGAAAACCTGACTCATCATCCCTAACAATCCCGAGGGCGACCTGAGGCAAACACACACACACCACACACACCACACACACACACTCTCGCATGCGTGCTCCCAACTTCCCCTAGAGCAAACACCTCATCCTGCTCCGCCTGGCAGCAGCGCAGTCGTGCCCCTGCATGTGCACCCCGCCGCCCTGGCAGGGAGAGCAGCTCGCTCCCCGCCCCGGGAACAGGGGTGTCCCGGGAGGACGAGGATGGCGATGGCGGGGGACTGGGTCTGGCCCTGGGGTGGGCAGGCGGGTGGGGTGGGGAGCTGAGGCCGGCACCTCCTCACACGGGTGACCCCAAGCTGGGACCCTCGGGAGCGCTCCTGGGGGCAGCGGGAGCGGGGCGGGCCCGGCGGAGCCGCGGCCGCCGAGACCCCAGCCCTGGGGGCGCGGCCTCCAGGCCTCATTTGCATACCGCCCACCTTATTGGCCAGCGGAAGGCACGCGCTGAGGCGCCGGCTCCGCCCCTCTCTCCCCAAGGCTGCCCAGAGACGCCATCGGCCACGCCCCTCCACGGGGACGGCCCCGCCCCTCACCCCGCCCCCTCTCCCAGGCTGCCCGGAGATGGGAGCCGGAGCGGGCGCTGCCCATTGGCCGGCGGCGGGCGGCCCG
>VYXC01007087.1:0-99730 GCA_013397175.1 Platysteira castanea | reverse complement strand
TGTGCCGAGGGGTGCCAAGTCCCGCGCCCCCATCGCCCCCATCCCCCTAGGGACGGCTGTCTCTTGCCCTTGTCCCAGGCTGTCCCCCTGCATCCCGAGGGCTTGGGGGGGCACCCCGCCTCCCCGATGGCCTTGGGGGGGTTGACTTAGGGCCCAGCCGCGCTTGTAAAGTTTATTATCCACATATTTCACCGGCGAAATTCACCACCGCGGTCTCCGTCAAGTCTTTGTGCGGGGGGGAATCTGACATCAGAGCTTTAAAAAATGTAAGAAAAGCACCAAAGCAGTCCCAGCCCCCCGCCCCCCAATCCGCGGAACCACATCCCCGCAGTGCCCGGCCGCTTCCCTGCGGACCCCCCGTGCCCCCGCAGGGCTGCGGTGGCTGCACCCCCTGCTCCCGACGTCTGCCTCCCGGGGAGCATTAGTGGAGGTGCTTTTTGTTTGTCCAGTGCAAATGAATTAAAATTGCTGAGCTGTTCAAATGCGCCGAGTCTCCGAGCGCCCAAGATGAACGCGATGCCGGTTTTGGTTTTATTTTAATTCAATCTCTCCCAACACATTTTGCTCCAGGTTGGTTCTTGCAAATGCTAAGAAAGCCTGTAAGTCAATGAGCTCAAATATTTGCGCTCTTTGTCCAAAAACTGTTTTTCTTCCTCTGTGGGTCAGGCCAAGTGCCAATCAAAGTTGTTTTTCAAGCCTCTCTTCCCTGCAGTAGGACTGCTTTTTTCTTTCTTCCTTTTTTTTTTTTTTTCAAGGGTTTGGTTTTTGGAAAGGAGGTGTGTATTTAGGGGAGGGGGAGGAGAAACGTTAAAAATCGGTCAAAGAGAGAAGCAGATCTTAAAAATCATGTTTCTTGAATATTTTAATGGAAACAAAATCTTATTAAATGTGCATGCTTGGTATGTGCAGTTATTTTTTCCATAAACTCTTGGATCATATTACAGTTGATACTTGGTGCTCAGCTCTTAGCTCAGCTTGCGAGAAGTGTAATGGATCAGAGAAGCACACATCAGCAGAGTCTGATTTTTAACCATTTCGTTGCAGGATCGAATCTCTTCTTGGCTTTAGCTTGCTGCTGTTCCCACTTTAAGAAAAACAAGTACTTAAAAGAGAGAAGTTCTGCAGGGTTAAAGCCTGAAACAGCTTCAGACTTGACATATGTCTAAAGACATACAAATTAACCAGTGCCAAATACGTCTGTAGAAAAAGCAGGGAGGGAGCTTGCTTTGTTCTGCCAAATAATCAAAATGTTTTGTTGACAAATAAAGTGGTGCTTGGCAGCACTTGTAGATCTAAAATTAAATTTAAGTTACTGAATTTTTTTGAAGCCGTATTCCCATCCTGCTGGGTAGGACTTTTTTTGTATACCTCTTTAATATCAGTGGGAGGTAGGAGGCGGGGACAGGGTTAGATGGTACTTTTCTGGTAACAGGAAACTTGCTGAATTTGATTTATTGTTGTATTTTTATTTTATTTTAAAGTAGTTTAGGGATGATGGCGAAATGTAGGCACCCAGTTGGGTCTGTTGAGAAGGCAACTTAGTGCTGGTCTGCTTTGGCTGTGGTCATTTCAACCATACAAAATTGGGGAAGAATAAAGAACCTGAGGGACAGCCTGTGAAACCCCCTGGAAACATAGGTGTTCTGTGCTTTCAGTGGTTGTACTGGGACATTGTTCCATCTCTGTTGTAGGCTGGACAATAAAAATAGAAGTGCAAAGCTTCTGACTACATCTGTCATTATTTAAAAGTTGGTGTAATAAAAATCACTGTAAATTTTAAACTTTTGCACCTCATTGGCAAGCATGCAAGTAGAAAACATGAGGGGAAAAAAAAAACGCTTGATAGAAGCGAGATGCAAATTTGACCTGAGTCTCAGAGTGATAATCTTCAGATAAGTGCTGCCTCATCTGTTCTTTTGATGGTATTGGGGTTTTGTTTTGGTTTTTTTTTTTTTTTAATGCTCATGTGATAATATAGTGGAAAAACTGATTGGCCTTGAAACATGTTGAATTTCTTCTGCCCTCCTCAGTCTTAAGTCTTTATTTGAAGTCATTTGAATGTTCACAGTTTAGGTAGTGCTGTTGTCAAAATCATAAGGGGCAAAGCAAGCTTTCAACGCAGTGGCATATAATGAAATTTGAAACAGTCTAGCAGGTTTTGGATTCTCATGGGTGAAGGTGAGTTTCTCTTTCAGCTGGGAAACAGGAAAAGCTAGATGCAGCACTTTATGCTTCGGCCGATTTCAGATTAATCAAAGTTCCATTTTATTATGGAAAGTTCTGTGAGGGCAGCACTGAGAATCTTGCTACTGATTCGTGGGTTGAATTTGCCTGTGAAGAATGTTTCTCATATTAAAAGGATACAGTTTCCAGTTGGGTTTATTGTTATGGTACTCTTTAGATAACCAGATCTACTTGCAGAACAATTGTTGCTAATCAGGAGGGCTTAGACAGTCATAGATGCAACAACTGCATCATTATTTGGTTTAGGAGAAAAAAAAAAGGACAACCAGTAATAGGTGATGCTGTCCAGGGTTTGGTGAGTGAGCTTGTTGAACAGACAGCCAAGACTAATGCTTTAACTCAGTTTAAAATAAAAAAAAGAATGACCAAAACAAGATGAGTAACTCTGGTTCCAGGGATGGATGGGCAGCCTTTGTACCAAAACTGTGGCATACCAGTAGGGAAAAGTGCTTCATGGCATACCAGTGCTGTTGCCAAGTCTTTCCTAGAAGTGGCTGCGAGTTGCTGCCACTTCAGTAATCAGGACAGCTCCAGCTCTCCCCTTTGAAAATGCAACATGTAGGGGAGTCCCTGGGCAGAGGAGCTCCAGGGTGTTATCCTGGAACCTGACAGAAATCCAAGGTTCTCCTGCCTAAACAGAATCAATATCCCATGCAAGAAAGAAGAGAATATGTAGGAAGAGCTCAGTATTTCTTTGGACAAATAACTGCTTCAGGAAGGCTTCTAGGAATAAGCAAAAAGCCTTCAGGGGATGGAAAAATCCTGATATGTCAGGAAATGTAGGAACAGGGAGGATTTGCCAACTGTTCAAGCTTAGTTGCAAATTGCAAAGCATGTGAAGTAAAAGGTTCTTTTACATGTACATACAAGTCATTAGGATAGAAAAGAAAAGAAGTATAAACATGGTTCCAGGATTAAATATTTGGTTTGTGTTAGATTTCAGTGAGGGAGATAGAAGGGCAGTGGCAAGATGGGTGATGGGGGAGTGTGATTTAAAAGCAACCTTTAATGTTGGCAAGGTGGAAGTGAACCCAATATAGCTGACCCTCATGGCTTGAGCCAATGTCTGTGCTGAAGTGCAGCACAAAGGCATATGGAATCCAGGATTTTCCTGGTATTTATAGACCAACCCCATCAGGGTGATGCTGTGAGAGGGGAAATACCCATAAAAATGAGGGACGCAATTTGTTCCTTATCCTCCCATGCCAGTCTCCTTTAGTACAAGTCTCAATCCTGTACAAAGTTACTAAAGCACATATGAAAAAAATATGTATGACATGATATCACCAGAACTAGGTCATGCTAGACTAATGTAGTGGTCTTCTGTTGATAAGACAGCTGCTACAGTGTCCTCTTCCAAAAGCTTTGAATGGACTAAAACTGCCCTGTAGTCATCAAACATCTGAAGTAACATCAAAGGTTGAACTTGACACTGCAAGTCAATGCAAATTAAAGGTTTGTATTTACTAACATCAAATGTTCTACATATCAAAAATTTTAACTGGGTTTGAAAACTATTCGGGCAAATTCATAACAGAAAAATTAAACAACACCTGTAAATATGAAATAGCAACACCTCTCAGTATGGTTTCTGTATGCTTTCCTGGCTGTTACATGTCTGTGATTGTCCCCTAGCAGCGACAGGCTGCTGGGCTGGAGGGACCTTTGATCTGACACAATTTGTCTGTTCTTCTGTTACTGTTAATTACAGTGATTTGGAACTGATGAGAATGGGAATTACGGTGAGCCATGCTGAAAGGAGAAAGTCACTGTGCTGAGAGGAGAATACAAGTGGTAAATGTTGCTCCAGGGAGAGAGGGACCTTGCATGGACAGCTGGGAGACCTTGAGCACTGGCACAGTTAAAGTGGTGAGAAATGTGAGAGTTTACAGGCTTGGCTGTTTGTTACTCATCACTTTTAATAGGAGCAGCTCCTTGGAAGGAGCAGAGAGAAGGATGTCGATGCAGGAGGACCAGCAGCTTACTGTCACCCTGCAGGGCTGTGGTGTTGGAGAGGAGCGAAGCTGGGAAGGATAGACCCTAATTAAACAGGCACAGAGAGGGGCTGGCTGGGTGCTGGGAGAAAGGGCAGACTGATTTGGCAGGAGGAAACTAAAAAGGTTTGCTTTTTTAATCCAGCAAGAAACAAAGGCTGAGAGGGGATATGATCCATGTCTATAAATACATCTTATGGTTAGAGTCAGTGAGGAGAAATTAGCTCAAGAGTAGATGGATGTAATATGGTCATAAATGCATTTAGGCTGAAAAATTGAAGCGTCCACAGGCATGAGGATCGGGAAGAGTTTGTTCTAGGTCTGATGCTGCCAAAAAAAGCACCCTCTTTTAAGATAGAAAAATGTGTGAACGTCATTAAATGATGTGGTGCTCACAATAGCACTAGCCTAGGCTCAGGGAGTTGAGGTCATGTCCAAAAAAAAAAAAAAAGAGAAGACACACTTTCATTCACTTTATTGTTCTGTGTGGGTGAGTAAGAAAGTAGCCCAAAAGTGAACCAAAAATAGTTTAATGTCAGGTCTCATAAGCCCGTGTAAGGCAAAATATGTGTCACCATGAGTCATGAAGATGCATGGAGATGCTGTTACCTGCACTCTAAAAATCAAGAGGCCTTTCAAGGGTATCTCAGCTATTTTGAGGGAAGTCAACCTGGTTCAGTCTGTTCTGAGCATAGGTAAATGAAAATTGCTCTGCCTTTGCTTGGAAAGCACCCTGGGTTTTCCACAATGCAGCACCTTTTTTTCTGAGTTGAATAGTCTAGTTGGCTTTGGAAATAGTCTGGTTGGCTGTCACAGAGAATCTTAGTTTGTAAAATCAAATTATGTCTTCTATAGTTTGATGCCTCTTAATAATAATCTCTTTCCACATTGTAGTGAATGTGAGGGCTGCCTAGATGGCTTTAAATCTCCAATGTGTTTCTTCCTACAGGAGTTCTCAAAATGATTTGCAAAGTCTGTCATGAAAAATCAACTCTGTTTGCATTGGTTCTAATATTAGCAACGTTCTCTTGTGTAAAACGTTGTGTCTGCCTTCAGTGTTTGTGTCTTCCAGTCCCCTGGAGCACTGGGCAAACATGGTGAAACCAGCTCGGGTCACTCCTCCAACTAATCCTGCATGCACAGCTGGGGGGAGAGGATGGGATTTTTAGGATCCAAAAATGTAAAGCTATAAACCAAGAGCAACAAACCAAACTTCTTAGGGCAGTTAAAGTCGACAGCAACAGGCCCCTCACTCTCATAATTCATTCTTACTTTTTCTTGAAAGATTTGATTAAAAAACTCCCAACAAACTAACAGTTAAGAACAGGGGTCTTTCCTGTGAAATAAATGCAGTGAAAATCCAGAGTTGACTGGTTTCTCTCCTTCCCCATCCTCACAAGTGTTTCAATAATTTGTATCTTTTCAGAATCTGATCCATTTAACTGATTGTTCTCCCATCCCCTGTGTAATTATAGTCTTTGTGTCCTGAAATCAAAGAATGGTATTGCTCTTTGCACATATATGCTGGTCCTGAGGCTTCCTGGGTTCTCCTACTTTTGCCATAAAAAATACTGTAAAGAAACTTCCTTGTGTTTTCCTAGTTTTACGGGCTGAAAATGAGATGGCAGAATTATTAAATTTTCATTAGACCTGTAATGAGAGTGGCATGAGTGAAATGAACCTCTGGTGAACGACGCTGTTTTGCAATGAAAAGCTGCAAGAGGTGGCCTCGTAGCAACCATGCTCATTTAGAATACTCATTCTATTTAAAAAAACAAAAGCAAAAGCACAGTCTTCCCTGAATTACAGTGAGGGAATGGAGGTGAGAAAGTAAAGAAGGTGGGCCGGAGGATTTTCTTCAAAAGAAACTTTGAGGTTTAGTGTTGGGAGTGGGTTAGCCAAGTGTGGAGGTTGTCCTCAGCTGAGACTTACTTCTGCTGTGTGGCACATTGCATTAGCCAAGTCACAGGCTGTGGTTTGGAGATGTGGACTCTGTGAAAATTTGCTTTAAATTTATGCATATTACTTAATTAGGGCTTCAAATCTCACATCTCTTTAAATGGCAGTGTTTTGAAATCTGAAAAAAATAATGTGGTTCATTAAGCATCCTTGGTTTTTCCTCTCTCCCACATTGGTGAGGGAGCTGCTAATACTCATTTAGTTCTTTATTTGAACTTTTTGTCTGGCTAGGGAGATTTGAGAGAGAGAAGATAGTGGTATAATTCTCCCCTGGCTGTGCATAGCTGGGGTCTGGAGATTTTATTATCAGATTTCCATTTACAGGGCTGGAGAACAAGGAGAGCTCTCAAGCATAGTTTGCGTGGCCAGGCTGAATATTGGCTTTTTGTCTAAATGGGTCAGGATGGAGCGGGGGGAAATGGGGCATTTTCAATAGAAAAGAAATTTGTATTGTCAGGAGGGAGACGTCAGTTAATGAGAAATTGCACCTCATCAGCTTTGGAAAAACCTGTTTGGAAATAATTTATGCTGTTTAATTTCTCTGTTCTTCGCAGGTGTTCCTGTTTGCATGCAGAGGTCCTTCCCATTGTTGTCTCTGCAGCCCAGCCTGGTAGTCTTTGTGCTTTGAGTAGAAGCTATAGGGAACATAATGCAGATGAGTCAAATTGTGAGATGCCATTACAGGGAGGTAGGGATACTCTCCACAAACAATTTTTTCTGATTGTTTGCCTATCAGTCAGTCCATGAAATACATTACAGATAGTTCAAGAAATTTTATGCAGTTCTTGGTATGCCATCCTGGGCAGGCAAATGTTACTGATAATAGGGGAGGCCATGATCAAGGAGTATTAATTTTAAATGTCTCTCTTAACCACTAGTTTCAAATTTTTATTAAAGGATGCTTCTTGCATATCAGACATTAGATAGCTATCACTTGGGGCAAAATACTGGTATAGATGGTAGTTAATATTATGTGTTTATGAAGCTGAAAAACTATTTTGTTCCTGGTACAGACCATATCAACCACTGATTTACTCAAATCTCTTCATTCTCACATCTTACTTAAATTGAATAGAAGGTGTTTTGAAGCATGGGCTTTTTTCTTGTAGGGCATAATCTTTCTGTCAGTCATGGACTTAAGTTAGGGAGAGGCTGAACAGGGTGTAAGTGACGGTGCTCAGGGTAGGAGACAGAAGTCAGTTCTCTTAGTCTAGCATGGTATCTTAAGTCTTTCCTGAATTTCCCTGGTTATCTGAATTAGGGTAAGATAAATAAACAGATACAACCTCCTGATTAAATAAGTTTTGCTGTTGTTATTGACACTTGTATTACTCTCAAGGTAAGCATCTTGTTTAGTTAGACCAGCAATGGATTTCTAATGGATTCTGAGCTCAGCCCCCAAACTATTGAACTTGGTAATAGTGTGAGGCTACCTGCAGTCCCCTTCCTCAGGGGATCAGGTGGTAAAAACTTATAATGGAGTGGAATATGAAGTATTCCTGGCTTCGTGTGTTGGGAGTAGGCTGGAACATAAGTAATAAGTCTTTATCACAAGGGAATATGGTGTGGTCAGTGTGTGGACCACCCTTTGGCTTGTGGTTTAAGTCTTCCAACATATACAAATGTTAGGTTAACATGTATACAAGCCAGGAGGAATTGCATTCTTGAGAATTCTTTAGAGTCATAAGTCTCTGTTATCTCTGCAAGTGCAAAAGACATTTTGAAGAAAAGTAAATGTAACTTGAAAATCAGGTTTTCATCTATTCAGATTTGGCAATAAAGTAATAAATACAGTCAGTATGTCTCAATTGCTGCAGTTTGGAATCAAACTGTGTAATTGTGTATGTTTTAAAGCATATTAAATTTGAAATTAGTTTTGTCATGAAACTGGAGAGAAATGTAAATTCTTTCAGAGTCATTTGACACCTTATAGGAAGGACTAAAATTGTTCCTTAGAAAGGAAGAATGGTTGCAAGAATTGTCCTCACTTAACATTTTCAAATGAAAAATTCATGCTTCTAAGCAATTGCACATAACCTCAGTAAAACAAAGTTATGTTAATGACAGTGAAGGAGTACAAGCTGGCTTGGTGTAAACCATTCTAGAGCAAACTCAAGCTGCTTACTCAAAATCATCTTTTATTTGTCTCTGGGCAGTTTATTATTGCATTGGATTTGCTCTGGCTGATACTAACAAAACAATTGAAAGCCAGCATATGTTCTCTCCTCTACATGAATTCTGCAGTTAAAAACTCTTTAATAAGAGAGTATCTTAACAGCGTTGAACCTAATTTAATAGCATGTGCTTGTAAATATGTTTAATATCTCCTGCTTTAGCATGTGGTAAAGGGAATATAGTTACATTATTGTCTACATGTATCTGGAGGGGTTTTGGCCATATGGTTCTAAATCTGTTTTAAAGTAATTATGCCTATTAACTAAAAAAATAAAAAATATTCCCCTCTGAGTTGATTGACATTCCTCTCAGTAAAGCACCCTCATTGCTGATTAGAGGTGTGGAAATAGTAATTTGTTCTAGCATTTAGAAATTTGATTAGACCTCTAATGAAATGGAGTGCCTACATGCTGTCTAAATATTCTACCTGACACCAGCTGGATCTCATCCAGTGTGGAAGAACACTTGAAATGTTGCTTTACTACAATATGTTTTGTGTCTTGAAGTCAAAGTGCTGCCTGCATGCAAATACCCACTGGCTATTCAGCAGGCAGAGCAAACCTTGAGCCTCCCTGGAAATTGGTATCAGGATGTGATTATTCCAGTGAGCACTGATTGCCTGACTGCAATATCTGGCTTAGAGTTAGAAAATTAAAGCAGCTGTTTATAGAGAAGCACCCATACTACAACTCTGTAATCTGGACTTCAGATGTTTGTGCACATATGTTATACACAACGTGGTGTGTATATGAGGTAGAAACATCCTGAAGTTCCCAGTGTGTCCCTGTTGTTGTCTAGTAATAAGGTGACAACAACACACTATAAATAAGAATTTAAAGTTAAAGCACCACATTTTTCTCCCCCTTATGAAGTCGCTCGTTCAGTTCCCTCCAACTGCTGATTGCAACACTCATTACGTGCAGTGGCAGCTGTTTGAGCACCCATGTTTTAAGTCCTCTTTAATTCAGTTGCAGGCATTTTCACTCCAGACCACTATGGCTAGAAAACTCTAAACTGGGACTCTGTTAGTATCCTGTGGTGGAAACTTCCAGTCCCTGGTGGTAGGAGACATAACAAAACACTTGAAGAACACTTGAGGTGCATGGTGTTCATTAGTCAGCAGTTCATTTTGACTGGTTACCTTCTCCCTGTGAAATCCAGAAGATGGGCTCTAATGCATCTTACTAGAATCAGACACGGCCTTTTGTGTTCTTCCTTGGTTTTTTTTAGTTCTGTTTCTCCACCATATTTAATATTTTTATATTTTGCAGTCACCACATTTAAACAAATGGAATGGAGAGGTTGAACCAGAAAAACTCCCAACTAGTTTATGCCATATTAATGCTTCAGAAATTATTTTCATCTTCTATTCCCTCCAGAAAACCCAAACAAACTGTTCAATTACATCCGTATTTTAAGTTTTGCTTTACTGGGGAAAGACTGGATGAGGCAGTAACACTGGGGGTCATTCAAGTAGAATCTGCTTTGAAATAAATGACTTTTATTCCAGCAGTTTAAAATTTGTCTCGCTTCTGTGCTGGTGCTTGACAAGTAGTTAGGAGGAAAGGTGTGTTGGTTGAAAAGGTCAACTTAACGTAATTAAAGGTTGAAGGAGCCTGCAGCCAGCATCGTAGTTCTTCAGGGGAGATGGAGCTTGGTGCCTCTTCCACCTGGGCAGAGTCCAAGAGGAGGGAGAGCAGGCTGCAGCCATGGAGGGTAGGCTGGAACCATCTTTCACACGTGGCTTAGAAAAGCAAGAGGGGAATGGAGGTGGGAGGAGGGTCTCCCTCCATGCCCCTGCTCTTTAGGCCACTTAGGCAAAAGGTATTAGATAAAGGTGTAGTTACTTGACCTATTTATCCAACAGAAACTTGCCGTACAAGCAAAAGCAGTTTGACTATCCAGTGCTGTTGCTGTTTTGTATGGGACACTCCTTTGAGTCAAGCTGTGCCTCGTGAATAGAGGCAGCATCCAGCCATCCAAAATTATTAATTTGTCTTGTTTGAGGAAGTAGGTCTATGGCATCAATTCTTGTTTCCCAGAAAAAACTGCATGGTCTAACCTCTGTCTGTGTAGAAGTAAGGCTGTTGCAAGTAAAGGCTGTGAATGTGTATCTTAGAAGCTGGGCTTACTCTGATGAAAAGGTCTCAGTTTGGGTTTAGAGACTTCATTAAGAAAAAAGGGTGAGTCAACTGGATGGTAATGGAGAACCTTATTAGGCAGTGCATGTTAATCACTCTTCCATAGCTACAGAAGTCTTTATTCAAGCACGGTATAAAATAAGTGAGTTTATTATTTCTTTGTTACTTTCTGGTGCTTTTTTTGGTAGAGTCGTTAGGTCACCAAACTGTAGCAAAAGCCCTCTTAGTAAAAGTGTAGGCAGTAATCTGAGAAAATGGTAGCACCTGCCAGTAGAGGCTGGAGGTAAATCTGAAGTTCTGTCAATCTGCTGGCCTGGGTTGCTGAAGAGAGTGGGAGTAGCTTATCTATCTCTGGACAAGTCCTGTATTTACATGCAGTAAATCTTCCTAACAGTTAGGAGTCTTCAGTTTTGAAAATCAGCATCTCTTTTAAGCTCCGTCATGAAAATACATTAGTATCTTAGGTCTTTGCTGCCACCAGCTCAGCTGCATTAAGTCAGTGTGTTTTGGAGATTGTATCTCACTAATGACTCACTTTGGTAAGATGTAGCTTAAGATGCAAAATGTTCTTAAAAAAAAAAAAAAAAGAAGAAAGGGGAAGAAACTGCCTGACTGCAAGTATTCGTATGGTTGTTCCAGCAAGTCGGTAGCTTGCGAATGCGCTACTGAGATGAAGCCTTTCCCCTGTCTGTCTCTTGCCCAGACTTTTCCCAGACTAATCAAATGTAAAACAGTGTGTCAGCTCCCTGCTTATTGTAAAACAGTCTCCTGCCTTTGCAAACAGGACTCCTTGGAGAAATAATTTGTTCTAATTGGTGACCATTTTAGGATTTCCTATCAGGTGAAAAATCAAATGGGCTCACCTGTGGTTTTCCATCTGTGGCCCTAGCACCTATAAGATTTTTCTGGACTTCCTTCAAGGAGACCGTGTAAGAAGACTTACTTCAGTAAACTCAGAGGTACGGTGTGGGTGCCACCTCCTTCTGAAAAATGCTTACAAGTCAACTAATCAAAAGAGGCTTAAAGTCCTGCCTTAGACAGCAAGGCGCTTGCTCTTGGAAATTGTACCTTTAGGCTAGAGGTAAAGCATGTTAGTCAGGGAGATTTTATTTTTCGTCTGGCACATTCTCTCTGTTTGAGTCATCAACCAAAGAAAGATGGCAAAAAAAGCTGCTTCTCTTAAAGCAGGAGGATGTTGCTCCTTTTGGATGTCCAGGAAGACTCTCCCTTCCCTGGCAGAGCTAGGAGAACAGCATCAGCGTGCCTTATGTTATTTGAACTGTTGCAGAGATGGTCATTGATCATCAGTTGTGCATAAGCATTTGTCCAAGAAACTTTTACCAAGGGGGCTTCTCATTTTCTTTTAAAAGCTTTTCAGTGGATTAACTTAAAATTTTAAGGAACATCATCCAAAAATTTTGTTTGTTATAAAGTAGAAACCTTATAACAGGCTCATGTTTTAATATATTGATGTTGTCTTGAATGTTAATGCAAACAGCTTCAATAAAGTTCTTCATGGTGAGGTGGCATAGCGAATATGTGCTTATATTCTTCCAGTACCGTCTGTCTAAACAAACATCATCTGCCCATCAGGGGAGTAGGGAGGGCTCATAAGTATATTGTCTTTATGTTTTAATGCTTAGGTATTTTTTTTCTTCACCTTTTTCAAATCTAGATTGAGGGAACTCCTGAAGAGGTGCATTCAGAAAAGGGGAATAATAACACTGTCTTTCTAAAACCAGTGTTAGTAAAGAATTGAAGTGTAATGTACTTAAGATTCTGAAGTAAATGACATGATACCACCTATGTTGAACAGGCAGTCTAGGAATGTGCTCACCCAGGCACTAAGGAACTCCATAACACGGCCTGCATCATCTACACTGGATTAGCACAATGCTTGTTTCTGTAATGGTCCAGCTTAGCTAAAATGCCTCCCTGCTTGGGGGATGCCAATTCTTATCTCTGTGTAGAAAATAGGTTCCATTTTCAAATAGGATTTACCGAATAAGTTGTATTCTTGAACCAATCTCTGTTGCAGATATATGACAGCATTAGGGCAGATACAGTGAGTCAGACTGAAACTCAGACTCTGGTTGTCTGACAGTGGCCAAGGGAAGATATTGAAGAAAGATGACACAAAATGGAGCAGTTTGTTATGCTCTCCCACAACACTGTCTCCCAGGCTCCAAGTATTTGCCATTAGAAAACTTCCTGAGCTGGAGGTGAATGCTCCATATTTAATAACTGTTCTTGCATTTCTCTTCCATGAACTCGAACACTTCACTTTTAAACACACACTGGCCTTTTGTCTGTAGCATCGTACAGCAAGGATTTCCACAGCTGCACATCATGGAAAAGGCTAAGTACCTCTGCTTGAGCTTGTTACCTGCTGGTTGGTTCATAATCTTTTTACTGGAGGTGGTAAAAGCACACAGTGCATGGACTATGACAGCAAGGAGGCAATCGATTAAGATTATTTGACATGCTTGTGACAGCAATCTCAGCAGTTCAGAGTTGCTGTTTCTAAGACTCAAGCTACTAGGTTTCCCAATCCTGTTTGAAAAAGATGGCAGAAAACTAGCTGGGAGAGCTCCAGTCCTGAGCAGAGTGCATTTCCCTCTTTAATCTGTGTGAGAGGATTTTGTTTTCTGAACCTCAGGCAAGTTACTTCCATGAGGCTTAAGATAGTTCCTGCACACAGTTCAAAATAAGTACTATGATCATTTGGTACATAAAATGTGTGGGGAAAGCAGTTTGAAAGCCCATGCTTGTGCCATTTGCTTGACTTTCTTATGTCTCTGAATAGAATTTGGTTTTATGTAGTACTTGGTAAGTAAAAGGTGCTTGGGAGCATATGTCTGCAGCAGCATTTACTACTGAGCAAATAGATGGTGTTCTGGAAGTTTTTATCAAGCTGAAAACACTACAAGGACACAGACTTACCAAGAGGGAGTGTCAGCAGGGACACGTGCTAAGTTTATTTCTGGAGTGTGCGGCTTCTGCTCACGTACCTATTCCCTGAAATGCAACAAAGAAGCACCTGTGATACGCTCCAGGTACCGAAATGTGCCTCTGCAGCAGGTTTGCTGCTCCTCGGATAAAATTCAGACTTCCCACTTATATGTCCTGGTTCAATGGCCCATCAGGGGAGCAGGCAGAGTGCATCTCCTACTGAATTTTAAAAGAACAACTACAAGAAGAGTAAGCTGTACAGTGACATTGCAGGGTGAAAAGTAGTGGAAATGCCTGGAAAGCTGGGCTGTATGATAGTTACAGGTCAAACAGGTTTTCACATTGAAAAGGTCCTCAACCTTTGCCTTCTTGAGTTAAACTCTGTGGTGGATTTCCACCACACTTAGCTTGTGAAGATTTTTCAGTGTTTGGTAGTCTGTAAACTTGTAGTGTTTGACACTAGTCACAAACATTTCTTGACTAACCCCTCAGGCAGCAAAATATCTTGTGTAGCCAGGAGACCAGAGCAGGAGACCTTGTTGCTTTTGATAGTCTATCATGCAGGTAAGTTGAAGCTGGGAAGGAAACAATTTTAGTGAGCTGGTGCAGAGGTCAGAGCCCAGCTTCCTCCCCTGCAGCTGTAGGGGACTGAGATGCTAATCAGAGGAGGATGTTGTTATTATTTTTTTCCATTAAAGTGCAAAGGTAGGACTCCATACTTGCTGTGAGTAGATCTCTTTATGGTACTGTTCACTCTGAGCTGCCAAGCTTCATCCTTTCAACTGGAAACTCAGCAGTGGCTGACTTAACATTTGTCTGGTTTCTCAAGCCAGTTGTGCAGTGGAGCTTCATGTGCTTGCCTGACTCAGGAACTGTTAACCAAGGACTCCTTCAACACCAGTGAAGCCAAGGACTTCTTTAAATGACTTGTAGAAGAGCAGCAGTTGTGCTAGCAACTGCAGCGTAGGCATGACCTTAAGAGCCTTACCTTGGTAAAAATCAAAATCTTAATGTTTTAGGGCACATTGTGCCTGAAATGTCTCTCTCTCTGTGCTTTGTCATAATGAATGCAATGCCAGTAACAGAGGAGAGATGAGAGAATGCAGCCTTGATGACGGTCTCTAGTTAAAAATTCACCCAGTCTGTTTTTATAGTAATGTGCTATTAAATGCATCTTCTTTTCTATAAACCCTTGGTGTTAATGGTCTCTGCTGAAACACTGTAGCACTTGAGGATTTTCTAGCATGAATTGCAGTGGAGTCCTTTCAAGACTTTCTTCAAAAAAATTGTCAGAGTGTTGTGTACTGTACTACCCTTATATTAATATAGTGTTTCGATCATTGAGCATCTTTGAAATATTTCAAAAAACCAAAACCAAACAACAAAAAACCACCATACCCTGGGCCACTTTCTTAACAGTAAGAGGATGCCATTATGCCTTTACAGTATGGATGAATACCATTCTATTTTGCTTCTTACAAGGCATGTCTTTTTAGACAATACTTCTATTAAAAATTCGGTAGAGCATTCTTGGGAGACAGTTCTGCCAGAGATACATGATGGATTTGCATAACCCCAGGGGTCTTTCTCTCTTTTTGTTTTTTAATCTCTAATTGGCAGCATGCCCAATAAATCAAATGTGTGTGTGTTTATGAATTGAAGTAGTTAACCATTCAATTACTGCATTGTAAAGAGGCTGTGCTCTCAGTCATTAATTTAGGTATTAATTCAGGCCTGTCAAAGCAGCTGCTGTTCTATCTGCACTTTCTAGCAAATGTTTGTTCTACCTGTTGGCAGTGTTCTGCTGCATGGATCGAATGGGGAAGTCGATACGATCTCTCCGTAGGAGGATGGAGGCCACGCGCGTGACCACAGTCACTGCCCTTGCCCACACTGAGCCTGCAGCCTCCTGAGCACATGGGACCCTTCTGGCAGAGCGAAACCAGGCGTGGTTACATGGGCTGTGCTCAGGCAGGACAAGGCAGCCCTCTGCATGGGGGCAGCGGATTAAAGGATGTGCTGTGCTGCTTCAGAGAGTCTTTAACAGGCAGCACTCCTGTCCTGGCTGATGAGGAGGCAGATTAACTCAGTGCAGTTTTGCCAGCTTAATGGCTAGAGGCTGTGTTCTCCAAACTAGATAATACTGGTCTGTCTCAGTACGTCAGATGTGGACTAAACCCGAAGGTGGAAGGGAGCCAAGGTACGGATAAAACAAGTCCCAGCTGAGGTTTTCTAACTCTTGCTCTTAATATCTGGTGCTGTTGAAACATAGAAAATGCTCTTCTGCTATGCTTGTAGTATATTGAGTCATCTAGACATTCACTCACTAGGTCTTCTGTCCTGAGGGCAGTTCTTGGGGAGCACACAAACTCCAGCGTTACTGTGGGGTGTGCAGGGAGGGAAGGAGGTGAAGTTCTCTGTGGATGGATGAGAGAAGCGTTGTTTCTCTTTTTTTCTATTCTCCCCATAACTTTAGTTTTGATTTTTTTGTTTGTTTTTTGGGGGTTTATTTGAAGGCTGAAGTAGACCAGAAGACCATTTGTTGTCTGGTGGTGATATGTGTCTTACTGGTCTTCAGACCACTACCTGGTTAGCCGTGAAGTCCTCTTAGTCTATGGAGGAAATTCAGGCTTTTCCATGACACAGTTGATCTCATCCTGAGTTAGACATCCCTTCCTTTTTTCATTTTAACCAGCATGCAGGTGGCTAACTCTGATTTGGGTGTCTGTGTTTGGTCAGTTGAGTTTCATCCTTGGTATCTGAGAACGATTGGCGCATGAATGAGAAATCAGATTTTGAGGTGTGAATGAAAGTGATTCTCAAGCAACGAGGAAGTAGAAAAAGTAGCTGTTGGTCTCTCACCTTTTCCATGTGTTAGTAATCAATGTTTAGGTTTGACTGGGCACCATTATTTGAGCAGATTTTCTTGTGAGGGTCTTTCCATTTTTCTAGCCAGGAGCCTCAGCCTTGCTTACACAGCTAGGTCTACTCTGAACTTCAGTCAGTATTAAGTTTACAGGCGTGTCTTTAACTTGATACATTTAGGTCTATTCTGACAAAAAAATGGTGAAATACAGTTGAGGTTTCTTAAATAAAGAAGTGTTTTTCAGCATAATTGTAACTCCGACATTTGACTTGTGGCCCTTGCCTGTCTGCTCCCAGTTGCACTTGGAGGTTGGTTTTGGTTCATAGGAATGATCTCCAGAACAAGGAGAGAGATACAACAGTAGGAGTAGTAAGGATGCGGATGTAGGTGTGCTTTATGGGAAAGGTGATAGGCTTTTCTGACAGTAACTTTGTGTTCACTGCTGAGTTTTTCTCCCGTAGGCTGAGTGTACCAGGTATCTTTCAAAGATCAAGGGGGATTGTGGGACCTCTGCTGCCTGACCATCCATCTTGGGTTGGGTAGAAATTGCTGACCTTTGGTTTCTAATTAGTGTGGATTGTGTTCTTAATAGCTGGTGGAGGGATGGGAATTTGGGATAGGCTTCCTTTTATTGTGTGAAATCCAAAAGGGCTGTAACCTGTTACCAGAGCAAAAGCTCTCCATCAATTGTACTACATTGGCTCTCTTCCCAGCTCTTTGCACCACTTCATCAGCTGTGAGGCACAAAGATGCCAAATTCTTAATGTTAAAAGTTACTGGTTTAAGTATTTTCAAATGCTGTTCCATTAAAAAAGAGATTTCCTGCTGTTTGACTTCCCCTGCGAATTTTCATCTTTATGGCTTAGTTTGCATTTTTGGATTTGGACAGTCTGTTAAGAGGAAGAAACTGTTGCAAAATCACTTGAAATACCCCCAACAAATGACCGTAGGCTAGGACTTTTGCTTTGTGAACTCTTAACATTTTGACATTGTTTGTTCTGAACATTTCTTTTATTGCTTCTGGAGTTATATCCTGGGTTTAATTATAGGAATGGGTCAGCCATAAGGAGGAGTTCTGCACTGTCAGCAAATAAAGTGTTGTGCGTCATTCAAATCATTGCTCTTCACATTTTTGTCTTTTGGTTTTTCTTTTTCTACAGAAATTGTTTTGAATTAACAGGACACCAAGGTTTACCCTTCAAATGTGCATCTAAATTTTTGAAATTGCAATGCAAATTTCATATGAGATGAATTGCAGATATGTTCTGAAGCTATAAAGCTCCCAATTTTATTGCAATAGATGCCGTAAACAGATTTTTTTCATAAAAAAATTATGCATCTATAAATGGCTGTCAATAAATATCAAAATTTCACAGCTTTGCTGAATATACTTCTTTGTTCTTGTCAATCAGAGTCTCCCAGGAGTACTGACATGTGAAGAGAAGGTAAACTGACTATTGAGTTTTCATTTTAGTCAGCAAGACAATGTGTAGCTTTAACTGTTATATTAATCCTCTTCAAATTTACAACAAATAATAAAGTTATCACATAAAATGAATTGGATGCATCCTAAACTTCTGCCACATTTCTAAACTGCTCTTCCTCTGCCAAAGTTGGGTGGCTAAATTAAAATGCAACTTGGCATGCACAGAAATAAACAAAATCCCTCCTGCATCCTAAGGAAGAGTTTGAATAAAAGTAGATGCTAAGACACAACCAGTGTTCAGATAACTTTTTTTTAATGCTTTCATCTGTTTTCAGCGAGGATAGAATAAGCAGAGGGTCTAGTATGACTAAAATTGTGTTACAGTTTACTGAAACTCAGAGCGTTTGACTGTGATTAGAGCCAGTGGAGGTAGACCCTGTTCCAAGATCCGAGAACTAGAAGTGAAAATGCGTTCAGTAAGCAACAGTGGGAGTAGGCGAAACCAGTTTGTAGGTAGGGTTTTAATCAGCAGCAGCAGCAGCAAATAATGCTGCTTGTGATGTGAACTAAAATTCAAGGCATTTGTGTCTGTCAGCTGAAAACCAAATGCGGGCTCCATAGCATTGAATCTGCGAGATTGAACTGGTGTATTTTGAGTTTGAAGAAGTGTAAGATAAAGCTGAGACTGGGAAGAAAACCAATTCCTTTGGTTTAGCCCCAGATAGGGAATCCAATTCTCCACTGCCACCCACCCAGTGACAGACTTGACTCAGATTATTGCTGCAAATGATAATGTGTATTTTAAGAGATAGACCACTGAATTTAAATAACAAAGGTCCTTCTAAATGCTAGATGGTAGCAAAATTGCTTGTAGATTATAATATAAGAAAAGGTGTAATAAATACTAAGTATATACTCATTACCTTCCCTCCAAAAAACATTTCTACTTGTTTAGGAAAGAGAGTTTGCTCCTCAGGAGAAGCTAATTTTGGGATGCTCTTAGGATTTACATTTGATCTGGTATGTTTATTACCCTGATGTCTTGACAGTGGTGGCAGGTATTGTGAGAGTGGAGGCTCTGAGCCCCTTCATGAGTGTTTCCCGGACTTGCACTGCTCTCGGAGTTTGCAGCGATGCAAGTGGCAGTGTTGCCATGGCTCACAAAATTCCCTCTTGAATGTTTCTTCTCTGTGATTTCCCCGCCACCACCCCATTGAAGCATGACCACCTTGATGTCAGGTGCAGGATGAATTAGATTCTATGTGCCATGTGTGTAAGAAGCCTGTAGCAGAGCAACCACTTGCTTCTCGGCTGTGTTTTCTGAATACGTAGATATTCAGAAGGACCTCCTAAAGCAGCTGTTTGATCAGCCCCACCAACTAGCACTTCCATTTTCAAACAAAACAGCCTCCTTTTTTACAGCTCGCTAAAAATAGCCATTTCTTTAAATCCTGAGGGCACGGTGATTCATGTGGTGGTGAAGAGGAAGAAAGGTTATTTCTTTTGCTTTAGGCATTGGGAGGAAAGCCACTGTGCTATCCCAGTGCCAGCTGGGCTCAGGCTTGCTCCCACTTGGCCTTCGTGGCCGCATCACCAGCCCCAGTGGCTCTGGCATTCCTTGCTCTGCCACTGCAGCCTGGCAGCTATTTGAGATGCAGATGCCACATCCCAGTGCCCATCTTAGTGCTCTGGAAGGAAGGGTGTGCAGTCACTGCCACAACTGAAAAGAAACCCGTGAGATGGCAAGTTGCCGGTTTGTGTCTGTGGGTTTGTGCAGAGCTCGCCCAAGGACACAGGTATTTCTTACAATTTATAGCTGGGCAAAGGGGAAATGCTCCTACTTCGTCACCATTCAAATTCCTGATGAAGCTCCTGACACCACTGCAAGCGCAGTTTAAGGACAGGAAGAAGTCCCAGGCAGAGCTTACATAGGATTTTTCACGGATTCCTGCGTCAGCTCTCCTGTGCTCTGCAGAGGTCTCGCTCTGCTGCCTGACGCCGCAGTGTGCTGCTGCTGAACCTGCTCTGAGGCTCTCCCTCTCGCAGGAACATGCTTAGGCGCACCTTTTCTGCTTTGAAGCCTCCTTCTGGGGAAACAGCCCTCAAGAAGGTACCAGTTTTAATGTAAATGGAAATTGTTCTTACTCCAGCAATGTGTTTCTGGAGGATCGTGAAGCAGAAAATGACTGGTAGATGTGTGTACAGCATTTTAGTTGCTGAGCAACCCGTTTCTTGCCTCAGCCTCTTAGCGTAAGAATCCAATTTTAGATAAGATATTTGGGACCCTGGCTGGCTTAGTGATAGCTAGTGTAACCTGCAAAGACTACTTGGACAGGGAAACAAAATGGCTTTCCTGGAAAACAAGAAGCTTTGCAAGAACTTTCACCATAAAGGACTGTATATCTGCACTGTTGCTTTCTAATTCCCATATACTGTTTTTTATATTTGGGTTCTTGGGTAGACCTTAAATCACTGTTATACATAAAGTATGCCCAGAAGCAGTGGTTCTTATCTACAGCTCAACAAAGCCAACATTATCTTTGTCAATGCTTGTAAACTTCACATGTTTTTATTAATAGCATCCCGAGAACTTGTGCAACCAGATATGTTTGCTCCTTTTCTCCCCACAAGCTTGTTTTAACCAGTTTTAATAAAATAAAAGCTTTGGCAGGAAGGCAAAATAATCTTTCTTGTTGATAGAAGGGAAGAGTATACACTTCTAATATCAAAAAACCCAGCTCCCTGGAAGGGTGCAGTGATAAGACTCATCAACTTGAATGATCATGTTTGGGCTTTCGGGGTTTTGTTCTTGTTTTGGTTGTCTTTTTTTTTTTTCCCCAGGCTTGGGGTTTTTTTGAAACTGCCTCCACCCAAAAAGAGCTGGATTTTGTTCTTTTGGTAGTAGATTTAACACACATTTTTAATGTCTGACTATCTCCTGGGCTTTCTGTCAGCATTCACAGGAATTGACTGTTGATACTTGCATGTGTTCATCCACCCAAGTACCATTTCCTCCTTTCTTCAGCAGTAGCTTATCTGGAGGGTCATAAGAGTAATAGCAGTCACACTGGATGGGAAAACAGGAGAATGGAGCCCATATCCTGCTAGAAGCAACATAGGGATTTTTTGCCATGGTCTGGCCTCAAGGACCGGCTTTGCAGAGCCTGAGGAAGGTACAGATCAGAGAGCAGGGTGGAGAAGGTCCAGCTCTGGTTTGGACCTGTGCTCCAGCGAGAGCTGACAGTGTACAGTTATCCAAGTTGTGTCACTCACACAAGCTGCTTCCTCCAGATTATTCAGTGTGAAAAAAATGTTTTAAATTTTAATTTCTAGATAACCTTCATAAAACAAGTAAAATCCAAGCTTGGACCCAATCTTGGAAAGCATTTCCTTTTTTTAATGTTGGTGGAAATGACTGGCTGCTGGCAAGACTGTGCATTTGAAGGCAGAAGATGTCCTCCTGTGCCATGTGTAACTCTGTGAGGAAGGGGTTGCATGTGCAGATACCAGGACTCTACACCATTTCTTCATACTTTAGATTGAGTATTTTTTATACATGAGAAGTATTTTACAGGATTTTTGGGGCTGTGACAGTAGGCAGCAGATGCAGTAAGTTGTCTCCTGGCTGCTGGGCTTGATGCAGTTGATCCAGCTTATTTCTGCATCTTTTAGCAGCTAATTGTTCCAAAGTCACAAATTCAATTGTCCTGTGAGAGTTTGCTTTGGAACATCTTTCCTGAATAATCATTGCTGATTTTTGCATGTTATTTCTTAATCTAATTTAGAAAGGACAGGATGTTTTTAAGGATCAGGACAATAGTTACGCAGCTCCAGTGGCTTAATTTTCCTGTGTGGAAATCAGTGGCACATTCATTATGGGACTGGCACTGCTGTTTGTGCACATGGTAGTTAAGCTTAAAGCCCCGCTGGTAGAGGTATTTAAGGGTCATTTGTTATGGAAAACTTCAGACTTTTATGTTAGGGGCACGAAATACTTAGTATGCAAATCCAATACTGCTGTTTATGGATAACATATTAAGAGTCACCAACACTGTAGTTGCAATTAGGGACTTGAGACAAGTGTGCAGCCAGCTAGATAGGTGGAAAATAATCATAAAGGGGAAAAGAAGAAAAGACAAGAAGCAGCTGCTTTAAATTATTGCAAGGGAAATTCAGGTTAGACATTAGGAAAACTTTAACAATCTGAGGAGCTAGTCACTGAAATAAATGACACATGGAGAGGAAGCAACCTCCAGGAGAATTGGACCAACATTGGTCAGGAATCACATGGTCCTGCCCCTGCTGAGTTGGAGGAGCAAGCATCCTCCCTGGGTCCCCTTTACTCCTCTGGCTGGCAGCACAGTTTATCTTAGTCCAGTTTCTTATCCCTAATAAATCAAAAAAGTCCTCTGGCGCTTGTTACGCTATCAGCTTTTTCTGTACTAACTATATCCTCCTGCCTTGCAGCTGGGGTTTGCACACCAAGGCTTGTGCTGCGCACAGTGTGCTCCAGGCTCGGCAGTGAGCAAGGTGGCCATTTCATCATGTTTCTAGAAAATGCCTGTAACTGGGTCTTGCTGGTTTGCTTGGACTGTGCTTTTCATGCCAATATTTGGCACACAAAGTGCTTAGGGTCTTCACAGCACTAAAGATCTCATCAGATGCTTATATTGAAAAAAAACAGCGTCTTGCTTATAGTTTCCTGAGTGTGGCTTTTTTTCCTCTCTGTTTTCAAACTTCCGTTCAGTCAAGTAAATGGCTAATTTTAATATCACACCAGATGTTCTGTTGCTATTGTCTGTGTATCTTCAAACTGATCTGTAAACAAACTGGGATCAGATTTTTGGGGTTTGTTTCTGCCTTACCCCTGCCGAAAATTGGTGCTGTTCCTTGCCAAAATTGGTGCCATTCCTTCACGCGAAGTACAGGGGATGCAAAGCTGATCTAATGTGGTATGGTGCCATACCTCCTCAGTGGACACCCAGGTGGCTTTGAGAACAGAACTGAATCCAGACTTTGAAGATCTCATCTTGTGAGGTGAATATGTAATTCCTGACACTGACTGAACTGTGTGACTGTTTTGCAGGAAAAGAGAGTACAAGTCTCCCCACCACTGACAAGAGGACCAAGTGCCTTTATACCGGAGAACGAAGTAAGTTTGCAGTTAGCTGGGCTGGGTGATGGCTTTGAAAATAATGACACTGAAGGACCGTTCTATGACCCTGCTTGTTCCATGGTACCTGGATGAGCTCCCTTGAAAGCAAAAGCAATGGTTTCTCTGGAGTAGGTTCCAGTGGGTAAGAACCACCCTAGCCTTTCACACAAGTGGCACTGTTTGACATCTTTTCCGTCACCAGCATTTCCAGAGACAGCCATGAGTGACATCTCTGCTCTTCTTGGGTGGGTGTGAACACATTACTCATAATGCCAGAGCTGAGGGGAGGTCTGCCCAGTATTGCAGCAGTGTGATTATATAGCTCTCAGAGCAGTGCCTGACCTTCAGTTTGAGAGAACCTGCAAATACGACTTCACTGCCTGGACTGTAGCTGTGGCTCTTGAGAGAATTTATGGTTGAAAGGTATGGTTGGATTTCAGACTCAAGATTTCTGCCATGACAAATGCTGACTGTGATTTGTTAAACAAACAACTACCTTTCTCCCTCATTCCTTGTCATGAAACAGTACAGTGAATAGAGAGGGTTTAGTGACAGAATAGTAACACACTGAATGCCTCACAGATCTTGATAATAACACTACTGGTGTCAAAGGCTGCTTTACTGTTGTAATGGAAGGAATATAGGCAGAGAAATAATGACTTAATTGTAAAGGTTCCTATTAACACGCCACAAGGCTTTAAAAGCAGAATTTTTAAAAAATATGTCAGTGCGTGGTAATAAATCAGGAGGAAGTACATGCACAGTATGAAAAGGATAGTAATAGAGATGGAGATAACTCTTAAAAATAATCATACGGCATATTGCTATGCCTAACATAGCAACAGTACAGTCCTACAGGATTATATTTTGATTCTCTCAGCAGAATTTCTTTCTATAACTTGCACTGTTGCAAGGAAAATTCCTGACAAGTTGGAGAAGATTAGAAACCTTACCAGAGACACAAAAAATATGATTTCCCCAAGAAACCACTAAATGAGACAAGAATCTCTTAAATATGTGGGAGATACACTTGCTGAAGAAAAAGGGGACTCCTAGGAGGGGAGTGAGGTATATGCAGGGAGATAAAATGGTCTCTAATGTGTGAATAAAATTCTGATTGTAAAAACATTATTTAGGAAAACTGAGAAGGCATTGTTTTGTGTATAAAACACAGAAAAGCTGCCATAGAGAAGACACACATGTAAAAATGATGGAGCTGCCTAACTGTGTAGCTGCTGCTTCCCTTTCTTTCTGGGCCAACAAATTAAAACAGGAAAGTAGAAATAAAAATGTAGTATGATGTTTGTGTTTCTTTGTATGTAACTTCTATATAAGATCTGATAGAAAAATATTTGAGACACAGTCCACTCATCAGCCCATCATAAAGAAGAAAACATATTTTAAATAGGATATTTCAGCAAAAGCATTGTGCTTCTTGGTTTTAGGCACTTTTTAGCTTCATGTGCAGTAAAACAGCTAAAATACGTTCTCATTTCATGGTGTTTGCAATAGTAAGCTGGCTGGTTTATTACTGCACAGTTGTCAGAATAAATACTGGGTATTCTAGTCTTGTGCTTGTAACTTCAGTGGTGAACATGTTGAGAATGGCTGTTCCTGGTGATAAACACTGAGTAATAGCACTCACACTGTCAGGGCTTGCAATGCAAGAGCTACTTACTCTTCTGCTGTTTCATTTAATCTTGTGCCCAAGGTTTGGATTGGTTGGCATAATTAAAGAACAGCTTTTGTTTAAAGAAAGCATTAAATTCCTATTCTAAATAATACCTGAATGTTATGGACAAATTAGCATTTGATCTCCTTGCATCTTATACAAGCACAGAAGGGGTAGATTGCCAGGCTGTTTCTATAATTTGGTTACATAATCCAGTTCCTCTCCATTAATTTTTAAATTGATTTTAGGGCTGAGCACTCAGGTGGTGTGTGTCTATACAGGTTGTCTTCCATAAAGAATTTACTTTCCATTTAGCTCTTGTTTACTTCCAGCTCTCTGTACAGGTTTGACTTCCAGCATCTGTGACTTCCACAGTTTCGAGAAGGTCTATAGAAAAATGGTTTGGGGTTTTGTAGAAACATATAAAAAATAACAGAGGCTCAGTGTAAAGTGCTCTTCAGTTCTCAGTATACAAGTTGGATCTGTATGTGTGTATTTGCATTCATGCAGGCATGTATGTTTGCAAATATGCATCTGGAACTCCATCATTGTCTTTAAGTCTGTACGCAGATAAACCTTTCATACCTCAGTGTGTTTCTCCCCAGGGATAAAAACAGAGAAAATCTCTCCCTCTGTTAATATTTCTCCATCTTATTTTCAAGGTTATGCAAGCAAACGGTTTGGATGAACGTACTAATCTTCTTGTGGAAGAATACTCTACGTCTGGTCGCCTGGACAACATCACACAGGTCATGAGTATCCATACTCAATACCTGGAGTCTTTCCTCCGCAGCCAGTTCTATATGCTGCGCATGGATGGGCCCCTTCCTTTGCCCTACAGGCACTACATTGCTATCATGGTACGTACCAACAGGCCGTGTATCTTCTCCTGCAACCCTGACTTCTGCATTTTAAAAAGGAAGGAAAAGAAAAAGAATTTTAAAAGGAGAAATTAGGGTGGTATTTTGACAGAGACTGAATTTTTGTAGTAGATTTTTATCAGAATAAAGCATGCCTTGCCGGAAAGTTTTCAGTGAGAAGGGAGAATTGGCAACCTACCTCATTCCCTATTTCCCACAGTGATACACCTCTCACATGCCCACATCACTGTGCAGCAGTAGGATGAGATCCAGTGGACTCCAGTCACAAGAAATTCCAGGTAGACACTAGGGAAACAATTTCCACTGTGAGGATGTTGAGACATTGCAGCAGGAACCAGGAAAGGTTCTATGATCTTCAAGGGTAAAGATCTTGTCTGGACAAGGCTCCGAGCAACAAGTTCTAAGTCAGCCCTGTGAGCGGAGGGTTCTCTTCTAGTGATTGTTCCAACCTAAATTATACTTTGCAATTCAGAGTAATCAAATGTATTTTTATTGGAGAATCCTCCATACTTTCTAGAAATGCATTGCAATGCATTTGCACAAGGCTCTTTGGAACAACATTGTACTTTTGTTTTGTGTTATTAACCCGTCTCCCACCTGCAGCAAAATCAGACTACACGCTAATGTGCTGCACTGTTCACTCTGTGTTTAATTATTCCAGGCTGCTGCCAGACATCAGTGTTCCTACCTAATAAATATGCACGTTGATGAGTTTCTGAAGACTGGCGGGATTGCGGAGTGGTTGAATGGTTTAGAATACATTCCCCAAAGACTGAAAAATCTGAACGAAATAAACAAACTTCTTGCACACCGGCCCTGGCTGATCACGAAAGAGCACATCCAGGTACCTCTTCAGTCATGCCCTGTAAATACCAGTAAATTTCTGGTAAAAAGAACTGCCAAGAACTGTGCAAGTGCCTGGTTAGGCTTCATCACCCTGAGTTTAAAAGTTCAGGGAAGTACTAGTGCACCAAACAAGTTGATTCTTTTGTGTGACAAAGCCAACAAGATTTTCTTTTCAGCAATATCATTGGCTAAAATAGCCCAAAAGAAAAAAAGTAATGTATTAGGTGTCTCTTTTTTTATCCAGTGAGAGTTTGTGTGCAAGGGGAATATGGTATTATTGGAAGAAAGAATTGATCTCTTTTTAAAATGTGTAGTGTTTTATAGAAAAGCTGGGGCCAAAAGAAATTTTATATTTACACTTTTTTTATTCTCATTTCAGAAACTTGTCAAGACTGGGGAAAATAACTGGTCTCTTCCTGAACTGGTGCATGCTGTTGTCCTGTTGGCACATTATCATGCCTTGGCAAGTTTTGTATTTGGTAGTGGCATTAATCCAGAGAGAGATCCGGATACATCTAATGGACTCAGACTTATAGCAGTCAACAACTTCTGTGTCTGTGATCTTGCCAATGACAACAACATAGAAAATGCATCCCTCACAACTAGCAACTTCGGGGTTAGTGTTGCAAGAAAATTCTTTTGCTTGCCTCTGTTTTGCATTAGAAAACTTTCTTCCAATCTTTCCTGTTTAAATTTTAGGGTAGTTTGAAATTTTTTGTCTCCTTTACAGGAATGCTTGAGTTTGGTAATTCTTACATACACTCGGGCAATTTTCAGTGTAATCTGTTGAAAACCACATTGTAACAGTGAATGGAAGTCAGAGCAATGTGATTTTGATAGTTAACCTCACGACCCATTGGGCAAGACTTGGCTTTCAGCAGAAAGCCTAAACTCCCAGTTTCTTCAGACAGTGTGGCTTTGACTGGAGCATTGTGCCATCCATGTTCCTAACACAGGGAATGAAAAAAAGAAATGGGAAAAAAATGGAAATAGTAATAGTAATAATAATAATAATAATAGTAATAGTAATAATAATAATTTTTACTTCAAAGCCTACAGTCACAAAACAGTTTGAAACACTTCCATGTAGATGGGAGGAAATGTCTGAAATAAAATTACTTAATTCTTCATGCTGGTGTTCCAATCTTGAAACACAGAGAACTTTGATTACTTGTTAATTAACTTGATTAATTTGATTACTGGTTAATTAACCAGACATTTTTCCCTGAAAGGTGCTCTAGAATGCTTTTGAAGACATGCCCTTGAATTAATGCTGACAGATGAATTAGCCTCATTGCCTTTGATGGAAGATCAGGATTACAAGCAGGGTTGCTAGATACAATTTTTACAATTAGCAGTAGAATGTAAGCATGTCATCACCCAGTTCAGATGCTGTATCTTAAACTTCTGGGCAGTGAAACATGCCAGCTCATGCCATGGAGATGCCTTACTCCCCGTTTGTGCCTGGCGGAGGGCTGCTGCTGACTGTGCTTATTGCTCAGCAGTGAGGAGGCTACTAGAAACAATTGTAGCTATGGGCAAAAGAACAGACTCAAAAAGATGGAAAAGAAAAACCAAACAATGTATCTTATGAAAAATCTGAATGATATGTACAGGGTGCCCAAAGCTTTGACATATTTCTAGTAAAGAGGTCTTCTTTCCTCACAAAAGTAAGAAAAAGGGCCAACATAGTGGCTGTTTCAATCACACATAATGAAAGAAAAGCACTGATTTGCTGTCTCAGGTTGTGTTTCTGTAAGGCAATGTTACATTGCATCTCTTCAGAAACATATTTTGCATTACCAGTGGACTGAATATTGTTACCTTAGTATGAAAAGTTGTTTTTATGAGAGACTTAGGGCACGCAGATGGATGTTCCTGAGCTATCTACATGGTGGAATATGAGTGACTGTGGTTTCCACATTCAAACACCACCCCTTCACTGTTAATCCCACTGCAGTAAATTACTGCAGCAGGCTACATTAACACTTCCCAGCTCCCGTCTTCTTGCTGTCTGAACGCTGTTTGTCTGCCCTGTATGTGACAAAATGCACTCTGGCTTGAGTTTTTGTGTTTGCCTCTGCTCTCTGGTTTTGAGAACGTTTGTTGTCTAGCATGAAATCCGAAGATGACACACGCTGTCTATCTTCTAATTTTGCAGAATGTCATGGTGTTTTTGCAGATTGCAGATTCTTTAAGTGAGCTGGAGGCCCTCATGGAAAGGATGAAGAGACTACAAGAAGATAAAGAGGACGAAGAAGCCTCTCAGGAAGAAATGGCAACTCGCTTTGAGAAGGAGAAGAAGGAGAGTCTCCTAGTAATTAGTGGAGGTATTTGTGCTTTTCCAGTTCAATTTTGTTTGTGCTTTTTAAGAAATAAATACTTGAGGCTAGTTCAGTGACTGAAACTTTTTCTGTCCATTTCTTTACTCTAGCTCTTCATGTAGGAGGAGGGTAGCAAGGCTGGTCTTACCTTTTGCTTCATCACCTTAAGATTTCTTGATGGACAAATAACATCACCCTTTCCACTACTTGAAATTTAGCTTTTGTATATTATAAAAAAAAAAGTCCTGTAGGCTTCCTTAAAAAGTAGGGTGTACATTTCTCTTTCTTTATATGTTCTGTACCTTCAAAATAATTAATTTATGAAAATATTCAGTAGTATTTCACAGGTTGTATAGTGCTTAGAACGTCAATGACACTTATAATTAGCCTTCAGATATGACATTTGGTTTAGGAATTAGATGATGAGACTCAACTACTTTACCATTTACTGCCCACCTGGAAAGGACATTTCCAACTTGCTGTTCTGAGTGATCATACTGCTGTGCTGTTCACTGCCTATCTTGTGATAGAGATTCATAGCATTTTTTTATTCTGAAATAATTTTCCAAATTCTGAGCTGAAACCTTCTTTTCCCATATTCTTCATATGCTCTGGAGGCCTTCATCTCTAACAAACCACAGAATGAAGTCTGCTTCATACAGACAGGGAAGTGGGTTTTTTTCCAAAGAAAGTGTTAGAAGAAAGAATATTATTAAGACAATCAGAATCTCTAACTATTTCCTCATAGTAGAAGCTACTTGAAGGTGATTGTTTGTGTCTTTTTGAGAAGTGACCTCTAAAATGCTTCACATTTTACTGCACTGTTCTTAGTGAATTTAGGTCTCAGTAGCTTCAGACCAAATGTGTTTGAAAGAATCAATGGTTTTGTGCAAAGAGCCCAAAAGGGAGGAAGAATGTACTGAGGATGAGCAGAGAGATTGTTTTGTGGCTCTCTAGGGACATGGAAAAATCTCTGAAAGAAGATACATCCAGCAACATCAAGCTGGATTTTTTGAAATGGCCATTGTGTATTCTTGCTGTATTTTCCTTTGGTCAGGCAGTATCAGCAGTGCAGATAAAGGGACACTCATTGCAGTTTCATTATCAAGTCAGGACTTCCATGAGTCTGTGCGACTTCAGGTGTTTAAGGAAAAGAGGTCATTCAAGACAAGAGGGGTTTTTGGATGGGGTTGCTGATAGTTTTGTTGACTTTCTTCCCCCCTTAGCATTTGCTGGTTTCAGTTGAAAGAGTCTGTGTGTGTTGGGCCTTTACCCTTTCACGAAATCCAGTCCTTGTCAGGAGAGACGAGTGTATGTGTACAGGTTTTTATTCTTCGCTGAGGGTTTACTGTAGCAGATGTTGTCCAAGCTTCTTCCTACACAGTTATGTTTTGATTGTTTAATGAGGCAAAGAGGAGATAAAGCACTTCTGCAATTCTTAGGTTAACTGACTTTTCAAGGTGCTAACAGTGGACATCTGGCAACTGTTCTGTCAATGCATGTGGAAGCGAGCCATGATTTTAACATCAGGGTCAAATGCAGTCAGCTATGCAGTAGTCACCTTCTGCAGGTAGTTACACAATCAAGCCACCTGTTTATTCGGGAGGCAGAGATTGATCCCTGATAGAGAACCTGCGTGTGCTTAGCGATATGTTTTGGAGCTCTTTGAAGATGCTTAGTTACTAGAGCTTCTGGCAGAATTTCACCCTGATGTACTGTAGAGCTCTTTGCTTTCACATAATCTTCAGCTGATATTTACAAGTGGAGTGTTGCACTGCTTTCTGGTGCTCATAGTCCAGTGTACAGAACAGAGCCAGTGCGATTCCTGACACAAAGGCTGCCCAGTACAACAATCCTGCTGTCAAGGATCCATTTTTTTGTTTCTTATGCTAACACAGTGACTTTGCTAGTGATGTTCATCTTCCTGACTTAAGATACCTGGCCTCCCTCAAAAGTCAACAGAGAGAAAAGCAAACCTCCAGACGGAAGTGTAGCCCATCTCTTCCCTTTCTGTAGAAGTACATTAGATGTCTGGTATAGGCTGACATTAGATGGGCTCAATGAAAGCAATGTATCCCTTACAGGCAGATGAGAATTTAAATGTTTCTTTCCTTTGTACCACTCTTCTCCTTTGCATAACTTCTAAAATTGTCCTCTAGTCCTGTAGTAGAGTGGTAGTTGGAAGTCAGCTTTAACTTATTCTTGCCTAAAGCAAAGCATTTTGCTGTTTTATTCCCAGCATTTGATGATGAAATAGTTTCTACAGACGTCTCCCGTTATATTGAGGATCCTGGGTTTGGGTACAAAGACTTTGCAAGGCGAGGAGAAGATCATCTGCCAACATTCAGAGCTCAGGTACCATCTCTTGAAAGCACATTCACTCAAAGAACGTTTATATATCTCACTACAGGGCATGAAGTGGTTATAGTGGGGCGTGTTTGGTGCATGCTCCTTTTCTTGTCCTGGTTCATGAAATAACTCACAACCTTCCATAAATCTCCTGAGATGGAGTCTTTTACTATTTGTCAATCTCTGGTAAGGTAATACTTTGGCTTTCCATCTTACTTCAGTTATTACCAGTACTAATGTTTGAAAACTGTAAAGCGTATCTGAAATAAAAGTGAAAGGTAGAAAAGAAAGAATTTCTTTCCCGTCCCTCCAGATGATGTAGAAAAAAACTCCACTGGAGCAACTCTTTATTCCTGTCATTTTACCAAGTACTCTCTGTCCAGTGGCTGTCAATCCTAGGATACATATAGGTCTGTGAAAATGATTTGGGGAGTGTTGTTCTCATATGTGCACCCAATCTCTGGACTTGGAATGCTGGGAAAGAAAAGGAATTCCTAAATATTACTGAAGATTACTGAAGTTTTTGCTGTGTTTTAACACATTGTTTTCAGTGCTGTTGAAAGAACAGAATATACATTTTACCTGTACATTGTCTTATATATTGACATTCTTTGCCACGACCAGAATCATGAACTTCATATTATATATAACAGGAGGGACATTCTAGGTGGTTCTGTTCTATCTTACAGAGCACATTCATAAGCAGTCTAGAAATAAACGGAAAGCAATGGAAGAAATCTTCAACCAAATCAGAGAACTTCAATTAAAATGACAGTGGGTGCAGGAAAACCGCATGGTCAGAAGATGTATCTAAGACTATAAAATAAAGAATCCACGATCGCTCTCAGGAAATGTATTTAGCTGTATAGCAGTCTCTGCTGAACTGGATAATTTACTCTGTGGTCTTTGTATGAGCCTGAGGTTATTACTGCCAAAAAGAATAAGGCATAGTCAGTGCCTATAAATCAAACAATCTGCCTAACTACTTTAGGAGCAGCAGGCTCCCTTGGAAAAAAGCTCCAAAGAAGTTGAAATTGGAACTAAAACATCTCTGCTCTTAAATAAACAGGACAGCTTCTGGCCTACATTTAAAGGAGTCACCTTGATAATTTAACTTTATTATGTTCTACTCTTAACAGTTGGATGTATATACCCACAGCCCCCCAAATGCTCTGCTATTAACGATACTTAAATTGCAGTAGCATCCCAAACACCTGCAATAAATCTAATCCTTATTCTGATAAAACAAAACTGCCTTTATCTCTATGATTTTAAATTTATTAATAGAAAAAAGGTATTCTGTACACAGCAGAATGTCCTTAAGCTTGTTTTTGGTGGGGGGTTTCACTGATAATATGGATCAATTGCTGTTAGTCAACAGCGCTTTCCCCTCTCTGGGCCTTCTGGCTTTCAGAGGCTTTTGTGATATCTTGGACACCTTTCCAGGGCTGGATGGGTATGGCATATTTCTCACAAGCCTTACAGTCTTTTGTACTGGCAGACAGAGGCCAAATGTGATGTTGTGACATGTTTCAGATGTCATTGATGCCTCCATGAGACAACAGAGCACTGTCCTGCTCTTCCCTGCTGTCCTACTCAGGGGGACAGGACAGTAGACATGCTCCAAGGTGCCCAGGTGAGGACCCTGGCCTGGCAGTACCTTCAGAAAACAGCCAGCACAGGAAGGACATGGAGATGATGCCCTCAGTTGTAAAGATGCCATCAGTGATGGGATGATTGAGCGCTTGACAAGGATGTGGGCACACTCTCACTTTCGGTGTGACAGCAGTGCAGAGCGCCCTTGCACCCTGCTCCGGAGCAGGATGGTTTTCCTGCTGTGCCACCACTCTGCAAAGATTTCCCATTCCTCATATGAGCAGGCAGGCTCTTATCTTGCAATCCAGGTGCTTGTCTAAGACCAAAGCAGCCTGGATTTTATCAGGTTTTTCAGGGATGGTTCAGCACTTTACCCAGTGATTGTGCATCCTGGCTGGCAGTAAAGACTCCATCTCTGCTTGGAGCTGAGCATCAAAGAGGAACAAGTTTTTAAACTTACCAGCCTATCCCACATGGAATGGTACTGGTCAGAGTGGCAAAGCAGAAGAAGATTCCCTCAGCACTTCAGGAGAAGCTTAGGGGTTTTTCTCCTGTAGGTTAATGATATTCAGGGTTAGGGTGTTGGAACATGATACTCACTGTCAAGAATTCTGGGGGAATGGAGCAGGTGATGTGGATGAAGGATTCAAAATGCAAGCTTTTGGAAGAGAATAAAGTCATAACTATCAGACAACAAAAAACCATTGAGTTATAGAGAAGATGACATAGGGAATTCACTTCATTTGTGCTTTTATCTATTTCCTTCTCTTCCTGCAGGACTATACTTGGGAAAATCATGGCTTTTCCCTTGTAAACAGGCTTTATTCTGATATTGGGCATCTCCTGGATGAGAAGTTTCGGATGGTCTATAACCTCACATATAACACTATGGCAACACACGAAGATGTTGATACAACTATGCTAAGAAGAGCTTTATTTAACTATGTCCACTGTATGTATGGAATCAGGTACGGACAAAAATTCCCTGGCTTAGGAGTACACTTTAAAACTATGTAAACAGAAAAATAAACCAGTTGTGAAGCATGATTTTAGACTCTGGGTGTTTGAAGTGGAGATGGTACCTCTGTCTGGAAGTTAGAGTGGTTTTGCTAGCATATCAGTACAACTTTTCCTTCCAGTGCAGAAAATGAGTCAGGATGGAAATTTTTACAGAAATGTCTTCTCTGAAGCCAGCCTGTATCCTTCATTCAGGAAAGACAACATCCCTAAGCAAGTTTACCGACAGCACCAAGTTGGGTTGGTGTTGATTTGCTGGAAGGAGGTAGGAAGGCCCTTCAGAGGGCTCTGGACGGGCTGGATCAATGGGCCGAGGCCAGTTATATGAGGTTCCGTGATGCCAAGTGCTGGGTTTTGCACTTGAGTCACAACAACCCCAGGCAGCACTACAGGCTGGGGGCAGTGGCTAGGGAAGCTGCTCAGTTAAAAAGGCCCTGGGGGTGCTGGACAACAGCAGCTGAACATGAGCCAGGGTGTGCCCAGGTGGCCAAGAAGGCCAATGGCATCCTGGTCTGTATCAGCCGTAGTGTGGCCAGCAGGACCAGGGCAGTGACTGCCCCTTTGTACTCGGCTCTGGTGAGGCCACACCTCAAATCCTGTGTTCATTTTTGTGTCCCTTGCTGCAGGAAAGTCATTGAGGGGCTGGATCATGTCCAGAGAAGGGCAGTGATGCTGGGGAAGGGTCTGGAGCACAAGTTCTAATAGGAGCGGCTGAGGGAGCTGCAGGTATTTAGTCTGGAGGCTCCTTATCCCTGTCTACAACAGCCTGAGAGGAGATTGTAGCCAGGTGTGGATCAGCCTCTTCTCCCGGGTAACAAGTGACAGGATGAGGACAAATGGCTTCAAGTTGCACCAAGGGAGGTTTAGTTTGGTTATTAGGAAAATTTTCTTTGCGGAAAGGTTTGTAAAGTGTTGGAACAGCCCACAGGAGTGGTGGAGTCACCATCCCTGGAAGTGTTCAGAAAACGTGTGGATAGGGCACGTGGTTTAATAGTGAACATGGTGGTGGTTCAGGGTTAACCACTGGATTTGATGATCTTAGAGATCTTTTCCAACCTTATCAATTCTATGATCCTACTAAGCCTTTCAGATCCTCTCTTAACACGTGAGTTTTGGTCATGTATGATACATGTTCCAGTTCCCAGGCTTCAGAACATAATGCTGCAAAAGACAACGCTTTCAGAAACTTTGATCAAACAGAATGATTGCTTATGTTATGTAGGTATGATGACTATGATTATGGAGAAGTTAACCAGCTACTTGAACGCAGCCTGAAGGTTTACATAAAGACAGTGACCTGCTACCCAGAGAGAACTACCAAGCGCATGTACGACAGTTACTGGCGTCAGTTCAAGCACTCGGAGAAGGTATGAGTTCCAAAGCCAAAGTGGCTTCACAGAGACCCCTGTGCTGTTTGAAAATTAAAACATGGGGACACCTAAAATGGCAGTAGCTGTCAAATGAACTGTTTTGAATCAGAGAAAAACAAATGAGACTCATTCCTTGAGTGTTAGATGCCAATTTGACAAAAATACTTCTTAGTGTGCTGGAAATACTATTATTATTAGTAGTAGTATTAGTATTTTTAGTGACTTCTCCGTAAAATTGAATGGACTACTGTAAAAGAAAAGTGGATAAACTTGGGAATCCAGAAGTGGTCCACTATGCCAATACTTGGGATTTGGAGATCAAGAAATACCTAAACTGATATATATATGTATGTATAATCTTTATGGTGTTTTTCAGCAGTGAAAATGTCACCATGCCTTCAGATATCACATTAAATGCTTTCTGAAAAGGGTTCAGTGCATTTTTCAGCAGGGTTTCCCTGCTAGCCCATCTGGTATGGAAACTGTTCCTTATTCTGTGTTCCTATATAATGGTCACAGGTAGTAGTAGAGAAAACCAAATATAATTCAGAAAGAACTAATGCCATTAGGATACAAAAAAGGTTTAAAGGGGACTTCTCAGATGGAAAATGGCTTAAAGCAGTGGTTGAGGCTAGCTCCTTGCAGTCCTGGGATGTTGTCCATATTGGCATTACTACACAGCTGTCTCTAGAGGAACTGTAGTCCTGCAGCAAGGTACAGGGAGAAGAGACAAAGTTTTCTCACGGCAATACTTTACTAAAGGTTAGAAATTTCAGCCTGGATGAATAAACCATGTTGCATTCAGAGGTAAGCTAAATAGCTGTTGTAATTTTTTACAGGTTCATGTCAATCTACTTCTAATGGAAGCTCGGATGCAAGCTGAACTTCTGTATGCCCTTCGTGCCATAACTCGTCATTTAACCTGAAGCACTCACTGGCCAGGAGTACAGGAGCTTTTACTGAGTATGTAAAGACCTTTCTAAATAGATACACACCAGAAGCTGTTTGTGATGTAGCATCAGGTTATTCAATTCTCTAGTGTCAAAGTTTAGCCGTGCTTCTTGGCGGCTGTAATGTGCAATGACGTGTTTTATTTTCTTGATGCTTAACATTACTAATGATAACAAAAGTAACACTGAGGAGCACTACTCTGCATTGTTTCCGGCTGGATTTCTGCACAGTGGTCAGGATCCTGAAACTGGTTTTATTATATCCAATCCTAGCGCTTTGTTCTTTAAGCACTGGAGTGAAGTGCTTAGAGACTTCTTTTTCCAAGCAATCATTTTTCAGATTAGTGGAGTCCAGCAGAAGATCAGTTCTGCCTGTCCTGAGAATGTACCATCGCATCGTGACTCGTGACAGAGACGTGCGGGCTGTGCTGCGTTGAATTGCCCACTGGATTCTCCTGTGTGTCCTGGAGACTGCTGCCAGTCACTGTCTTACTACAGCAGTTGGAGGTGATGCAAGATGTGGATGCAAACATCGAGCACACTTTAATGTGAAATTAATCTTGATAAATCCTACAGCATGCTACTGAAGTGCGAAATTCATCTGCTTTGTCGTGCCCCTTCACAAACAGAAGAGGCCTCATGATTTGCCATTTCAGCCACACTTACTGTGTTTCAATCATGCATAGTCTTGTTTTACTGACAGTCACCCTCAGTTGTCCTGACAATATCCATGCTCATCACGTGTTGCAATTTGTTTAGTTGGCACCTACAAAATTAATACACAGACTGACCAAAAATAGGGTTGTGGGATTTTTTGCACTCTCTTCTTTATCAATGTTTTAACTAAGGAAAGTAAAGGAAGGCTAGTATATCTATTCTTTCATATTGGATGTATAGAAATTATTTCCCATAACTTTTTCATAGCATGAAATTGTAATATTCAAAGTTTTAAAAGTTTCTATGCATTAGTGTGAGTGAACAAAAAAAAAGTGCAATATTTAAAAAGAAAGCAAGCTTTTTTCCCTGACATGCCACTGCTAAAGTGTCCTTCTTATATAGCCATAAAGAAATTTTAAAACCAAATTTCTTTATTGTCTAAGGCCTAGCAGTTTTGTTTTAGCTTTTACGGCTTAAGACAACCTGATGCTGAGATGCCAAAGCATCCCCAAAACAAAGCATTTTTGGACAACCGGTAATATTGGGGAAGGGAAGAAATAAGCTGCCAAAAATGTCACACTTTTGTGCTGTTTTCTGTTGCTTTTAACTAATTTTTGAGAGCACAAAATGTTGATATTTATAGCTTTATTTTGTATTGCATTTAATGAACCAGTGAAGTGCCTAAAGAAATGCTTAAACTTACCCAGTAGAACACAAGTTAACTGCTTCAACTGTTGTCTGTTGTCTTGGACTTTTCATACTTCTTTTGAGGAGGGTGACCTTTATTTCTGTGGTATATATTCAGAACTAACTGGACAGGTTAATTTTTAATGTTCTGTTGGATTGTAGGAGTTAATGCAGGACTTTTTTTTCATTGGTGATTGCAGAATAGTTAGAAAAAATACTACCAGTCATATTTTGACACTTTCCATTTACAAAACCATGGACCAGTACTCTGCTAAAGTTAGTTTTCTCTTTTCTTCCCTTCTCCTGATCCTTGCTTTGACTTTGCATGTTGGTTTTTCTGCTTTATCTGTCTGTTCCAGATTGGAAAGCCCAATGATTGTACAGTCTTCTGCACTTTCAGACTGCAGACTCTGCATGTGAAAACCTTTTGAGGAAGAAATCAGTAATTATATTTTTGAATATCATGTTGGCTATTTAGAAAACTACCCAACAGACAGTACTGGTCTGTCTTCTAGAGAGCATTGGGTAGAACATCAGATTATTTATCTTGTATGGCTAACGCAAAGATTTCTCAGAAATACTATGATGCTCATATGTATGAACTTAGATTTACTTTCTAAATTGTTATGATCCTTTTCCCCCCTTCTTGTGATTGTAGTGGCCACACCTAATGGCTTTTGTGCATAAAACAGTTCTGCTGAGAGAAGTTCTCATGCAATACTTCTGGGTTTTTTTCAAGTGATGGGAACTGTTCAGTACTACTTTAAATTTCTTTGCATTGAAAAGTCAAGTGGTTCTCAAGAAGCACATTTGAGCTCTGGAAAGGAGGTGAAACTGGATTTGGGTAACTAATATGATGGCTCCGTTTCCCCTCAGAAATGCAAAGACTTCTGGAGTAGGTTGAGTTTTACATTTGGAAACATGAGTGCCTTTACTTCTTTCCTTATGAAATATACTTGCCAGCTCAAATGCCTTTGTGAGCAAAGTACATGAGCAGATTTGAAATACAGAAACCATAAATGGATTTCTTCATAAAACTTGTAGTAAACCAGTGTTTTGGTTTGGTTTTTTTAAGTGCCATATCAAGTCCCATATGGCTTGCAAGACATTCCATCATAGGAAATGTCATTGTACAATTAGTTTGCTATTTCTCTTTTTTTATTTTTTTTTTTAACATTAAATGCAAACTTGAAACATCTGGAAATGTTTTCCACGTGGCATTTTTTTTCAAAGTATTGCATTTACAGTGCAACAATTTATAGCCTAGTTTTTATATACGAATTTGGCATTTTTAATAGATGTTTTTTCAGAATAGGTGTTTAAAGTCAGACAACACTACCACACACTTTATGTGCGCTTTAGGTTCACACTGTGCCAAATTTTAATGTGCAAGTGTTCTTGGATTTTTTTTTGCATTCTTAAAGCACTCATCAATGTTAATCTTCACATTTTGTTCATTAATATTTTTCTTAAGAGTACCATAATCATTGGAAAGTGTAGATCCTCTCCCTCTGTGTTCCTTCACTGGAATTGGTAATTACCAGCATTCATGTTAGTCTACAAAATACCAGCCGTGACAACATAAAAACAAAGTGTGCAGTCCCTGTCTACTGAAGAGAAAGCTTGGTAGGTACAAATTAACCAGTTAGCTGGAACACTGTGAGCAGGGAGCAGAGCTTTTGAGCATGAACAGCTTCTTAGCATTGTAGAGTAACTTAAAATGTGTGTTGAGACAGAGTATGTCCTTGCTGAGATCACTCTATTTTTTTTGGTAATGAAGAGAAGTGAAGAAGGTGCCAACTGGAGAAAGCATTTGCATTTCCCAGAACACTCTACCCACAGCTGAACTTCATGAGAGTGTCATCATACAATAACAGAAATAATTGTTAAAACAGAAATAATAATTTGAAATTTGGGTGCAGTTATAGCTACTACAGCTAGTGCTGTGGTATCCTATGAGAATTTTGGTGAGCTGTACATGGATTTATTTTCATCAAGGCTAAATTGAAACATATATCCTTTGTCCTAAAGCCTTCATTAAAATGAAAATCACAGAATCACAGAATTTGCTGAGTTGGAAGAGGCCCACAAGAATCATTGAGTCCAACTCCTGGCCCTGCACAGGACGCCCCAAGAGTCNCCAACTGGAGAAAGCATTTGCATTTCCCAGAACACTCTACCCACAGCTGAACTTCATGAGAGTGTCATCATACAATAACAGAAATAATTGTTAAAACAGAAATAATGATTTGAAATTTGGGTGCAGTTATAGCTACTACAGCTAGTGCTGTGGTATCCTATGAGAATTTTGGTGAGCTGTACATGGATTTATTTTCATCAAGGCTAAATTGAAACATATATCCTTTGTCCTAAAGCCTTCATTAAAATGAAAATCACAGAATCACAGAATTTGCTGAGTTGGAAGAGGCCCACAAGAATCATTGAGTTCAACTCCTGGCCCTGCGCAGGACGCCCCAAGAGTCACACCCTGTGCCTGAGAGCATTGTCCAAATGCATCTTGAACTCCATCAGGCTGGTGCTGTGACCACTTCCCTGGGGAATCTGTTCCAGGGCCCAACCAGCCTCTGCAGGGAAGAACCTTTTTCTACTATCCAACTTAAACCGTTCCTAACTCAACTTCAGGCCATTCCCTCAGGTCCTGTCACTGTCACCACAGAGGAGAGATCAGTGCCGGCCCCTCCTCTTCCCCTCACGAGGAAGTTGTAAGTGCAGTGAGGTCTCCCCTCAGTCTCCTCTTCTCCAGGCTGAACACTCCAAGTGACCTCAGCCACTCCTCATACAGCTTCCCCTCAAGGCCCCTCACCACCTTTGTTGCCCTCCTTTGGACACTCTCTAATAGTTTAATATCTTTCTTAAATTGTGGTGCCCAAAGCAGCACACAGCACTGGAGGTGAGGCTGCCCCAGTGCAGAGCAGGACAATCCCCGCCCTTGCCCAACACCTTGATCCTTGAAAAGGATCAACTTCAGCTGTAAGAGTTAAAGAATTACCACTTATCAGCTCTTCCTATGTATTACAAAAAAAAGCTTTAAGGATAGGAATATCAGTGTTTGTAAACAATTATAAATGTAAGTATAAATTTAGAACAGATCAGAAGAGAACAAAAAGGAAAACATTTTGCTGCTCTCTTACTTGAGTGCAGAAAGTCAAAGCACCAGATTTTTCAAGTCTATTTTTGTTTGTAGTGATACTGATAGATATTTTAATTGGATTTGGAAAAAGCAGCTAGCTGCCTAAACTTCATTGGGAATTTAAGCAAAATCCTAGAAGGTGCCCACTTGAATTTTTGAGTCAGATTTTTAAAGAAACTGAGCCACCCAAATAAAATAGAATAAAATTAACTCCCATAGAGACTAAAGGAGTCATATGTACCAGATCCATGTGATTTGTAGTGATTGTTAATGAAATGGGTTGTTTTGGGGACTTAATGTAGACTTAGAGGAATCTCTCCTAAAGCAGTTAAACTGTAAGCCACTGCTCTTGCAGAACAGGCTCTCGATGTTTCTCATGCATGTGTGTTTTCCATGAACACAGGCATGCATTTCAGGCTCATGATCCAGAATTTGGACTCCCTTTCAGAAGAGCTGGGTTATTTAACCTCTACTTGTAGAAAACATTCATTGGTGGTAGTAAGTGGATAGCATGTGCCTGAACTAAAAATTTTTGGGTCTAAAGAAATACTCCAAATCTTCTTGATCTCAAGTGATGTTCTTTCAATTACTTTCTGTAGATGTTTGGATCCTTATCCCATAAATAAGGGGTGATGCTGCACAAAATAAAGGAAGAGGGGAGTGGATTCATTGTAAATGAACTTTCCCAGAGCGGATCTGATTATAAAGCTGTAAGAATCAGTTTGCTGTTAGCAATCATTCCAAGAGCTGGACAAATGTCAGTTTTCATTACCTGAACTTCAGATTTACTCTTCCTCATGTCCCCCAGCACTGTGTTTGTCTGAAGAGATGCATCCACCAATTTTTCTATATTTGGGAATTTTAAGTGAAACATTTTATCTCCAAATGAAAATTAATTTACTATTTCATTCCTATTGCACAGATTACAGGTGTAGGAGATGGAGAGAGCACAGTAGTATGAGGAAACTTTAGGAGCATCTTGATCAGTGTTAATTTATTCCTTAGAGCACATTTCCTGGCAGGTGGTCGTGCTGCTGCTCCGCCAATACGCATCAGGTCTCTCTTGCAGATATTAATCCTTTGCTGCTCATCAGGGGAAAAATTGTCATTTTCCAACCTGCCACCACCCCTGTCCTGCATCAAGTGCTTCCTGTCTTCCCAGTTCCCGACTCCAAGCAGCCATGTGAGGACAACCTCCCAGCCTTAACCTTGAAAACAAGGTTCCTCTATCACTTCTTCTTGTTAAGTGCAGAGGCTCTTTCTCACATTTAGAAACACTTAATTGCCATAGTAGGTTATTTCTGGACAGGAAAATTCTAAATGTGGTTCAAAAGGATGAAGTTCAGTATTTGCTTGCATTTAGGTAGCATTCGCCAGTAGCATGTCAAAGCCTGTCTCTGGAGTTACAGTAAAAATCCAGTGGATCCACTAAGGAAATGCATTCTTTGGTGAGACGCCCCATGCTTGAGCTTTTCGGCTGTGCAGGTTTCTCAGAGGGACATCTAACAAGGAATTTGAGGTCCCCTTCTGCCAGGCAGGCTTACAGGGCCATCAGGTTGGCAGCCCCTTGGGTGCTTTGCAGCCAGGCAGACTGCATCCAGCCTCTGGAATAAGTGGATTTGGGTTTTTCATTATCTATGGGAAAAAATCCAAATACACATTGTGGCTGCTGGAGACAGAGGCAACTTGGATGTTCCTGTGGGTACTTGAGTTGGTCATTAGGGCTTGTGGAAAATACAAACCTTGTTCCTGGCAGTAGTTAGAGGTCCTGGAGATGCCAGTTGTTACAGTGACTGTGAGGAGCAAGCCACAGTGTCGGTATCCGGAGGTACAGACCGCAGGCGCTCCCAAGGGGCCAGCGCAGGAGGAGTGGAGGTATTGGTCAGTTGAAGAAACCTCACTGATGTGTCTGAGAGGTTCTTTCGTATGCCTGTGCATAGGGGAGGTGGTGGAGGATGCCTCCTTCCAAGGTGTCCAGAGGGCTTCTTTGGCAAAAGAGCTGGGACCCTTTCCTTACTCCAGAGGTGGAGCAGGGGAAGGGAACCGTTCTGCCCAAGAAAAACTTGCTGCTGTTGAACTGCATTTTCTCACTCCCATCAGCCATTTGAAGGGAGTTTTGAGGCAAAATGGGTCAATCACTGAGCACTGTGTCTCCAGCTGAGGAGTCAGGGTGGCAGCAACAGCAGCAGGTCCAAACACCAACAGTCCAAAACTGTGTCTCATCCCTCACTTCATGCTCATGTCATGCCACCAGACCCAAACCTCTTCCCTCCAGCCTGGCTGCCACATGCCCAGGTGGCTGCCAGAGCAGCCTGCTCATGGTGGTGGGTGATGTGGCCATTTTTAGGGGGAAAATAATAATATTTAGGGTACAGCCCTTGGACTCTGCGAGGCAACGCAGTCAGAGGTCTTTTCACGACTGTGATGAGAACTGGATATGAACTGTAGCTTAAAAAAATAGGAATTTTGTAAACTTGAAATCTCTCAGTTTTACCCTTTTCTCCTTTTGCTGGAAAGCCACACGATGAATGTATATGCTTTATCTTTCTATCCGACATAACTGAAAATCAGACTGCCAACTTCTTGTTTTGTATTAGCCTTTTTTTTCTTTTAAAAAAAACGTTTGTGAGCAATATATGTAGCATGCTGTGAACGTCTGTTTTGATCTTTATAGTTACTCTTTAATCCATCAGTATTAACACCAGTTCTTTTTTGTGTTCCCCTTGGTACTTCGTATGCAGTGTAAGCAGAAGCTGTGATCGGCTTTGCAGTCCTGTGCCATGTTACTGTAACTCCTTGATTTTTTAGGAAGCACCTGACTGTGGGCCACCCTGGGGCAGGTTGCGTGCCCGTACACGACTGCCACTTTTCGGTCTCTTGTACTATGTATAGTTCTAAGTAGAATAAGCTTTTTAACAGAATATTGATGCGGTTTATGAGTCACGCAGGCTGCAAGTGTCTGGTGTGTGAGAGTCTTTGTATTTATAGTTGTTGGGGTTTGGTTTTTTGTTTTGTTGTTTTGTTTTGTTTTTTAAATTCATAAAGTAGCAAACTTGATAAACATAGCCACTTTAAACTGCTCTTGCTAAACAGACCCTGCTGTAGATAAAATACCACTGTAGATACAGGGAGAAGCACCAGCTGACCTCTCTTGACTGTGGGTGAGCTGAGCCCCTCTCTGAAAAAGCATGGTCCGAGCCACACAGCTACCCTGCATTTGACCACATGTGGACCCAAACGCTGCGAAGGCTGGGGCCTGGCATCTATTTCAGCCCCCTGGACCCTTAATCCTGCCGCTGGCTGCCTCCCATGCTCTGCTCACCAATGGACGGGGCAAGCATGAGCCTTGCTGGCATGAGAGGGATGGACAGACCAGCTGCTGGACTGCAAACATGGTCACGGCACTTCTGCAGCCAAAAAGCTTCCAAGCCTCTCTCGAGTGCAAAAATTAGCCCTCTATTTGCTGACTGTAGAGCCGAGCACATCAGAGTAAGAAGCAGCATTGGGTGCCCATTGGCAGCCGTGGGTCTGAGCCCCCTTGGCTGGGGCAGCAGGCAGGGCAGCGCTGTGCCCAGGGAGGGGCGTTTCATTGCATCTCCCACCTCTCACCCTCTGGACAGAGGGTAAATTGTACCCAGCCCAGCCCAGCAGCTGTCAGCTTCTCGCCTCCTTCTGCCATGGCCACGCGGGTGTTTTGGGATGTAGGGTTAAGGAAGGAGCTCTGATCCTGCAGCTCCCTCCCACCACCAGGAAGTGGGGAAGCGTGGTAACTCCACGGGTCCCACAGTCCCTACAGCATCCTGTGGGCAGGTGCACATCTCCTGTCCTGCCTCCCGGGTCACCACCTGCCCTGAGCTCCAGAGATGCCATGGGCTCCATGCTTTGCAGGAGGTTTGCCTGCAAGGTGAGGCAGCTGCTAGGAGCTCACTGTGGGTTCCCACAGCAGCTTTTGTAATTTCTTTCCTATTGTTGCTGGTTGGGTTTGTTGTTTTTTTGGTTTGTTTTTTTTTTTTGCAAAGGACAGACTGACCTAGTGGGATGGATTTTTTTGTGTGTGACTTTTGTTAGTTTTTAAGTTACCCGACTTGAATTTATCTGAACAGATGCAGAAGGAACTTTCTTTTTTTGTGAGTTAAGAGACAAAAATGCATTTTTAAACAAAGGAATCATGTATTAACATTTTAACAGCAATTCATAAATCTGCACTTTTTATGAGGTTTTGAAAAATCTATTTATAGGTACGGAACAATGGGGTTTGTTTAAAACTGTATCTCATTTATACTTGCTGAAATTACTTCCATTGTTATCAGTAGGAATTTCATTGGTTAAATAAAATGGATAAAACCTGTCTCCTGTTTGAGCCATCATTTGCCACATGCTGGGGAACACATCTCTGGAGCAGAACATCCTGTGTTTTGGGACAAAATCCAGTCCTCCAAGTGTCCTTCCTCTCCATGCCTTTTTAGTGGGTTTTAATCTATGTATTATTTAATACAGAGATTATTTAATCGCTCTTCCAGGGACACCTGGGCAAACCCCAGAGCAGAAGTGGGTGAGAGCCATAAAAACAGGAAAGGCATGCGAAGGTGAGAGGAAATGTGTGCTGAGGGTGCTGGCTCAGGGCAGCGCCAAGCTTATCCAGCAGGAAAATTGCCCCCAAGTCCCCCAGTCCTGCCCTCCGCCCCATCCATCCTGAGAAGGGTAACTTAGTGCTGAGGGATCACCAGGGAAGTTTGTCCTGGGGAAGATGATCATTTCCCTCAGAAAGACAAAACTAGTTAACACAAGCCGCAGACATGGGACATTTCGAATGTAACTTCACCTCCAGCTGCAGGATGCACTGATCACAATAAAATACATGTATCTATATAAATATCTGAATGTACATTAAGTGCTTATTTATTTGCTTTCAGTGGGAGTTCCAAAACACTGAAAATACATCTTAGGTCCAGGCAGAACTTCCTGCCCCCTTACAGGTCATGTGGCTGTCTCCTCCAGGCACCGGAGCAGCTCAGGACTGGGAGGGTGACCATGTCGCCAGCACCATCGTGAAAAAGATAAAAATCTTGCGGTGTTCCTCAAAGCCAAGGGCTGCTGTGGAATTCCTGCTTTAGTCCCTAGAAGTCCCAGAGCATGGGTGAGCAGCAGGGCAGGACAGTGCCACCCTCAAGTGAGCCCTGCCCTGATTTTGGTCCCTGCTCCTTCACCCAGTGTGTGGTGTGAGTGCTCAGATGGGGGTACCCAGCACAGGCAGAGGATAGCCCTGCTCCCCTGCACTCCATCCTCACCTCTCTGGCTGGTTTCCCGCAGGAAATCCAAAGCCAAAAACATCTGTGTGTTGGTGACCCCCCGACTTTGACCATCCTCCTGGGCCACCACTCTGCTGCCATCTCCCCCCTGCCTCCTGCTCCCATACTGGAGACCAAAGGGCGGTGGCAGACCAGGGACCATGTCACAGGGATGCTCATTTGCCCACACCGAGTGGCTGCGGGACAAATATAGGCAATATGTGAGTATGGAAACTCCCCCCAAAAACCNCACCAGGTTCCTCCTCTCCTCATGGACCACAGGGGGACACCCTGGTGTGCCCCATGACCATCAGCTGGGAGTGTGGAGCCAAGAAGCCACGAGCAGGGCAGGGTGGCCGGCAGAGTGGTGTGCCACTCCCAGCAGAGACTGGCTGCCCACTCACGGCCCAAGAAAGCCCACAGCTGTAGGGTTGGATTTCTGCTTCTGCCAGGGTCTCCTCTGCTTCTTCCCAGCACCACCTCAGGGTCCTTGTGCCATAGCATGGGGAAGAAATGGTGACCAGCCCCGGACCCCTGTACAGAGCCATCAATGGACCCACTCTACCAAGTGCACATTAACCAAACTGCACCCACCTGCATGACTTCATTTCAGCACTACACGCTAAATTAGACCAAAATATAGGCAATGTGTGAGTATGGAAACTCTCCCCAAAAACTTTTATTGTATCATGATGGAGTTATCTGGTGAGGCACCTGGGCAGAGAAGCAGAGGGTCTACAAGCCCAGGCTAGAATTGCATAGGTTTTAAATAACATCATTCATCATGCTAATGAGCCCATGTAAATATCATTGATTTTTTGTTAGCTTTCAATATATAAAGGAAGATGATCACTGCTTTTGTATTTCCTGCTAAATTAAAACCCTCTTCCATATGCCGGTTTTTTTTTCCTCAGGCTTTTTTTCAGGCCCTTGCAGCAAAACTGGAACATTTCTGACCTGAAGGAAAGTGCTTTTGCTTCTGCACTCTTTCTCCTCCTTCTCCTGCCTGGGGCTGGTGTTCAGAGTTTCAATATATCCAGGCAATAAAACGTTGCCAAAAACTAGATACAGCAAATGCAAAAGAACTTGATCTCAGTCAAAACAGAAGTGTTTTAGCAGTGGTGACCTGCAACATTCAGTGTTGACTTGCCCAGGAAGGAGCTCCCCAGCAGTTTGCTGCCACAGTGTTCAGCCCCATGGAGGAGGGCTTAGCTTCAGCCCGGATCACCTCTCCCATGCCGACCTCTGTCCCAGCGTCTCTGAAAGCACCAAAAGGGCTGGGCTGGGGAGGTTGGTGATGCTGCCTGAATACAGGCGTTTAATTTGCCTCACAAAATGACCCAGCTAATCTCTCGGCTTTCTCTGCAACCCGTGGAGAGAGGCAGAGACTCCACCAGAGGGTGACATCTGCCCTGAATCATCTCCTGAGGGACTATGATCCGCCTCCACCCTCCACGTCAGGGAAATCACGGTTGGCATGCAGCGTTTGGCTCGCAGGAGATGAAACTGCAGCTCACATCTGCAATACAGCACAGTGATGCTGAAAAGATTAGCTGAAAACATGGTATAAGATTGAAGCTAACCCCTAGGCTTTTTCTTTCTTTTTTTTTCCCGATGAAAAAACAAAACAAAAATACATTTTCTGTGAAAAACAGAAACGGGAGCAGTTCAGTTGGAGGCATCATTACCACCTCTAATTAGTAGACCTGAGTGCAAGTGCCCACAACCACAGAGGTCCAAAGCCCTGGTGCTGTGTCCACAGGAGTCCTGGCAATGCCAGCAGGACATGTTGTGGGAATGTGCTCAGCATTGAACACCTGCATCTGTTCACAGCTGGAAATGGAGAAGGGAGAAAGAGTGAGATTTTGAATAAGCTCCTGAGAGAAATAGAGAACAGGTACCAGGTTCCCAAATAGATCCTACACCACCAAACCTCCCTTGGATTGGGAATGGGGGCATGATCTGAAGCATTACAGGATCTGGTGATGGACAAAATTATCCTTCATCACTGGAGCCTGAGAGGCTGTTCACTTGTCCTCGATCACATGTGAAAGTTGACCATAGCCAGGTGCAGGTCAGTCTCTTCTCCCAGAAGAGCGAGTGACTGGACGAGAGGAAATGGCCTCAAATTGCACCAGGGGAGTTTTAGACTGGAGATTAAGAAAAATTTGTTTACTGAAAGGATGGTTTGGCATTGGAGCAGACTGCTCAGGGAATTGGTGAATCACCGTCCTTGGAAGAGTTCCAGGAGCATGTGGATGTGGCACTTGGGGACACGGTTTAGTGGTGCATTTAGTGGTGCTGTGTCTATGGTTGGACTCCATGATCTTAGAGGTCTCTTCCAACCTTAATGATTCTATCTGAGTAGTCACCCTCAGCTGCTGTGGTGATGAGCCTCAGATTTGCATCCCTCTGACACCAGGACAGCCACTGTTACCATTCAAGCCTCTTCAGCAGCCATGGGCTTTGTGCCCTCACAGATCCTTGAGAAGACAGCCCCTTGCCCCACATCAGATATTCATCTCGATTTTGCAGAGTGCAGTGGTGTTTTCAAGTGCAGGCTGTCATCTCCAGTGCAAAGGTGTATGGTTACCTCCTGCAGATGCCTGAGGGTGAGGGATGAACTCATTCATCCTGCAAATGTGCATGTTTTCCATGAACTCAGAAAATTGTGGGCCAAGTTCTTTGGGGGCTGGATTCATCCCACACAGGTCAGGCCAAGCCGTGTGGTTGAGGTGCACCCAGTGGTTAATCCCATCTGTTTCAACAAGGCCACACACAACCCCCACCACCACCCAAATGTGGCTGTGAGCACTGCAGGTCGTTTCCAGCAGCACTCAGGAGGCATCAGACCCTGATATTAGTCCTACCTGCATGGAAGGATTTAGTCACCCAAGAGCCTTCCACGGGGCTGTGGGAAAGACCATTTCACCTGCACCATCATCTGGGTGAACCACGTCAATGGACACCTCAAGGGTCTTCAAGGGTGGGACAAGCCCCATCAGCCACTAAACCCAGCTAAGCTTCACTGGTCCCAGCTTTGGGCATCCAGCTGAAGTGCCCAGGTGAAAGCCAGGTGAGATATTTATACTGAATAAAGAGACTCTTGCACCTCCAGAGAAAAATTTTAAATGCCTACATTTAGGTACCATAAATCCAGGACATGATGTCTCCATGAGTCTATTGTATCATCCCTCTGGAGCAGCTTCAGTCATCTCAGCAGCTTGTTGGTGTCAGGATCAAGCAAAGGCCATTTCTCAGCCCTTACTGTTCACTGTTTAGCTACTGGCCACTTGATTTCACAGTATCATAGAATTTTTGGGTTGGAAAGGACCTTTAAAGGCCACATAGTTCAACCTGGGACATCTTCAACCAGATCAGGTTGCTCAGAATCCCATCCAGCCTAATCTTGAATGTTTCCATGGCTGGGGCACCGACCACCTCTCTGGACAACCTGTATCAGGATTTTACTCATTATAATTTACCCTCATTTTAAAAGAAATTTCTTCCTTTTATCTAGCCTGATGTTCTTCTCCCACATTTCCTCCCCTGCCCACCAACACGGTCCTGTCCACCTGCTGCAGCTCCTGGCATTGGTCCATAACCATCTTCTACCAGCAGGTACTGGGGATTTGGAGAAGTTACACAGTGACATCTGCTCCAGATGTCCATTCTTCACCATGTTAAATTAGCTTAAAACATCAACTTATTAATAAAGATGACACTGCAGAAGAATTTGAAGCCTCTGCTCCAGTTTTGCAGGCAACTTTGCTGTTGGCTCAGTAGAAAATGGCTACTGAGGAATATTGTCACAATTTTCAGTATTTTTGGAAAGGAGACGGGGGTTTTTTACCCTTACAAATGGAAGAAAATGACACGTATGCTAAGATGGGCCATGGCTGAAGCATATGCTTCTGAAATGGAGAGAGCCACACTCACATGCCAAACCTGCTGTTAGGCAGGACTGGCTGCTGAATGTCCACATCCAAACCGCTAATCCAGACCCTGGGCTGCTCTTGGATGTTTCCTGTCCTTGTTCCAACCTGGACCTGAAAAATATTTTCCACTAAAAATGGTAAACTGCCATGAAAAGAACTCTGTATGATAAATCACCCTGTTTTGACAGAATATAATTCCTTGGAGATTTTCCAACCAGCTGTAACACGAACACCACTGGAAAGTCTTTAGGCATTTCTGCTTGGCTGGAAACACCAGTTCTGTGGAAATCAATAGCAGATGTTACCCAGTGTGAGATCCACCGAAGTAAGTCCAACAGCTCAGGAGTCTGTGCAGCAAAGAGAAATCATCCCATGCCAAACCCACAGTATCGCAACCTCACTAATACCCACACACCCTGGACACACCTCACACTCCTTGCTCCCAGACAATCCCTCCTGGCCAAACGAGTTACACTGGTATTTATTTTCCAATACCTTTTCCATTTTCTGGCACTGACTGCGCTGGAGAGATAACCTGTGAGTAAGCATGGTTCGATTCCCTGCTGAATAGGAGCAGCTCCTTGACAAGAGGAAGGGATGGAGCGGCTGATGGAGTTCCACACAAGGTGAGTAGCTCCAAAACGTCCAATGGCAGCAGAGGTGTGACCCGGAGGGCCTGAGACTGAGGGTCTGTCCTGCCAGGGCTCCCGAGTTCCTCTGCCATTATGGGTGCCCAGCCCCAGGGTGGACACAGCAGAGACAAGGGTCACCTCGAGGTGCAGAGACCCCTCTGTTGAAGCTTTGGGTGATCTGGTTAAGGCAGGGACACCTTCCACTAGACCACGTTGATTAAAGCCCCAGACAACCTGCCAACTTGACCTTGACCATTTCCAGTGATGGGGCATCCACAGCTTCTCCAGGCAACCTGTACCAGTGCCTCACCACTTCCTGCAGACTTGAGACAGATGCAGGTTCAGCTGCAGGGGTTCATCTGCCCAAAGAGAGGTACCTGCAAAACACAGGTACAGGCAAAACCAACATCTGGTTTACTCATCGCAGGATCTCTATATGGAGTATAATTACCCCTTTCAGGAAAGGTAAGGAAGTTGTGATGAAGCCAGTCCAGGAACCGGCACTGCACAAGAGGGAGTTTCCCCCTATGAGCTGTGAAGAACTGTGCTGCTGTGCTGTGATTTCTGTATAAAGACTGGCTGTCATGCTGCACTCCAGTGCATCTCACAAGAATAAAACAATCCCCTCTCCTGGCACACACAGAGTCATATTCACTGCCTGCAACACCTCAGCTTTTACCTACTTATTCTGCAGCTTATTTAGTTCAGCCTTAGAGTGCTTTGGAAAGGTGTTTAAAAAGCACAAAAGAGCCATTAATATCAGACGTCAAGCTGTTACAAGGAACAACTCTGCTGCTGGTGTTTTCTTGATTAGTCAGGGCACCCTAGGTTGTATTATCTCATTTGCAACTGCGACAGAAAGTGATACCAGCCCGTCTTTGGAAAAGTCATTTTATTTTGTTGAAGCCATATGTTTCCAAGGATAGAGTAAAGCTCAGGAGCCATAAATCATGCCTAGATAAGAATCTCAAACAGTGGTTTTTTGCAGGATATTGCTTGTTCTGTGATAATTGCTCAATGTTCAAGGCAGATTTCCCACTGCCTGCTCAGACACGCAGCACAGAAAATAAATGCCCCATGCCAGTTACTGTTCTTAGCATTTGAAATCTGAGCATGTTAAGACAATTTTAATAATACTGTTGCACATCTGCCCAAATCCTATAGAGCTGCAGTGCCTTAGATTTCAAGGATTGTCCCGTTGCTGTCAGAAGTCATGGCTGCAGCAGAGACGTGCTGGCCTGAGCCACGTGGGGTAGTGACAGTGGTGGCAAATTGACAGTGCAGACCTCATGAAGTGCCTCAGCTTTGCTGCTTATCAGCACATGAGCCCCCATGTCACTGCCACTGCAGAGCTGCACTGGAGATGCAGGTGCTGCTGGGTTCGGGTGCAGGGAAGCTGCTCCGGGTACAGAGCCCCCAAGAAGTGCATTGCTGGCTGCTGTGCAGTGCCACACAGCTAAGATGGGTCACAGATAAGGCCATATAGAAGGTGCAAGACAGCTGTGGGGGCAGCCACCCCTTCTCCCCAGTCCTTGGGCTGCACGTGAGAGCTGCTGCTGCCACACTTGCCTCCAGAGGCTGCTGGAACCCTGGGGACCCCAGACTGGGGCACCTGTCACCCCACCGGAGCATCCCCTGGGACTGGAGCTGGCTGCTTTCCTGCCTTGAGAGCTGCCACGTAGCCCTAGAGGAGTACCAGGACTGGGACAGGGTCTCATGAAGGAGTGGGAAATCAGCTCCACATCTCTCTTGACAGCAGACCAGGCATGCTTGAGTGGGCAAACATACGAAGTTCAGTTTAGAGAGCATCCGCTGGCTGCTTTCTGCCTGTTAGGAGCAGTGACCTTGCCCCTTGCACCCAACATTCCTATGGCAAAACACCACTGACTTTACCCAACTATACCCATACTGGCACACAAAAGTTGCCTTTCCTTTTGAACAAAGCCAGTGCTGCTTGCAGACAGCCTCTCTTTCTCCATAAACCAGCTGTGGCCCATGAAGGGCGAGACAGAGAGTCTTCCTCTCTTCCTATTCATGCCACTGCTTCCCCACTTCATCACCATTGCTGGCATCCCCAGCTTTGCCATTTGCATCACTGCTGAACGGAGTGCCACCTGGCCAGGGTGTGCTGGGCTGGGATGTGCACACACATCTGGTTGCATCGAACACAGCCCCTGAGCAAAAGAAACTACTCTGTCCCATCGTGAACCAGCCAAACCTCCTTTTCCCTCTAAATCCATCCACACCAGCTCAGCCTTGCTGCAGGAAACATGATGCAGAGAGGAAAAGCTGCCATACTAGTTTTAACTGAGTTTTCTTCAACCTAGGACAGGCCACCACCAACACAGCACCACTGAGATGGCAGCATCAGCTTGCTCACTCCTGGGACTCATTATGGGATGCTGTGGCAGATCGGGGGTCCACACCAGCTGGTGCTGGAGGGAGAGACACAGATGGGTGTGAAAGGAAGGAACCAGACCTGTAGGACTCTCACATGCCTCCTGGAGTCCAGCCAAGTAAATGCTGCCAAGATGGGAAGCCTCTCTCCTGCAGGCAACTGCACCAAGATCTCCAAAACTCCTTGCTGAGCCACACTCCAGGGAAGGGCAGCACTCCTGTGCCTTTCTCCAGCAGTGGCAGATGTCTCTGTACCCCTCATCTGGCTGCAAACACCTAATGGTCCCCTGCAAAGCCCTGATGTGCACCCATGTTCCAGTGTCATAGATGCTGGGGGACATGGCTCATGCTGGCAGAGGGAAGAAGGGGTGAAGAGTGAGCAGAGAGGAGGAGCAGTGCAGAAGAGGGGTTGGTTCCGCCTCTGACATTAGGGTGTCTGTTTGTGCATGGGCTCACCAGGTGGGTCTTCACACAGCAAAACAAGCGCTGCAGCCCAGAATCCCTCCTGCCTCTCCTCCCAGCTGACACTCCATAGTCCCCTGCATGCTTCAGGAGCAGTCAGCTCTCAAGGGAGGCAAGGCAGGTGGCAACAGATTCATAGCCAAAAGTGCGACTTCCAGATGCTGCTGGGCTTTGGAGCAGACACGAGAGCTTCAGGGCTAAGACATTTATGGGCTTAGACCTTCAGAGAACACCACATCTTGAACATCCAGGGCTTAGACCTTCAGGGTCACCAGACAGCAAGGAAGAGTTGGGGGAAGATAACCTTGGTATGGCTAAGGAAAAATGCTTTCTCATCATGCGAAAAAAATGAGCAGTGGGTCTTTCCTTGCAGCAAGATCCATGCAATTTCAGACTTCTGGAAAGGCCTGAGGACTATGAGATACACCCAGCTGCATCCCCTCCACCAGCGGGACACCAGAGAATGAGCAATGCAGCCAACAGCAGGACCTTGCCTCCATTCTACCCTTCTCCCTGCTGTTTCCCAGCCTCAAGTCATTGCACTCTTGCCTCCTTCTCCTTTCATTAAGTCCCAGTAACCCTCTGTAACTAAAGTCCTCCCCTGACCATCACCACTTGCTCCTTGGAAGGGATGGGCTTCTGCAGACCTCACTGACACTGCATAAGTCTCAGTGTCACCACAGCCAGAAAGAAATTACCTCATACCACATTTAGTGTGCATTTCCCAGAGGAAGCATCTTGACACCTGCAGATCACAGAAACTTTGCAGCCTGCACCGATAAGATCCAAACATTTTACAACAGACAGAACTTGAGTTACAGTGGTGGTGGCCCTGAGCAACATTGCCTTGGCCATCCTTGTTATTCCCCAGTCAGTTCATTATTATTAATGTCACTACAATAAATACCAGAATGAAATTGACAGCATTTGGCCACATATCTTAAAGCACTGCCCCACTCCTCCTTCATTCCGTGTATTTGCAGCCTTGGTTTCCATCCCTATCAGTCATCAGAGGAGCCTTTAGGGACAAACCGTTTGACGATGTGACCAGCTAGATAATAAAAGCCATGTAGAACCGCAGCTGTGGCATCAATGACCAGCGAGAAGGTGCCCCCGATCCCAGTGGCCATGTCTTTAAGGACAGAGGGAATGGCACAGATGGAGTGGTAAGGGAAAGCAGCAAGGTGAAGGACGAACCCCACAGGGATGCTCAGGATCCTGTAGGTGAGAGACACCACATCTCGAACAATTTGCAGGAAGCCCAGGAAGATGTTGATGATGACCCTTCCAACATCATAGGGGATGCTGATGAGCACCATGCTGATGGCTTTAAAGTAGGACACCATTCCATTCCACAGGCTGTAGACTCCATCCAGAACTGTACCAACAACTCGCTTTACAATAAGCCACAGAAAATAAAACACAAATTTCACCAGCTCCACAAAGATGTAGATGAGGAGTTCCAGAAGTTTGATGAAAGGGGTAGCAATGATGCCAGCCACTCTTCTCACCCAGCCACTGTTTTTGGTCTCCTGGTTGTCACTTGTTTGTACTTGTTCTCCAGAGCGGATCTGACTGACAGCTTGCAATACTGCTTCTCTTTTCTCCTGGCTTTGTTTGTCTTCCCCACAGTTGCCCTTGAACAAGTGAACTCCTGGTAGAAGCTGCTTCTCCAGGTCTCTCACAGTAAGGTCTGCCAAGCTGTTTTCATCACTGATTTTTTTCACTAGTCCCAGGGACCATTTATCTGGGGCATCACAGCAGGCTGCCAGCCAGAGGCTCTCTGGCACTGATACCTTGCCTTTAACTCGGACACTGGAAGGAATTGCACCTGCAAGGAGATATAGATGATCCATCTTGGAGCAGTGAGGGATCAGAGCTTGCTCCACCACCTTCCCAATGTCTCTGTGCCAGCTTTTGCTCAGAGCTGGGCTCAAAGGGACAGCATTGGTGAGTGTGTAGGTGGCCACCTGGAAATCCTCCTCATTAAGCAAACTAGGATTGAGAAGGCCTCTCTCGTAGCCAGAGCCCATGTAGTCTGAGGTCAGGGCTTGATTTGCACCAAGGTTGGCCACAGTGCCACCAATACTGGCTTCATGCACCATTTCATGCAAGTCATTTTCTGGATCATCTATCTGAAAGAGTAGAGAGAAGCGTTACTGCATGCAATTCACCTTCCTAGAAAGCAATGTGTAAAATGGGCCTCGACATTTACTTTTCATTAGGACTACTAGTACATGCCGTGCCTTGGATTATATCCTGCACCCTCTCCTTACTTTCCTTGAAGTGCTTCAGAGGAGTGTATTCTCTACTTAGCTTCTCTGCCAAACACATTGGTTTAGGCTCCAAAGGATATTTGCAGCTCTCCAGTCTCATACACAGCACAGCACAGCCTTCAAAATCTCACCACACACCCTATACCAAACCTCTAACTTGTGCTTTGTCCTAGAAGAGATTTTTAAGACCAAGAGATGGCTTGATTTAGGGTCATGTTTTCACGTCCTACTATAGTGGTACGTGCAGTTCACTTAAGAACTTAACCATGGCACCTTAAGTCACTCTGAACTATCAAATCCAAGCCATGGGAAAAGAAAAAAACCAAACAAGCCATGGTGTATAAGATGTCTAGAGAAGGCATTTACCTCTCACCACTTATTGTGTAAGAAGCAAGCATGAAGCCATACATCATGTTGGGTGACCTGAACTTCCTCGCCTTGAACAGGAGACACAGCAGTGAGCTCCTAGGGCTGTTGCAGGGCTGGTCATCAGTAGTTTGATCCTCCTGTCATTAATAGTCTGAACCTCATCCTTAATGACCACACAGCTCCTGGCATAACATGGGTGAGGGTGCCATCACCAAAAGTCCTCGATGGAATCTATGCTACCTGCTTGTGTCTGCGGTTCCCATGCTGTGGAGCCAGAGGTAGTAATTACTGCAGTGGGAATTTGTCCTGGAGCCATGCATGGGGGGAAGGGGGCAGGCAGAGCCAGTAAAGAGCAGTGGGAGGAGAAGCACTAAATGTCAGGGTGTGTTCAGGTCTTTCTCAGGTGGCCACAGCTCTGTCTGATCCATAGTCATTCCTACTGACACTGCCTGGAGCTGCTCCAGAGGGCTGTGCCAAATTGTCATTTTGTTCCTCAGATTAGAGGGTGAACATGTTGGTGGAAGCTCCGGGGTGGCAGACAACCTCAGGCAGTCACCGCCTTCTGTATTCTCTGTTTCAGAGGCTGTGGCCCTCAGGTCCCAGCACTGTGCTGGCCCAATTAAACCTTCTGCCTTTGCCCCGGCCTATAAATTGTTTACTGCACTATTTAATATGCACTTTGGAGACATCTATGGCAGACGGTTCATAGTCCACCTTGAATCACTGCCAGGTCACCCATTCTTGTCTCTTGACCACCCTGCAGTGCACTTGGACAGATACCCAACTATGTCCTTGCAACCTGTCGTGGTTGGACACTGGCCCAACACCAGGCACCCACAAGAGTCACTCGCTCACCCTCCCCTACCGCAGCTGGGCAAAAGGAGGGAAAAGAGGAAAAAGGCTTAACAGAGGCTTCATGGGTGAGATAAGGAGAGCAGGAGAAATATTTCAAGGGCAAAACAGACTCAACCTTAGCTGCTAAGTAAAACTTATTACTAACAGAATCAGAGGAGGGTAGTGAGAAGTAAAATAAGCCCTTAAAACATTTTCCCCTCAGGCCCTCCCTCCTTCCCACGGACAACACAGGGAGGGCAGGGCAGGGGGGTTTTGGTCAGTCCATCACCGAGATTTCCTTCCACTGCTCTGGGAGAAGAGTCCTTCCCTGTGAGGCCGTGNATGTTCTCACCCCCTCCTCTTCCCTGACTCACAGCAAAAACCCCTGTGACTTTGATTTTTTTCTGAAATATGCCATCACAAAGGCATTACCAGCCTCTCTCCTTGGCCCAGTTCTGGCCAGCAGCATGTCCATCTTCAGAGCCATCAGCCACTGGCTCTGCCGGACATGGTGGGAAGCTTCCAGCAGCTTCTCACAGGAGCTATCTTTGTGGCCCCCCTGCTACCCAAAACCAGGCCATGCCAAACCAATACACAACCCTACACAGAGTTTGCATCCTCTTGGTGCCACATCACCTCCTCACGGTTCTGCACCAGCCTGTGCTGAGAGCCAGGATGAAAGGGCCAGTGTCGGCCAGTGTCAGCAGCTGTCCATCACCCTCACCCATGTTATGAACGTCTCAAGAATTCCAAAAATTAGATTAATAGGTTTATTACAATAAGCAGCTGCCCGCAGAACCCAGGATGAACCCGAGTCCCACGTGGCTAGTCAGAACCCGAACAAAGCAACGCACCTGCCTCTACCTACCACAGCACTGCACCACACCACCGCCAAAAAAACCCCCTCCTCTCTCCCTCTCCCCCTCCCCTTTTATATCCTTGAAGGGGATCAGGAACGCACCAATCCCTGCACTCGCTTTGGGGGCCCCCCCATTGGTCCATTTCTCAGGCCCCTGATTGGTCCATAACGAGTCCTTCCCGACCAATCACTCTCGGGCAGCGTGTCCCCCTGGTTGTGCTCGGTACGCTGGCACCGGGCGGGCAACTCTGGAAGCTTCCATCGCTGAGCCTCGAGGTCCAGTCACTCCGTCACCCAAGCGATGGGCTCCCAATTTACCCCCTCCCGTGCACCATCCCAAACCCCAATAACTTTGAATCACAGCAACTGGTTTGTAATATTAAATCGTCCATAACACCCAGGAACTGAGCTCTGGCTGGCCTCCCGCATCAGCCAACCCTCTGCAGTCAAGGCGCAGGGCTCCCTCTGCACCAAGCTTGGTCACAGTGCCAAGCTTGGCCATTGCAGAGGGCTGCATTACTCCACTTCCTGCTAAGGAGATTCCTTGCTCTTTTTTTTGAATCATCTGATGCTTATTGCTTCAGCACTGGAAGGATCACTGTGAGTCCCATGTGCTGATGCACAAGTCACAGCTTTTTCTAAATGCACTGCTTAAAAAAGATCTAATTCTGCACTTTTACTGCCTTATTCTGCTCCTCTTGCTTAGTTGCCCCAAACAACTGGCTGCAGCTGGCTGATGAGGTCCGAGATTTTGCATCCCACAAAATCACTCTCTGTCTTCCTGGCTCCCCTCCCCTTGGCATTCTTCCCTTCTGATGAGATGATGGTGTGCCATGGGACAAGGGATGCACCCAATGTGTTTAATCGCACAGAAGAGGTGAGGGAGATGGGGCACAGATGTGAGGCTGCGCCCAGGAACTGTCCTCAGTGCTATGACCCTTTGGAGTTTTAAACCCTCTCAGAGACACTCATCCCATCTCACTCCCATGGCGAGTGCTGCCATGCTACAAGGACACAGACCAGCTACAGACCAGCACAGACGGATCAGCTCTGCCTCCTGGCAGATATTCCCAACCTATATGAAGAAGAATAAACTTAATTTCTCTCTCCTTATGAGCTGCTGCATGCAAACCTTGAGGAGCCTATCAAGAAAATATGTCCCTGGTTACCTGCCCAGTTGCAGGCCTTTGCACATACCATCAGGATTGTTTGGGTGCAATTAAAAAAGAATATGATAAAAATGCAGCTGTGTGCTGTTCATGTGTAAGGCTCTGATATCACCTAATTATGCTTATAATAACTCCTATTATGGTTTATAATAACTAATGCATACCTGAGGTTTTCATGCCTCCTCCAGCTCAGTTCCAAAGGCAGGCTGTCTCAGCACTGCATCTAATCTACATTGCAAGGTACATTTCTTCCCTGCTTCAAAAAGTTTCTGGCTTGTGTCACCCCAAAGCATAGCTGTATTCATGGAGTCAGCCATGAAGCCACCTGTCCAAGTAACCTGGAACAGCTCAGGGCAAAATCCAAGCAGACAGGTAAACTCCTTATCACAGGATGGAGATTTCAAAATAACTTATGTGCCTGAAGCCTGTATGGATGTTAGCACATAATACTGATGTGTGTCATTAAGTGGAGGGTGCAGTTTCACAGATGGGACAGGGGCAGAGGGAGATTAAAAGTATGGCAACACACAGTTATTAGGGCAGGCAGCTTCCACGGAGTTTGGTCATTTAACAAGGCAGGACCTCCCACCTTCCCCTACCCTATGTAGGTTCCCTGGTGAACTTCAGCACCCCTCTCCCACTGCTACTTCCTCAGGCATCCTTACACCTTTGATTGAAGCGGAAATGTTTGATCTGACCTTAGTGTGGGATTCACACGTCAGGGAAGAGGCACACTGCAACTTACACTGAGGTTTCTGTAGTAGGACATTCACATGAGTGGCTCTAGATGTGCCTGTTCTCTTGACTCTCTACCAGGAAAGAGACTGCAAGAGCAGCTCGGAGGTAGCTGCACTATAGCTGGGCAAGAATCCCAACTTGGTCATCTGCCTGGTGGTAGCCATCAACCAAATGAAAACACAAGGTAATTCATCCAGCCCCTCATACATTAGGATGGAGAAAGCAACTCCAGAGTTTTCCATCTCTCCCTAAGCTACAGAAGGAATCAAATACACAGATTTTCAGACAACCAAAATGGAATGAGGTAAAAGACACCTAAGTGACTTGCTCTCAAACCCTAGGAAATCTGTGGCAGAACAGGTTTTCACACCTGTGCCTGGGGGAGTCCCATCAGTACCCTGCTCATCAGCCTACCCTTCCTGCTCTCTAATTTTTCACTAATTGCGGAATTAATTCATTGTTTCCAGCTGCCAATCGGCAGTGAGTGGCACTGACATTCCTCACTCTTCTCATCCAATTACTGCCTCTGTGCTACATTTGGCATTTGTTTCTCAGGCAGACATTCCTGAGGAGGGAGTGAGACGGTGCCCTCACCACTTACATCATTATCCCCCCCAAAAAGCATATGACACCCTTGAGGCCCTCACTGGAGTGCTGGGAGTGTTTTTATAGTGATTTCTTTCCATTTGCTGTGTTGTCTGCATCTCCATGTGCATGCACCTGCCACGGTGCAGCTGAGCCAGATTGTACCCAGCTATCTTGGCAAGGAAATTACCCAGAAAATCAGTGATATGAGCTCCCTGGACTATGCTGCAGAGCAGGTGTTGCTAAGGGTTCCCTTCCACAGCTATCTGACCTAGCCTAGATAGAACATACATGATGGGTGTGAAAGCCCTTCCCCACTCTCTCCTCCAAGTGGCAGTGTCTGAGGGCTGTATGTACTTATTTCTTGAGTTACAGGGTTTTTTCGTATGCTTGATTTCTTCCCCTTACATATCTTTCTGCAGATTTTTTTTGTCCTAGTACTTTTCTGTCTCAGTCAGGTTCCTTCAGGGAACTGCAGAGCTGCTACCTGCTGCCTCTGAGATACCTGCATTTCAGCAATGGAAGAAGGGGACCCATTAGTGGGTCTAAGAACTAATGTCAGCCTGTGAGGCTGCTCTGAAAAAGCTAGAGCAACTAAAGTTAGCACCTGCCCTATTATTTCTGAGGCTGCAGAAGGTTTTGGTGGCAGGACACACCAGGTTTGGGACTCTGGAGTGCTGGCAGGAGCAAAGACAAGATGAGGGGTGAAAATGGATGGAGCAGGAAGGGCAGAGAAGTGAGCTAAAGGGGAGGTGCAGGAGAACCAAAGTTACGGGGCTGGGGAGGGGGGGGCTGCCCACTGCTCCATGGCAGGAACAGCTTCTGAGCCTACCTAGGTGGGTTTGGAGAGTTGGACCACAAGAAGCAGGAAGAGATATGGGGGCTAGAGGTGATGAAGGGTGTCACTGGCCAAGGCAAATGGGAAAGGATCTCATCTCTGCCGTCTTACCTTGCTGCCTCCATGGCACTGACCAAAGATTCTTGCCAGCCTAGGTCCCCTTTGTGCTTTAAAAATTCATCACCCTTCCACAACCTAGTAATGACAGAGTCTGCAAGAAGCTTCCTCTGTTTTAAAAGGGCAAGTTCCCACAGCTTGCCTGTGAAGTGGAAGGAACTCAGATGAAAAGGCCCTTAGGAACTTCTGCAGCTCAAAACCCAGCCCAGAGAGCCAGGTGAAGATAAGCATTTAGGATCTCCTGTCTTCACTGCCTATGGCCTTGTGGCCTTAGTATCTCATCACCGCACATGAGAAAAATAAGCACAGCATTCTCCTGGCAGAGGGGTGAGCTTTGATTGTGGCAACATCCAGTAGCTGAGGGCCACACTCCCAACACGCCGCTCTGACACTGCAGCCATTCCTGCCCTAGCAAAGAACCTTTGCACACTGACAATCTCTCCTGAGCTCAACAAATGGGGTAGCTTGACGTTGCTACAAAATTCCTTATTATCACTGCTGAAAAATCTAAAACATGGGGGGAAGGGAGAGAGCTAATGTTTTCTTAGGGCACCACCAATTTTTAAAGGATTTCCTTTAAAATAAGGAGCCTGAAGGCCTTGCTTAAACATGCCAAGTGTCAGGGGAGACAAAAAACTACTGACGCTCTGGCAAAAATTCATTTTATACTGCATACTTCTGACCTGACTGAAGCCTGCACGCCCCAGGACACAGAAACTCATTTCCCTACCTCAGTCCGCAACGCTGGGACGCACTGAAAAGCTGCAGCATCAACTTGGTGAACCACAAATGGATGTTTTATCTCTGCTCAGTGAAGCTAAAGAACTCCTATCAACACTGTGATCACACTGGCAACAGAACAAACTTGAACTTGACACTGTTATGTTTAACCCACCAGCAGTGCTCCCTGCCCAAAAGAGCTGGCTGGGCAGGACAGACACTTTAGTGGTGTCAGAGAGGGCTTTCCTCTCCCGTGGCACTGCACATTCATGCAGCAGCCTCCCAGTTTTCATTATAAGCTCCCTGGGATAAAACACTATTTGTTTGCTCAGTTCCAAGCACAAAAATAAGTTCTGCTCATGCTAAATTCATACCAACAGAAGTTCAACCTGCCTCCTTTGCAAAATTCTAGCCCCAGCTTCACCCAGAGGAAATGTTCTCCAGGAACAGTTGCTTTACAGTGAAGGAAAAGCTGCCTTACCTGTGGTTCAACCAGCCAGTTCTCTTCCTCACTTTGAGCTGGCTTTGTAAATTTAAAAGCCGAATAAAGAGGGATTTTGTCCTTAGTACTGTAGAGGGTTGCAAAGCGTGGCTCTTTGTTGTACTGCTGACAGATTTTCACATGGAAAGGCTCTGTAAATCCTTCGGGTGGGACTTGTCCGGGGAAGAACACGTTACACTCGGCAAAACCAGTTTCATCCTCTCTAACAACTCTGCCCTGGGAAAAGCCTGGGAAAACTGAGATGCAAAGCAAGAATACAATTGACGTCTTCATGGTCCACTCCCTGGAGCTGAGGGAAGCCCCGTCTGCCTCCGCTGGGTACGGCAAAGTACCTACGCTCAGAGTCCATGCAGCAGCAAAGCCAGAAAGCGTCTGGAATTCGGGTGTAGCGTGCGAGGGAAATGAAATATGAAACCACAGCCGATCCCTTCGGGGAGCCAGCGCGTTCTGCAGGCAGCACGTTGTGAAACCGAACGTGCGCCAGGCTGCTCTGACACACGCTGCGGACGCAACTGCCCGCAGGAGATGATGCCGAGCAACCTGAAATCATCATGGCTCGCTGGGAAGAGGAGGAGGGACGCCTGTGGCAGCGGCAGGGCTGGAGCTGAGCAGCACCGGCTGTCCAGGCTGGGGCTCAGCGCCGGCGGGGGTGTGGTGTGCTGCATTGCAGCAGTCCCCGGCAGGAATTTTGGCTGACACAGCCAGAAATGTTCCTGAGGCTGTCAGAGGGGATGCTGCAAAGTCAGATTCGCCACCCCAAAGAAGGTATTAGCTGTCCTCTCCAGCTGTGACCCTGGCCAAGGGAGAGGGAGAGGGAGAAGAGAGGTGGCAACACTGGAGCTGCTGGGAGCCCCCTCTGAACCTTTTTTGGGGTGTCTGTCATCACTGTTGCTGCCAGCCACATGCTGCTTAGATGCCTGGGAAAGGCATTCACTCCCATCTCTCCTGGTGCTCTTTGGGCATTCAGAACCCTCCAGTATCACCTCACCTTGGGAGACCCTCCCTCAGAAGAGATTAACAACAGGCAGAAGGATAAGACTCTCGGATCACAAAGCCCTAATCAGCATCCACCTCAGAACATTTTGGCCAAACCTATGGAACTGGCAAAAAAAAGGGGAATGAAGCTGCTCCTCTGAGTTTATGTTCAGCAGAGTAACCATCTGCCCAATAAACAGCTGCCTACAATACCTTGGCCACTGCTAAGTACAAGCAGTATTCCTTCAGTGACTGGGAAAATTAATGTTTTCAAAATAGTGGAGATGGAAAGGCGATTACAGAGCAGTACCTCAGAGTCAAGAAGAGGTAGTGTTTTCCCACCCAAGAGGTGAGATGTGATCAGCTGTGTTGCCATCAACTTGAAAAATCCTGGATGCCAATAGGGCAGAAGTCCCTTTTACAATAAAATTTCCAAGCAAAAAATTTCCCAAGTGCTACCATCCCACAAGTACTTTGCAGACAAGGTAGGATTAATCCATACAGAAAATTATGAAGTGGGTCAGTGAGTGGTTAAAGTGCCTGGCCAAGGTCAGAGAAGGAGACTGTAAAAGGCTAAAAATAGACTCCACTGTATGGCTATCATTCCTCTACTCAGGGATGACTTCTGGAAGTATCAAGACAAGGAAATACGTCAACAGCTCTCGGTGTGGTGATATCACCTAGGGGACACAGAGGCAGGCTGGACAGGCTGGGAAACAACAGGAAATATAGTAAGTGGGCTTGGATTTGGTCCAGGCAGATGACTGGTCACCCAGCCCTGACAGAAGAAGTTAGTCATGTTCAGGAAAGGTGATGGAAAGGAAAGCAAGACATAAAATTTCATTTTGCTGGATGTAAAAAGGCTCCTGGAAAATCAAGAACTGAAGCTGAACCTTAGCTCTTAGGTGCTTTTCTGATTTCAGCCTTGCAATTACCTGGGCAGCAGAAGAAAATATTTTCACAAGCATGGTAAGCCCTGCTACTCAGGCAAACCTAGGCCAGACAGTGACTTTAAACACTCCACTCCAAGGCTGACATGCATTACCCCAGCATGGGCATGGTCCCACTCCAACAAAAAGGCAGCATGAGGTGTCTCAAGATGTGCGTGACAGCGGCCACCAGCATGCTGAACAGATCAATGATTTCCACCAAGAAACACCCTGCCTCTCTCCTGGACCTGTGAATCAACCTCTTACCTCAAAGTGGCACCTCTGTCTCATCAGATGTATATCCCCAAGTTGTTTTCTGAGCCTCAAGGGCTTTTTATGGGCTTTCGGGCAACTCTGAGGAGTTCTTTCCTTTCAGGGTGTGAGGCTGGGGTCTGTCTGCCAGCTTAGCTCTGCATTTATCAGCAAACAGATAAACCTGACTTATCCTGAAGAGCAGGAGCTTCAGGTCCTCACCTCCCATGAGGAGCATCAGTTGAAAGCCAGCATGGAGTCCCACTACTCTGCTCCCAGTTCGATTTTCTGTCCAAGCAAGGTGCCTTTCCAGTTTCTATCTAATTTAAGATAGCTGTTGTGAACCTTGAACACAGAGCTGGATATTTTTTCTCTTGCTAACATCACTATTACTAAGGAGTGCCATCATCATGCTGTGATGATGCTGAAAAGATAAAGACAAAAGAACTGCTCTGCCCTGGGAAGATTGCATTCCCAGCCAAGGGACCACAGACAGAGGACTCAAACACGGTGGGATGGAGTTGGCCACAGGTTTTGATGACTCGGTGCTGCAGTAGCTTATCTGCTATCACAGGCTTTTATAGGCATCACAGGGAGTGATGCCTATAGGCAGTCATAGGGAGTAATGCCTATAGGCACTGATGCCAGAAGTAGTATTAAGATTACATCCAAAACAGCCCTAAGGCCGTTGATGTGAACAGAAGGGCTCTGGCAAAATACACGTTGAGTTGGCAATGGGCAGTGTGAGCTGGTGGGGTCAGCATGAACTGTGGCAGCAGTGTGGCCTCGTGGGAGCTGGGGCTGCCTTCTCCAAACCCATCAGGAGGTGACAGTGCAATAAGCTGAGCAGTGCCAACAGTGTGGACAAGAACCTGATGTTTCACATGATGGAGCAGAGGGAGCCCAGGGAGGATGCAGAGTGATGTGGCCAAAGGGACTCATGAGAAAAGTGATCATAGAATTACAGAATATCCCAAGTTGGAAGGGACACACAAGGATCATCGAGTCCAGCTCCTGGCCCTGCACAGGACACTCCAAGAGTCACACCATGTTTTCTGAGAGCATTGTCCAAACACTTATTGAACTCTCTCAGGCTTGGTGCTGTGACCACTTCCCTGAGGAGCCGTTCTAGTGCGCAGCCACCCTCTGTGTGAAGAACCTTTTCCTGATACCCAACCTAAACCTCCCCTGACCCAACTTCAGGTCATTCCCTCGGGTTCTGTCACTGGTCCCACAGAGAAGAGATCAGTGCCTGCCTCTCCACTTCCCATCATGAGGAAACAGATCACTCAGTGGTAGACAGAAGTGTGTGGGAGACAAGAGAGGCTGTAGACAACAAACTGTATAGACACAGGGTTTGCAAGGCATGACAGAGGTAAAGTGTGTTGAGGAAAAATAAGAGAGGTCGGAGAGACGGAAGGGCAAGAAAACAGGTAAGGGTCCAGAAAAGTATTGACCAGCAGGAAAAGGAAGATACTGGGCAAAAATTAGAGTGGAGGAGGATCTGCATTCCTGAAAATCTGGGGTGCTAAGAAAAGGTTAAGAATGAAAACAAATGGAAGTAGGTGTGAGGAAACCCAGGAGGCGGGTTGTGACAGGTCAAGTGAGAAGATGAGAGAAATCTGAGGAAAGTCTCTCGTGATAAGAAAATAAGGAGAAAATATTAGAAGGAAGAGGGGGAAAGGAGGATGAAAGGTTTACATCCATCTTCACTGACCTGACATAGATGAGCAGTCTTCCTGTTCTCCAAGGGTCTCAAGCACCAAGAACAATGTCTCAAAAGGAAGAATACCTCCCTGCAAAACAAACCTGAAAAGCATGTCAGCATCCAAATTCTCTAGCCATTAAGAAGCTGCCAGGCTTGTCTGTCTGCTTTCCCACACTGTTTCTCCAGCCCTGTCTCTGTTCACACAGCTGACACTGGATTTGCTACAAATAGAAAATCTATCTCCTCACATGCTTGACCCCTCTACCCTAGTCTTTGAAAACATTCTTGACTCCAAATATTTTTCCAGGCTGGATCTCCAGTCTCCTATCATGGCCTCTGTGAGACTCTAGTGTTGTATGTGACTGTCCCTTTCTTCTGAGAAGAAAAGGAAGAAGACAGTGTCTCCAAGGGCAAGCAGTCTCACAAGAGAGACACCATTTGTTTCAGTAGACATACCAAGCTTGGACTGGGAGCACAACAGTGCCAGCAGATATGCCATGGCATGTCAGAGAGCACATCTGCTTCCTCACTGTCTCATGGGGAAACAGTCTCTTTTTAAAATTAGTTTAAAAACTTGGTCTGGGAAGGGAGCCCAGTGCTGAGCTACAGAGAAAAGCAAGAGTGTAACAATTTTCTTATTATAACTAAGAAATTCAAGGGCTAGGGGAGGGGGTGGGCAGAAGGACAACAAACTGTTTAGGAAAAAGCTTAAAACCACATTTTTGGGATTTTGATTCCCACCTAAAATGAGGTTTTGATGCCAATCTCTGCTGCCTTTTGTCTTCACTCCTTCCCCATGGTGTTCCTGATGCTGGTGAGGAATGGCCCTCCACTGGCAGTGCTGCTTTGTTGCTCACCTCTGCCATGATGCTCACAAGCAAGAGTGGCTTAGGGAGAGGCCATGAAATGTCTCAGACTGCCAGGGATGCTGATTTGGCTCCTCTGCTTCTTCATTTGCCTTTTCTCCTGTCCAGACTCAGTGTCCACCCACAGTAGACAGTGGATGCCCTGAAGTGGTGTCATAGTTGAAATCAGAAGAGAAAAAGACAATGAAGTTTTGAACAAAAAATTATAGAGGAGGTTGTCCATGGTGCACAATCAGAGGAAGAGGGTGACAACGGGAAACAGTGAAGCACCCAAACTGCTCTATGGATGGTAACACCATTAGGACAGACACATATTCTCATTTTGTACAAAAACTTGCACAGTGGGAGTCTGGCAGGCACCTTGTAAACCATGAAGGATAAATGCGTTGCATAAATACTGAAAAAAACTCATAAAATCCAAAGGCTGCTTCTCTTGGCACTTTATCACAGTCTTCGTACCCAAGAGATCTCTGTTAATCTTCAGACTGTTCGAAAGAAGCACAATGACAATCCCATGCTAGACAGCAAAAGTAGGATAGATTTAGATTAGCAGTATAAGGCAATGTTTTTAATAGTGCAAATGATTATCTGTCAAAATGAGCTATTTAGAGATGTGCTGAAAGCTCCAGTACTTCCATTCTTTAAATTTGGAGGTGCTTTTTAACATGAGAGCAGCTACAAAAAAAGAGTTGATGTTTCAACTGTAATGGCCTTTTTTTTACAGATTGTCAATTAGTCAGAGCCACAACAGCTCTTACACACCTTAAATCTGTTTTGGACAGGGAAGTTATCCACTTACATGCTTTTCCTCTAGGTATTAATATTGATCTTTTAACTGTTTGTTTTATTTTATATTTTCAAAAGTGCAGTGTGATTCAATCAATGCTGAGAGCTTGCCATGCTACCTGCTGCCCAAAACAAGGCATGACACAGCTCCTGACAGTCTGCATTGACAAAAATCTGGTGAGTCTGGAACAAAATTAGATGTACAGGCTTGTTAGGCTTGCATCATCTCAGAAGAGGGAAGGAGAAAGCCATAACCCTTGAGAAAGCTAAATCTACGGGCAGGATCCAGAACCTCTAATCAAGAGGCAAGATAGTAGCCACACCCAGGACTGCCCGTCTCCAGAAACATCACTGTGTTTTGGAACCAAGGAGAAGTAGGAGGAGTGAGATGTTCTGCATTAAAGGTTTGGCCAGACCTGATCGATGGATATGAGGTTCCAGTTGCAGCCCAGCTCCAGCACCCTCTGTGCTCCTCAGATAGGCAGTGGAGGTGCCCCTGTGGAGCCCAGTCATCCCAACAGCCAAAGCAGAGAGGCAGGCACCACAAGGCTGTGACTTGCATCATTCTACATGGCCAGGTGAGGACGAGATAGCACCCTCCAGATGTGCCTCTGTCTCTGCAGCACCTTTAAAGTGAACCCAGGATGTCCATAGCTGGTCAGACAAACCTCAGGCAGGATCTAATGTACTCCTGCCACCACAGAGATTTAGGCCATGAAAAACAAAGTATGTTGGCTTTGTGGGAGAAGAGTGAGCAGCTTTTTCTCCATTCTCATTTCAGGCCTTGGCTTGCTACTGAAATACATACTGCAACTGCTGCTAGGCATAAACGTAGCATCATATTTTCCGCATATGTTGCTTCTTGGCCAGTACTGCCTGGGGAAAAATTCAGATGTGAAAAACACAATCACCAGTCCCAGGATCCCGGAACTACCATGAGTATAGGGTTCAAATTCTGCCCTTAAAGTTCACAAAATAGCATCGGTGCATGACAGCCAGGACAGGGTATTTCCTCTAAAATAGAAAAGCAGCAGTGCCTTTAGTCACACTGACAGCAGGGTGGAAGGAAGTACTGGCCTCAAATTAGACCTCTAAACAAACAGGTGGCTGTTGGGATTGCAGGTTAAATTACAAGTGCAAAACCCAAAACCCCTGAGGAAAGGTAACTTTGTCTCTCTCTCTTAAGCTCAGTTCAGCACATAGGAGATTGAGGTTTAGATCTTATCTCTATCAGGAGGCAGAAGAGGTTTGACCTCAACTACCTCATGCCTGTAAGAACCAGTGACAGGAGTCACTGTCCTCCTGCCCTGGGCTGCTTGCCATTGAACTTAGCACAAATAGTCAGAAGGAGAATCACCTTCTGCCCTTTAGTTCTGTAGTGAAAGCACAAGAGCAAGAGTCTTGGACCACTGGTCCGTCCTGGACCACTCTGCTTACAGTTCCTCTGAGCAGCAGCCCCTGTGCCTGTGCCATGACATGGTGCTCTCAATCTTCTCTGTGCAGCAGCCAAAGGAACCAGAACTCCCTTGAGAGCACACCCACCTTCTAACCTCCCTCCAGCACAAGGTCTTTGTAACCACTCCACGTGTTCCTAACTGAGCATCTTTACACCTGATGGGAAGTGCTTTGAAGTCTACCAAGCACAGACTACAGAGCTCATAGCTGGTAAAGGCTGCGGGAGCTGGAGCTGCTGGAGTTGGCAGGCTCCAGCACAATGAAAACTTGAAGGGGGGCAGAGATGTAAATAGTGCAGAACATTCATCACACGCCAAACATTCTTATGCGAGCCCTACGCCCACAGGCAGCAGCTCTATTGGTCTTCCCTCCACAGCAGCTCATGAACTGCTGTGCTGTGATGGGTGGGACTCCCCACCGGTGGGATGCAGCACTTTGCACAGGACCAGGACCCCTCCCTCTGTTCCTGCTTAAACTTTTACCTTCAAGGAAAGCAAAGCCAAGTTATTAGGGGCACAGTAAGATAGTACTGGAAAGGAGCAATGAGGTCAAGCTACTCAATGCGCATGTTTTTGCAGAGGCAGACGTGAGATGTGTCTGCTTTCACCATGCTCATGGCAGGCAACGGGACAAGGAGAACAGGAAAAGGGAGGGAAATGCAAAGCTTGGATGCAATTACTAATCCTCAACAGCAATGATACAGAAACAGGCAGGGTCTTGCCAAGATGAGGCACGTCTGCAGAGGCGTTTGCGGCACACACACCTTCTTGGTGTGCCCCAAGTCTTCAGGGGAGCATGCAATGCCCTGTTCAAAAGGCCTCCTGCTTACACCCACGGTGGAGCTCCATGCTCAGCTGAAGGAACTGGCCACCAGAAATCCTGAACCAACCAGTTCTGCTAGCCAGGTTTTGATACTCCTAACCAGCACCAACCACTTAAACTTCAACTGAACCCCTCCTGTCTTTCTGCACAAATCACAAAACCAAGATCAAAACCCAGGAAGGGAACAAATTTTGCCAGGCTGGTGTCATCCATAAGTGGCTTCAGCCAGAGTTATTGATCTTGTAGAAGAAGCCTCCTTAGTCTGAGTCCCATAACAGGACCCAGTTTACAAGTCTTGCTTAAATAGAGTTGACAGTTCTCATGGTAAAATTAAATGTAAAAGCCCTGTGGGCTTTGTAATATAGAAAATCAGCTTTCAGAACCTGGGCTTAAATGGGACATTACATCTACAAGTTTCAGAGCAAAAGCCTTTGGGTCCATTATTCGTAGTTTTATAAAAAAGGAAATGTGTAAGACTTGGGGAGAGGGGGTGACTTTGTTAAGATCCCCTGCCTAGTGGCAGTGCTAGGAAGAAAATACCCGTTTCCTGAGGGCCAGCCCTCTGCACTGACAGTTCTGCAAAAGCCTCCCTTGAGAACTCAGAAGCTAAAATACTGTGAATTTGCAATCAAGAAGTAAAAGAAAAACAACCTGGTTGTTCCCACTTGTGGGGATTTCATTGTTTTTCAAGCTCTTGTTCTTTGTTTCCATCTGAATCAGAATAAACTGACTTCTACCCACGTCTGAAAGAAACAATGCAGCTGGTTAAAATGCTTCCAAAGCCAGAGTGGCCTCATTACTGGGCAAACCCTTTGCATAGTGTGCTAGTTCAGTAAATAAAGGATAACTAAGGAGAACTAAAGGTTATCATAGTGGTTAAGAGAATTCACTGCTGGCTGATACCAGCTAGAATCCTTTTAGGTAGGAACACGTTACAGTCATGTGGCATCTTTGGAGGTAGTGGAAATTGATCCTATGGTTGACCTTCTTTTCAACTGGTTTGAGGGTTGCACTACTGAGATGTTGCTGGAAAGGAACCTGAATTATATTTTAAATTGGTCAGGATGACATATAGCTGTTTCACTTTTCTTATAAACTCTTCCTTGCATTCCTGGTTTGGAGACTGGAGATAAATTAAGAGATTCTGTGCTTCCACAGTGACTTCTCTATACCTTGGAGCCCTGTTTACAAGAAGTACTTATCTGCATCTTGAAGCTTTCAGTGACTGAAATTTTAAATCCAGAAGGACCTCATTTAACTTAACCTCGTCTTTGGAACACAACTACTTACATAGTTTTACATTGTAAACTCCACATCTCCTGCTTGCCTTTGTAAATTACTAATGAAATATAGAGCAGGATTTTCTGGGATTGCCCAAGTGAGTGAATCACCTCCCAGAGGAACCTGTCACTGTCCACTGAACAGAAGAAGGGCCCTAAAGATTTGCCTAGACTAGATACCTCACTTATCTGGAGCCATATGAGAGTAATCCTAAAGTTAAGGGAGAGATGCACATAAACTGAGGACTGATTCAGACAGAAAATATTGATAAAGCATTAAAACATTAAAAAACTTAGAGAGAAATATGTGTACCAGCTCCTGATATTATTGCTTAAAGTTATAGCTGCAGCTGACTCTTACAGAGACAAGGTCATCTCCACTCCACCTTGCCTAACAATCTCCCTTGTGGAACACTTCACTGGTTTCTTTATTTCACATCCACACAAAGAGAGAGGTAAAGTCAGCAGGTCCAAAGCCAGAGCCCCTGTGGTACATGGACAGCCAGCCCTTCCTTCCATATAACACCAGTTTTCAAAATCTGAGCACTGTGCTACTGAGACTCCTCCCAGCCAGACTGAGTCATCGTCAGCCAGCATTAAGGAAAGGATAAAATTAGCTTGGCTATTAGAAATGTTTGGTTAATAAATAAAACAGTAGGACAGTTTTGCTTAACAGTGGATGCAACCATAGACAGAGGTATGTCCTGGCTGCTTGCCTGGATGTAAATATTGCATGGCTAAAATTATTTGCTTTGCCCAAGCTCAAAAAAATCACTTCAGTAGAAACAAGGGAGCTTCCATGGAGCTGAGTATGCATCCAAGACTGCGAGTCCAGGAAGTGTTAGCTGTGTGTGTCTTGGGGCGCCACTCCTTCCTGCAGCACCCTCCCTTCCCCAAGTCCCCGAGTGCCTTTTGGCTGACATCACGTCTCACGTTGGAAAAGCACTGGGATCTCAGCGGAGAGCCGCGCGTGTGGGGAAGCAGACAGAGAAAGACACAATAAACAGAAGATGTATTCAAAACCAGTGTGTTGGACCTGCAGCACTGGTCTGGCTCGTTTAATGGCTGGCTGAGGAACCAGTCTGCGGTGTCTGATGAAGGTCACCACTGCCTCGGGGAGGATCCAGATCAGGTCCTCATCCTGTGTCTTTTCTTCCAGGGAATTCCTGCTTGTTCCTGGGATTTTCCCTCTGTGGTGAATAGGTCACTACATGTCTCTGTTGCTGCAAAGCAAGAGTTTGCAGCTGCTAAATACACCCAGGACTGGAGTACTGAAGGCACAAAAATCCCAACAACCCAAGGAATGGAATGGAATGGAGCACAGAAGCAGAAAGTTGGAGACGGTGCAGTGGGAGGTGTCAGGGCAGAGGTTACCGGCTGGAATGACTTTATGAGCAAAAAGAAGCAGCAGTAAATGGTATTTACTGTCCCATGGCAGGCAGCAGGGAAGGTGTGACGGAGAGCAAAAGAACACAAGATGGCCTCATCGGAAAGCAGTTCCTGCTGACTCACCGGCTGAGTCACAGCCTTGCCCAGCTTCTGTTCTTTTTCCAATCAAGGAAACAGCAACTTCCCATGAACTTCTTTTAGTGCTGGTTTGGATGTTGAGCATTCCTGCACCAAGTTTCCACTCCCGACAATCCCCTGTGCCCTTCCATGTCTGTTTCCCAGCAGGAGGCACAATCCTTCAAAGCACAGAGTGTCCTGAGGGAGGAAACGGTGCTGTGGGCTCTCAAAAGCAGAAACAGGATTTACAATTTACTGCTCATCAGCCATGCAAGCTGTGCCTCAGATGGCCAAAGATAGGCTCTCACAAGAAGGGGGAGGCAAGGGTCAAATTCAAGCTGGGAGATTTTCATTCTGGCACTGCACCTCTGCCCTGTTGGGGAAAATGCTCAACTTCAGAGCACTGCTTTAAAAGAGGAGATTGCACATCGTCCTCCTGTACTTTAAGGGTGGGAAGAAGACAGCCTACAGTGGGAGACACAAAAATTCAGGAATTACAATTTCTTCAACTAAATTCCTTTCTGGATGCAGAAAAAATCAGGGAAAATCAACAAGTAAGAGTGATGCTACAGATGGAAGAAAGGGGAACCAAAGCCCAAAGAATATACATGAGAAGATTTCAAGAACAGAAAAATTACACAGGAAACAGGAAAAAATTCCTACACTGGCAAGGCTAAAGGGGAGTTTTTAAAGTCCATTAGGAACATAAGCAATCTTCATAACACTACAGGCCAAGAAGTAGACGAGAAAAACATTAACAAGGCTCCAAAGAGGCACAAGATTTTTTATGAATGTTTTTGTTCTCTTTCAGGACACAATGTTTTTTGCAGTCTTGCCATGATCTCAGAGAAGGACCAGCACTTTGGTGAGACCTCCATCCTAAAGCACTGGGATAACCAAAGAATGTTGGTCTCCCGGTGTGATCCACAAGCAAATACAAAATTGCACTGAGAATGTCTACAGGTACCAAAAAGGATTTGGGACACTACCTAAGAGGCTATGTCAGTGACACTAGCAAAGGATTTATTTTTAAGACCGATGCCTGTAACACAACCAAATATGTTTATCTGTTGCAGCTCAAAGACTACACGGAATTTTCTAATCCAGAAAATGACAACCCTGAGAAGGATTCAAGAGTCACCATGGACATGTACCTGGATTCAAGCCCCCAGTGCAGTGGGGTGGGTAAAAAGGCCAGTGTGATCCTCAGATAAACAACCAGATAGAAAGCTGCAGAAGGAAAGTGGTTATATTTCTCTAGTTCACATTGATGGAGCTGATGCTGAAACAATTCTTATATTTTTCTTGTTGATAGATTGGATAGAGAGCAAGAAAAAGTCCTCAAATAATTGATGTGAGGAAGAAAACAATCCTAAGATTAGTAGAGCCCAGGCTGCTTACTTTATCCAAAGGCAGCAGCAAGACTAGATTACGAAGTATAAATACCTAGTGAGGACACAGGCTTTTAAAATTACCACAGAAAGGCAAAAAAGGCACCCGTGGTTAGAAACAAAGACAACTGAAATTAAAAATAAGGTGCAGTTTTAAACTGTAAGGATAATTAATCACTGGAGGAAATGATCAAGGGAAGTGGTGACTTCTTCTGCTTTTCATGTTTTCCATGCAGTACACAATACCTTTCTAAGGGCCACCACAGCCAAATTGCTCAGCAAAGACTGGAGCAGCCATGGGAAGGGGGAAGATCTGGGGTTTTGTTACTGCCTGCTTGTTTACACAGTCTGATGACATTTTAATGCATAATCCAGGAACACAGGAATTCACAGTTGCCACCTTTACCACTGAACTTGAGTGGTGACCCCTTCTACATCCCTGCTCTTTGGTGGATCTTTAATCCCTTCCCTTATGCTTGGCTAGTCAAAAACACAGGGCAAATGTCCCTAAATCTCAAAGCCTGCCTAGTGGGGCAATAATTCTCCACATGTGGGGTGAGCCCTGCTTGGGAGAGAGCTCTGTGATGTGACCCAGAGGGACTGAGAAGCTGATGGTGATACTGATGAGTGCGGACATGCTCTGAGAACAATTACTGGATGGAGGCCCTCTGATCACTTGAGCTGGGGAATAGACCAGCTATTATTGTTAGGCCCTGGAGACAATATGGTGGTAAACTTCATACTCCTAAACTGAACCCAAACAAGTTCAAGACTGGGAAAAACTCTGTATGTTTAGAGATCTTTAAACCCAAAAGTTGTGGACCTATGAAGGTTAGGTGCCTCTGCAGCAAAACTGAGTAGGTATTTTTAGGACTCTGGACTCAGGCACCTCCACTTCACCAATAGCCTTCTTTAGTGCTCAAGTCTTCTAAGGAAACCAAGCCCTTGACCATAAAACACATCTTCACATTGATACACACAATCTGGGGGAAGGGAAGCTCCCTGGGGAACAATTTTGGCCAAAGACAAAAAGCCATTCCTTTACTATTTGAAGAATCTTTCAATCTGTTCAGAGCAGGGACTGTGCTAGTTTTTAACACACAATGGAATACTCACCTTTTCCTCTAACTCGAGAGCCAGAGAGGTCCCTTCAGTTCTTGAGGTCTGTAATCACAACTTGATACATTCTGCCAGCTGGATACTACAACTGAACAGTAGGCACTGCCTTCACGACATGTTACTGAGCAAAACATAACATTCTGCTGCACCACGACAGTCAAATTAGCATAACAGTCAGTGCATTTTGATTTAAAGTCCACAGATTTATAATCCAGGAATAACACCCACCATCACAGAATGATGCACTCAATTCAGGCTGCTGTGATACAACAAAACCAAATTCCTGAAGCCAGACTTCTCTGCAAGGTTTGATACTGAGTTTAAACTGCCTGTAGTGGAAGAAATCATAAACCCATTTCACAGGGAGCCAATAGAGGCTTGCAGATGAGAAAAAGCAATGCTGGATACTTGGTTACTGACAGGTGTAGCTCTTAGGATGTGACACAGTAATTACTGTTAATATTTACCCAACTTCAGAGTGAAGCTTAAGTTGCTTAAAATAATTGGATTCTTTCTATACTAAAGGCCCACTTCTTCCAAGTGCTTTCTCTGATGGCTCGCTGACGCAAAGGGTGCAGTTTCCATTGTTGCTGTAGCTCCCTGGATAGCAATATCTGTGGGACCTCTTGTGGGCTCTCTTCTGAACTGCATGCTGGGCGTCTAGTACTCAGGAAAATGTTTCCGTGTAATTTGTAGCTACATCAGAGACCCTTTAACCTCACGTCTTGGTGTGGATTCGCAGGAGCTCGATAATAAAGTGCATCTAAAAGGAATAATAAACACAAGGAAGGAGCTGCATTTTAAGACAGGGAATTTAATTCCTTAGTGATGGTCGTTTGTGCTTTGGCTTCTTTGCATAGACAGCAATGATTATAGAATCATGGAACAGTTTGGGCTGGAAGGGACCTTAAAGATCATCTAGTTCTAACCCCCTGTCATGAGCAGGGACACCTTCCTCTAGACCAGGTTGCACAGAGCTCTGTCCAGCCTGGCTTTGGACACTTCCAGGGACGGGGCATCCTCAGCTTCTCTGTGCAACCTGTGCCAGCACCTCAACACCCTCACAGTAAAAAATGCCTTTCTTATAGCCAATCTATTGTATAAACATCTACACCATGTAAAGGAGTTCTTTGCAAGGAGGGCAGGGACAAGTCGACATGACTTTCTACCTTGCAGTCAGGCTGATGTTCCTAATACACGCCCGAATAAACAGAATGACTAACGTACTCCCTTTTCCTCCGCCTGCCATTGTTTCTGTCCTCCCTTATTATCTCCACAAGGCTTCCAGCCCTCCCTGCTTAACCCCATCGCTCCTCGCCCTGACAGCCGCAGCGAAGCCGCCATTGCTACCGAGGCAGCCGCCGCCCCAGCGCGCACTTCCGCCCCGGCACCATCATGGCGGACACGCTCGCGCCCCTCTCTATGGTCAGCCCCCCCCGTGTCTATGGCCCGCCGCGGTGCATTGTGGGTGCCTGGCGGAACTATGGTGGCGCTCTAGGGCCCGGCTGCAGGGTGGAGGAGGCTGTGGTGTGAGTGCTTGGGAGAGTGGCAGGGAGGCTGCGGGAGGGCCCTGAAGGACAAGAGGTGGCCGTGGGGCAGGGGGTTTCGTGGGGGAGACGGCCCCAGCGAGGGGACGGGCGGCGGCCGGGCCCGGTGCTGCGATTCGGGTTCCCCCGTGAGGGCGCACTCCGGCAAGGCCAAGGCAATTCAGCTGCAGGCCGAGCTCGGTCACTCTCTCGGCCGATAACTTCTGGTAGCGCTAAAGAGGCTTCTTCAGGTATTTCTGAAACCTGAGAGGTTTCAGGTTGAGGCTGGGTCCTTTAAGGCCAGGCTGAATACAGACGGATTTAGTCGTGTGAAGAGCAGCCAAGGCAGCTGGGGTTGTTTAGCCTGGAGACAAGGAGGCTCAGGGGACCTTATCGCTTTTTACAACTGCCCGAAAAAAGGTTGGAGCCGCATGGGAATTGGCCTCTTCTGCCGGGACAGGAGGAAGTAACCTGAAATTGTGCCAGTGGAGCTTTAGGTTGGACATTAGGAAGAATTTCTTCACCGAAGAGGTGATTAGACGTAGGAATGAGCTGCCCAAGGAGATAGTGGAGTCACTGTCTCTGGAGGTGTTTAAGGAAAGACTGGATTTTGGCACTTTGTGTCCTCTGTTTTTTTCAGGAGGGGAAGGAATTTAGTTACAAGACTGTATTGCTTGCTTTAAGGATGGGAGATCAGTTCCTGGCTAGTGTTATTTACTTTACAAATGTAGCTTCATATTTAAGTTATAGTCTGTGTATCATCTTTCAACCCCAACCTCGTGATCTCTTTGTTTTTAGTTTATATATATTTTTAAAAGACTTTTATTTTGAAACCTGAATAGATTCTGTCAATAAAAAGCTACTTAAATTTTGAGGATCATGAGCTGAGTGACAGCTGGTATGCTGCAATGGGACTTGTAGACTACAGTTCCAGGAGCAAAGTAGCTCCTAATGAGTGTCCTTCACTGTAAGTTGTAGCAACAACTTGTTTTATCCCTTGATTCTGTAGGAGGGAAGATGACGACAGCAGCAAGGCCAACGTTTGAACCTGCAAGAGGAGGAAGAGGAAAAGGTGAAGGAGACTTAAGCCAGCTATCGAAACAGTATTCCAGCAGAGATCTTCCTTCTCATACTAAAATCAAATACAGGTTAGTATCATTTTTTGGGTGTCAGGGCAAAAGAGGCTGGGAATGACTCTTTTGTTACGAGTGATACTCTAAAATTTTCTCAATACATGTTGACGTGCTTGACACTGCACAAGGTCTGGAGATGGTGCAGCAGTGCTGAACAAGTGGGCTGGAAGGGAAAGTCTCAAAAGCAGAGCTAGGAGCTCAAATGCTTTGCAGGTGATTTGGGGAGGTTTAATTTTAGTGATAATTTGTTGCAGCTTATGCATATGAATTATCAGAAGATGAGCATGGAAGACTGAACATCTCGGGCAGTGAAGTGGAAAGTAAGTTGGCATTGGGACTGAGCCACAGGGAGTACTGTCACTTGCAGAGCAAAATGGGATGAGAGAAGTGAAGTTGAGCACATCTTAAAAGCAGGAAAACCACATCATGCATTTGGCAAAGGACTACTTGGTAAGGGCAGTAAGAGGAGGCAGGGGAACCATGGAATAGCACTCGGCAGTGGTATGTGTTGGAAGAGCTGGTGTTAAGCTGCAGGTGGTTTACACAGGTCCTGGGAGAAGGAATTTCTTTACCAGTGAGGAAGATAATGTGATCTTAGGAATATTTTCCTATGTTTGAAATGCATAATAAATCTTTATCTTTCCAAAAGAGTAAATAAAATTTGGAGTTAGCATGATAGAATTTAAATTAAATGTGTCACTCTGAAAATGCTCATTTTGTCTAACTGATCTTATTCTTGTCAGTGAAATTACTGTTAAGGTTTTACTTTTGCATTTTTTTGTGTATATGTTTACCCTGTCACCTCTTCCCTCCTCCCATTTGGTTTTTAAGAATATGTATTCATAAGGGAGTTGAGCGTTTTGGAAGATACAAAAATAAACAACACAAAAAGTGTTGTCAAATGCATTTTGCTGTTATGGGGAAAATTTCTGGTGATTTGTTTTCTAAACAAAAGTGGGGTTTGGAACAGCAGTCTGTTGCTTTGGAAGAAGTCTGTGGGGACAGGTATGTATGGGAATATATAATATATGGGATTTTAACAAATCCCTCCTTTTGTGTGAGAGGGAGAGATGGAGGGAGCATCAAGTGTCTTTCTTGTCATTAGGTCATTCTCCCAAGTGTCATTAGGTTCTTTCTCCCAAGTACCTAAAACAAAGTTGTCTTTGTTAAATTGCCAGGACTGCATCACTGCAGGAAAAGTCCAGTGTTTCATTCCCACTCATGTTTGTTTGTATGGCACAGGGTTTGGGAAGATTTTGCAGCTCTAACAGGGATTCCAATTTCAGGTTTTAATTTTAAATAAGCAAATGAAATACTTCATCATAAAGGCAGGCTGTGCACACAGTGTGTTTATAATGGCTCAAGTCTGGGTTTCTTCCAGGCACTCTTACTTCCAGCACTGGATTCACGGAGTCGTGAAAGCAATTGCTGCTTGTTTTTATTCACTAGTTCTTTCCAAGATATCCATTAAAATTTCAGCAGTCTCTAGGTGGAACTTAATGTGACTCAGATATATGTAGTTCACTGCTTTTTGCCAGTGTGTTGTTATATAAAAGAGGGGTGACCATGTATTTACAAGGTGTTTGACTAAAGCTAGTGTTTTGCCTGTTCTCCCAACTTTTTTATTATTGGTCATGGTCTGGTCTCATGGAGAAGAAAAGGTTTATGAAAAGGATGTTCTAGTCTTGGTCTTATCTATAAGCCTTAAGAGATTGTGTTTGCAGCAGCAACTTTGGGTAGTAAAACAATGAAGAAAGGGGGATATCTGCTAGGACATTGGGATTGGACTGCTGGAGAACAGAGTATTTCAGCATGGTGTCTACAGACAGATGTAGTCATGCTGTTTTGTAGGAATTTAAGTAGGGTCTTTTTATTCATTGAAGAGCTCCAGAAGGAGCACGAGCATGTGGTGTGGCAGGTCTGTGTGTGCAATGCGTACGTACACAGGAGGGCTCTGCTGAAGAGCAAATAAACATACATTTATATGGAACCCAGTTCTTGTTCCCTATCCTTACCTATTCACTCGAGGATTTCCTGGCCTCCCTGAAAACATTGCTCCCAGCTGCAGACTGTCAAACTTCAGGCTTTTTCCCCTTTTGTTGTTTTAGACAGACCACTCAGGATGCTCCTGAAGAGGTGCGTAACCGTGATTTCAGAAGGGAGCTGGAGGAGAGAGAACGAGTTGCTGCAAGAGAAAAGAATAGAGACAGACCAACCAGAGGTAAAAACCAAGAAACAAAAATCTTAATGCCTTTGTGAAACATTGCTCTTGCATGAAATTTGGAGTTGTAAGAAGTTAGCAGTTGCAGACAGCATGTCATGAGAGTAGAATTTAGGGTATTGGTCTGATAGTTCAGAACTGTTGACCTGCAAGGGAATGTCCACTGGCTTTCATGCTGGCTTCATGCTAGCAGAAATCTAGGCCAGCCAGTAGAAAAGCATGCCCAGCTGATACAGTGTAATTGTAATGAATTGGCAACAAGTGTGTACAGCTAATAAAGGGCTTTTTTTTATACTTGGATGAGCAAGACAGGAAGGAGAGGGGATAATGACTCATCTTCTACTGTTACAGCACCAGTGTAACAATAAAATCTGTTGGAAAGTATGCGATTCTGTTTAGATATGGTGAAGTAGTAACAAAATCAAAGATCTTTTTGAGAAATACTCATTTTTAGTATTTAAGTACAACCTATTTTACTTTAGGTTTAGGTGTGAAGCTATTGCATGGCTTTCAAATTCACAGAAGAAAGTAGATGTGGTTTGGACCACAATAATGCTTTGGGATCATCCTAAATGGGAATTCTCCAGGTGGATATGATGCCTTAGGTTTTAATTTCTATATTTTTCAAATCCTGTACTGCTTAGAGGGTAGCTCTAAAGTTTCTTGTAGCTTGTTAGCTGCTCTCTTAGGCCGGATAGACATAACAAAGCCTCTCTGAGCTTGCTGTTCAAGGACACTCGGGCTGTCCTAGGCCCAAAAGATGTAAACTAGGACCATGAAAGAGGTGGAGAAGTTGGAAAAAGCTAAAGTTTTAATTGGTGAATTTATGCTGATATGCAAATGGACCAAACCTATATCTGTGTCAAGAACTCGTGACCTGTCGTCCATCTTGGGTCCATTCTATGGAAGCAGCCTCTGGCTCCCCAGGGTGTACCTTGAAGGCCCTTCAAATAAATATCTACCCTTATTCCCTTACTCCTGTCTAGTCTCTGTTTTTAGGTGGTTGGGAGAAGGCATCAGATATATATAATAAGAACAGCTGTTTCTCCACAGCTGCTTTTTCTGCTATTTTTCTGCTTGAAACAGTCTTGATTTCAAAAAACTTCTGGAGGCCAGATTGTAAGTTGGGGATGTTATTGCTGCTCTCTTGAGGCTACCTAGGGGGAGGAATTAACATGGGCATTAAGACTGAGAAGTGAGGGAAAAGTAAGCATAATCTTATTCCTCTTACTCTCATTCAAGACAAATTGTGAAGATTTTTGCTTTCTGACATTAGATGCTGTTAAATGAAGTGACTTCATCACTTTTTGTTTTAACTCTTACACCACAGAACATACAACATCATCTTCTGTGTCTAAGAAGCCTCGGCTAGACCAGATTCCTGCAGCAAATCTTGATGCAGATGATCCTCTTACTGATGTATGTATCTTCTTTTCTGTCTTCTTTCCTTGCATTACTCTGACTTCAGTATTTGCTGTTAATGCAGTTGGTATTTTTGGGTCATCTAAAGATTTTAGACAGGTTCCAGCGTATTTTCCTTTTACAGCTTCTGTACTGTGGTGAAAGTCCAGAGTGATTCAGAGAATTCTGGTCCATGCTGTAATGGTATTCTTGGAAAGCACAAAAAATCTAGGAAACTGAAAATACCACTTTCAGTATGGGGAATTACCACTGGGTTAGTAAGAATTCCCCAAAGGTAGAGCTGTTGAGATACCTGCAAATGACTGTTTGCATGAGCAACAAATGCTTGCCCTTGACTCCTTATGCCGATATCTAAGAGTTAAGTCAAAGGCTTGACAGGAAGCGCAGGGTTTTCTTATCCTGTGGTGTTTAGTCCCAGCAGTATTGGACGGGGTAATCAGGCACAGAGAATGACTTGGATTACAGTGATTAGTGACTGGGGAGAGCCATTCTCTAGACTCTGTCAGTTACACAGCATTTTTAATTGCAGTCATCCCAAAAGCACAAACATACTTTTCTCTTGATTTTACTATAGAAGAGCAAAAACCCCATTATTATTGTATTTGTTGCTACCCAAGTACTTCAGAAATTAGGCAACAGCAAATTGTAGCCTTAGCTGGGCAGCCCAGGGCCGTTTTTATCAAATTAAATGACCAAGCTGATTATTTCCTTCCATTTGTTACTATTAGGAAGATGATGAAGATGAGGACTTGGAAGACAGTGATGATGATGACACTGCAGCTCTTCTGGCTGAACTGGAAAAAATCAAGAAAGAACGAGCTGAAGAACAGGCTCGAAAGGTAAAATCTCACACATTAAAAGCACCTGTTTTTTGTGAGCTGGTGCTATTAAAACCTTAAGTGTGCCATAAGTACTTGGGATGAGTGAGAACTGGTAAACAAAGTGCTGTTCAAACCTCCTCTCAGCTATGATGGATTTGTTCTTCTAATAATTATTATTCTGATGATAATTATTCTAATAATTATTATCTTCTAATCATTATTAAGTTTTTTTTCTTTATAAGTCATACTGAATGTTTTACTCATTGAAACATTTTATTCACTTTTCCTACACTTTGTAGGGGCAGTGAGTCAAGATAATCTTGATTTCATGTGCAAGTCCTCTGAACTCAGCTATCATACCAAAGTATATAGTGGCATTAGTGAGCTGTATGCAATCCAGTATAATTTAGTTTGTTAACTAATTTTTATGAAAAAAGAAATATGAACTTTATGTATGAAAGAAAGATGTGTGCTTTTGATGCTGCTTCTTATGGCTGCAGGTTTTATACAGTAGTTGTCCTTTCACAGCTTTGGTGCTGTGTTGCAAGAAGCACCAGTTTGAACTGTAAGACCAGAACTATTTCCATGTGATTATACACAGGCAAACTCATTTGTAAAATGTCTCTGCAAAACCAAGTAATAATACAGCAGTCTTTTCAGAAATGGGAAACTCAATTCACATGTCACTTTCATACCCCTCTATAATCTCTCTGTCTACAGACAAAAACACTGTGTTCTGCCCTTGAAAGGGGAGGAAAGTCCCTGTAGTTACAGATGTTGTCCTGTGAGTGGGATTAAATCCTATGCTGTTGGTGCTATTACCTCCTTGGTGTAAGAGAGATTGTTGGGATGGAGTGCATGAGCAAAATCCCTAACTATTAACTGGACTTGTATGGACTGTTTCTGGGAGTAGTCTGTGTTGTCAAATTTACCAGTCCTTAGGATTGTAGTGGGTACTGGCTCTAACATTGTATTGCAACAGAGTTTAGAGTCCAGGTATTTCATCTGCACTGCTGAAACACTCTCCTCTGATGGTGCAACAGAAGTAGTGGTTATGTGCAGATTCTCTCATCTGCTTTTACTGAGTGCTTTCTTTTTTTGAGTAGGGCTTAAATAATTTTCATGCTTTTGTAAAGCATTGGTTCCTTCATCTGGAGTAGTTTTGTATGTTTTTCTAAGTATATTCTCCATTTGTGTAAAACAAACAAAAACCCCCAAACAGACAAACGGTCTGTCAGAAAACCAAGCCACCTGTCACCTTTGTATAAACTAATCTGAGGTGTTTTTTTAGAACATGCTAAATAAACACATTAGATGCTGATCAGGAGGCTAGTCAAAGGCTGCTCTGACAATGTGATGTTTTAGTGCCTCTGAACTACTTGTAACCTTTCCTGCAGCTTAACATACACATTCATAGTTTAATGTCTTTCATGAGTGCTTAGCTGGCAGTGAACAGGGCAGAACTTCCAGCAGACACTAGGAAGAGCTAGGAGAGGATAATGCTTTAACTGCTGTTGGCAGCATTGTAGTTACGAGCCTGTTCTTGCCTAACAATATAAAAATTTACCTTTAGAATCAGCAAGACCTGTCAAACCAGTGAGCTCTGCAGTTTTGCACTTATATAGTATGGAAGGCTAAAAGCTGTACCATGCTGCCTCAGTGGAGAAATTCTACTGTAGAAGACTTGCTACTTGATTGCCCATCTGGCCTGTGAGAGGTCTTCTAAATTAAAGTATGTCTGAAAGCATCTCTTGTCTCTTTATCTAGGCATTTGAGGCACATCATGAAGCAATGAAGTTGTCTTTTGCAGTAACAACATGGTGAAAATTACTTAAAAACACTGTCAAAAATTCAACCACATATACTCCTGTGTGTAATGTACTAAACTACAAATTAAGTGTAGCCATGTGTAGGAAAGATTTTGACCTCAGCTGTCCTTGCACAGCGCTTAAAATGAAAGCTTTGGTCTGTGTGGATTTTTCACTTTGCTTGATAGTTGAAATTATGCATCAAGATCAAACAGCATAACTTTTCACATTTCAGTGTAGAAAACTTGCATTAGGAAAATAATGGTTAGTAAATTGCAGCTCAGATAACCAAGTACCAGCTCCTGTTATCATGTGGGAAGCAGGAATGTTATAATCTCTGTGAAATTCTAATTTTGTCACTAGAGGGTGCTAAAAGCCATGAAATATTTGGGATGGCACTTGTTTCACTTTGCTGTCTCTTAACAGATATAATGTGTTACCTTTGTGGATGTTCTCCTTACCCCAGCAGCAGGGTTTGTAGTGTCCAATGCTGTGTGCATACCCAATACAGTCGTGTTATTTATTTGCAGCAGTGCCTGCTATTGCACACTCAGAATCTAGACCTACAGTGTTCATCCTTTCACTAGTTGGTGGCAGGTAGGGTCTCTTTACAATTGGCATCTTCAGTAAATAGAAGGTGCTCTACAGGTACTTGGAATTTTATTTTCTTGTGGTGTTTTGGGGAATAGGAAACTAAGACTATTTTGATGGGAAAAGTAAAAGCCAGAGTGGGACACAGCCTAGGAAAGAGTCTTTAGGAGTAAGGGTCATCTTTGGAAAGATGTCTTATGTATGTTGGCTTTAGTGGTGCAATTTGTTTAGGTTGTGCATTGTTTTCCATGGCTTTGAAATAAGGTGTCACTGGCAAAGCATTTTAGAGTTATTTTATATAAATTGATTTTCCCTTCAGATACATGGAATTTCATGTTACTATGTACTGCAAGTCATAATTTAGACCTGATTTTGTAAGTAACCTCGTATTAATCATTCAGATGACTTCAGGATAACATCACATGTAAAGGCTTAACCGTGTAGTTGCTGTTAATCCTAATCCATGTACAGGAATGCTTTACCTGCTAAAATGATGCTGTCCACAGTAGACAGCATGGATAAACCAGTGGCCAGGCAAAGGGAAACAGTGGAGTGAATACCTGTTCTCTCTTCACTCTGATCATCATTCTCAAACCCCTTTGTTATGCAGGCAGATTAATGTGTCTCTTCTTGTCATCTTCTTGGAACATCCCAGGGTCTTAACAGGATTAAGTGGGGAAGCTAGTGTAATATGTCCCAAACCTCTGCCATATGTAAGTTTTCCCCTGATACTTTAGTTATTTTGATTTATTAAAATGCTAGTCCAATTATTTCTGAGACTTCATTTAGAGTAAACTGTATTTTTGTTAACAGTCTTCACTCATCACTTTGGTGTTCATTACTTAAGTTGCCAGGAAAGGAGAACAGCTCCTTTCCAAATGCATCTGTGGTGGAAAAGCAGTTAAAAACAAAATATGAGAATCTGCTTTTTTACAGGGCATCCTGTTCTCTGTTAACTTCTCTTATGGGTAACACCAACTTCCATAGAAATCCTCTAAATCTAATTTTGACAATATTAGCATTAAGAAGTTCTAATAGTTGGTCACCCAAATAAGCAATTCCTCTCAAAGCTTGTTAACTTCTCAGAATGCTTAAGTTACCTGAAATTATATAGAATCATTAAATAAATACTATGAATGTTTTTTAAAAATTGTTTGAGCACGGGAGTCCTCCTGACTTTTCCTGTACAATTGTAATCCCAGATTGTTTTTAGCAGACACTAAACTGACCAGGAAATTCTGGTTTTGAAAGCCGGAAAAATTGTGGGTCTGTATAAAACTGTACAAACACGAGATCGTATCTGTGTTAACCATCCACGGATAGGTTTCAGGAAACATTTCAGTATTCTAAATTAAGCTTTACAATGCTCTTGTTTTTCAGTTTGCAAGTGCTTCCTTAGAAAGTAAGCGTTTCTTATACGTTCAACGCCAAGCATTTCTCTATAACTGAATATATTACTTTACCAGTGGTCAGAGTAAATCTTAACTCTGCCCCCTGTTTTAGCCATGTCACAGGCTTTCAAATAAAAATCAGAAAATGAGTCTTGATAGATATTAACCTTTTCACTTAAATCTTAAGGGTCTAGCTAAAACTAGAAGATCATATCAGTGTTAAAGAAAGAATTTCAGTAACGAGGCAAAAGCAGATGGCAGACTATGTTTCTTCATTCAGTGTTTGAGACATGCCAGGAACACTTAACCCTTGCCAGGAACTAATGAAAACATCCCTGTCCTTGTGGACAAAATGACAACAAAGTTGTGTGTGGACACTGCTGTTGTGATTACTCAGTGCTCTTCATTTTTGAAGTTTCAATGAATTATTTGAATCTCTGTGTTGTACAGAGTTAGTAACTTGTACACGATCAGATAACTGGGGTGGATCTGTGCATTCTGGAATTTCAGTCCATGCTGCTAAAGGCAGTGCTATCATAGTTTGTCATTCAAAAAACCAGCATTTAAATCAGGTTATGCCCTTTTTTTAAAATTATTTCTCAGCCTTCGGTGAAATGTGGGTATTGCAGGTTTTCTTTCAGCTGCTTAATATCTATAAAAACTGAGTAGGATAACTGACTTTAATACAATGGAGTCATTTGGGGATTTTCAGCACTTCCTGTAAAAGTATCTTTCTCTGTGCTGAGGGTAGGAACTATGCTAAAAATAAACATGGTAACAATGTTGTTCTCTCCTTTGCAGTCAGAAACAGATATGCCAAGGAAAGAAATTACTAAGATTGCCTCTACCACTTAGTTTATCTGCCACTTTCCAGTCCTCTGCAACTGTAGTTGACTTAAGTCAATGCATTTTTTTTGCTAGCAATAATCAGCTGTAGACAGAATTCAGTTGAGCCTGAAATGCCAAGTTGTTGGGGCCAGTGTACAAGTTGTGTATGCCAGCCTGCATGATGGTGCAGTGGAGATGCAGTCAGTAGAGCCTGGAGTGTGGTTGGTCTCCTGTGTCATCATTTAGTGGGAGCACAAGAGCTGTCTTGGCTCGCTGTTGTATCCTCTAGGGCTCTGCCAAGATGTGAGCTCAGGTGCCTATGGGCTCATATCTATCTGTAGGTGTCTTAACACAAGCTAAGCCTCTCTTTTAGTCTTACACTAGTTCTTGTAGTGTAACACTTCTTAAAAGTGTTATTTCGGCTTCATTTTATTTTATATCACTTCTATCACTTAAAGCTTTTCTTTTTTATCAGAAATCGAACTATGTCAGACTGATTGAGGCTGAAGGATATATATGGGTTATGTCAAAGCAGATAAAAGTTAGGCTGCTGTGTAACATGCATTTTAGAAATCTTAGTGTATAAAGTTTGAATGTGCATCTGTGTGTAGGAAGTACCTTGGAGTACTGTATGCATATTTTTTATGATTGTTAATATTGGCTTTATCTTTCTCTAGTAATTCTGAATATTTGCCATTCAAAAGACTGAATGCTTTTTGCTTCTCTTCATGCATGGTGGAGAGTGCTGGAATCATCAGCTTTGTAGGAACTGTTGAAATCAAATCTGAAATAGAGAAAGGGAGGGAAGAGGAACTGTGATTCTTCCTCAAAAGGTGCTGGCTGACTCCAGTCAATTTTTGACCACTAAAAAAACATCGTCTGTGGAGTGCATTGTAGTTCTCTGTATGTCAGTGGTGTGTGGATGCATTTTCATGCATCATAAAAACCCAAACTAAAATAGTATTTTCTGCCCCAGATAGCATAATGCATGATGCACAGGTTCAGTAACTTTGGATTGTGGCTGAGGTTAACGTCTTAGAAATTGGAGGGTGAGACTGTGCCATGCTCTACCTGCCACCTTCAGAAGAGTTCACCTGGAGTCCAGCTCTAAAATGAGAAACTGCTGCATCTGTTTGCATACATAGACTTGGAAGAAGTTCTCTCCACAGAACCATTTTTCAACAGAGGACTATTAATACCTTACAATGGTCTTAGTAGTGCTACCTTCTCCTGATTAGGAATTTTAGGTTTGTAGCCTTCTCATTTGCTCTCAATGTTTTTTCCAGGCCTGTTGTGTTTTCAAAGCCTCACTTTTAATGGAGCACTGAAGATTTAAGTTAATGGTGCAGAGCCCACCTCATTTTGCACAACACAGAGAACACTTCACATGCTTGCATCCAGCTGTAAATTTGCTAATGGTTGTAAAGAGTATCTGCTCACCTCCTGGGAGGTACCCGAAGATCAGTACTGGGTTTTTGCTTGTTCCGGTATCCAAGATTTTGTTTGGTTTCAAAGCAGTGCTTTGCATGCATGTGCTGTACTTTAATCTGAGGGCTGCTGGACTTCTGGTGGGAACACATGGCAAGAGACTGCAGTAAATCAGATTTCATGGCTCTTGGCTACTCCATGTTATGGGCAAGGAAGATGGTAAATCAAAGGTTGGCATTCTGTGCAGAAGCAGTGGCATACGTTTCCTGTCTCTGATCCACAAAGAAAAGTGTAATTTGAGTTTATATTTCTAAGATGGGAGGAAATTGCTCTTCAGTATCAAATGTTTTTGTTCTCCATGTTTCCATACTTACTGGGATGATAATAACTGAAGTTGGACTGCAAATGTTGGATTTAGAGCTGTTTAAAAATTCAAAACCTTAGTTGATTTGTGTTAATAACTTCTAACTGCTGTGGTTTGTGTTAAAGCTCCATGGATACAGTAGCCAAAAAAGCAAATTTTGCCAAGGCGTATGTTTTAATAAGGGCAGCTGTGCTTTGTTTTTGAGCAGTGTGCCCTTTTGGGAATTGGAACTCTTCCCATTCCACTGGCAATTAATTGCAGCTGGTTCTACATTTTATTTGTGAGAAGCAGTGTAATGGTAGGTGTTATTTCATAATTAAAACTTGAGTAGATTTTGAAAGGTAAAATCTTTACCAGTGATCCTGCGTCATCTGGTATTCGTGTGTACATTATATCAATGTTCTTAAGAAAGCTGAGATGTTTTAAAAGAAAGCTTCATAGAATCACAGAATGGTTTGGGTTGGAAGGGACCTTAAAGGTCATCTACTTCCAACCTCCTTGCTGTGGGCTTGGACACCTTCTGCTAGACTGGGTTGCCCAGAGCTCCATCTAGCCTGGCCCTAAACACTTCCAGAGATAGGATTCCTGTCCAAAATTACACATACCTGATCAGCTTAATAGAAAAACATTGTAAATTGTAGGTAATAATAAATAACTTAGTATTGATTAAATGTTTGAAGCTAGAGAACTCTGGCTAGCATAAGCATCAAGCTTAGCATTTAACCCTTATAAACTCCAGCAGCAAGGAAACTGCTTCCTCTTTGGGGATCCTGTAGAAGCCCTCAGCAATTAATTTTCTGCAGGGTTTTTTTTCCCAGCTTAGGGAAAAACCCCAACCTCATGATCTCTTTGTTTTTAATTTATATATTTTTTAAAAGCCACAGTTTGATTCTCCTGCAGTGCTAATGAGGCTTCAGTTCATTTTTTAACCAGAGTGTCTTCAGACCATACTTCAGAGTAGGAAACCTACTTAGTCATCCAAATTTAAAGAATTACTCTTTTTTCCTACTGATTCTTTTATCAAGGAACATTCCCTGCAATATTTGTGAAAGCTTGTGGGAAAATATAGTGATGTAAAATGAATGTTAAACATTAATTTTGAAGTCTGTAAACATTCAAGTCACTAGATGTGCTAATAGAGCTTGGAAGTGTGGGCAGTGAAATTTGTGTTGCTTGTAGTGCATTGCTTCACTTAGGCTTGAGTTATATGCATCTGACAGTACAAGGACAAGAAAATTTGCTTCTTAATATTGAAATTCTTAAATAGTTTTATGACATCCTCTGTTCATTTCACTGTGGGATTCTCAATATTCTTTTTAATTGGTCCCTAGGGAAGTTGTAGTTGTAAAATCCAAACAGATGCTGAAAATGGAGAAGTTTCAACATGCTGTATGGTTTCTTCTACCTAGTGAATACTGTATGATGTACTCACTTTTCTCGTGAGGATAAAGAAAATCTTTTAATCTGTATGCAGTTTTTAATATAATAAATATGTATATGGTAAAGCTAGAATTTAACTGAATATTTGATGGCACATCAGAGCTAAGTAGAGCAGATGTGAGTGTTGCTAGTTTGACAGTTTATTAGCAAAATTAAGCTCTGTAGAGTATCTCTGCTTCTATCCTTATTCTCCTCATATGCAAGTGCCAAACACTCTGAAAAGTCTAAGCTAGGAATTAAAACTCCATCTGTGTGAGTGTTCAAAGCTAAATAATGTGTATCTCTATCAACTAGAAGAGAAAAGTGGCCTAGAAAAATAATATATCCATTTCTGGTTCTCAGGAACAAGAGCAAAAGGCTGAGGAAGAAAGAATTCGGATGGAGAACATCCTGAGTGGTAACCCACTGCTGAACCTTACTGGGCCAGCACAGCCTCAGGCAAACTTCAAAGTCAAGAGGAGGTACTGTGCAGTCTGTTCAGTGACACCCATCCCCTTGCTGACGCTTGCTGGTCAGAGTCAGAAAATGTTATCACTGTAGCTGCTTTCTATTTCCTTTCTCAGATGTTGTCACAAGTGTGTAGGAGATAGCTTGGCATAGAAAAATAGATCATCTTTTCTGAAAGACTAAAATCTAATCCTAACTAGTTGTTATGTAGAAGGGTCAAACTGTTTATATGTTTTTGTATATTGCACCTAATTTTCATACAAGCTTACTGAAATTAAGAACTTCTATTTTCAGGTGGGATGATGATGTTGTCTTCAAGAACTGTGCCAAAGGGATAGACGAAACAAAAAAGGATAAAAGATTCGTCAATGATACTCTGCGATCAGAATTTCATAAAAAGTTCATGGAAAAATATATCAAGTAGTACAGTTTTATGTGCGGTAGTGCAGAAGGACTTGGTAGGTCATGGCCTTTCCCTCCCTTTCCCTCAGAATTTAAGGCTGAATGTTTGGTCATGGATTCCCAAATGCTTTTCCAAGATCAGCAACAGCTTCATAATTAATAAGTGCTATGTATCTGGAGTTTTTATTCCTGCATATTGTTTTCCTTTATAGTTTTAATTAAACCACTTTGTGTCTCATGAATGTTTTTTTCTTCATGTACATTTACTTTTACTGTCCACCTTGTAAGTGGTAGAAAAGAGAAGCTGATTTGCAATAAATACTGCTAATTGTTTAAATTGCTTTCCAAAATGCCCTGTATTTGTAGTGATGGTGGTTTGTAACTAAGGCAACTTTGATAAATCTCAGTATTAATCAGGGGTGAGGAAGAGCTGAGTATGGTAAGCAGTGTGAACTGAAAAGAGCTATACTTTCTGTAGCAAACTGGACTTCCTCTTAAAAGATAGTTAGAAACTTAGTTAATCTTCACTTTCAGTTTCTTTTTACTGTCAACAAGGATATGGTTTTGGGGTGGCTCCAAGTTCTAAGCAGTTTCCTATTTCCTGGGCTCTCTTGGCTCAGCACATCTGCAACAATGCCATGTAATACCTGGGGAAGTCTTGAGTGGGAAATGCTCTATGGAACCATGGGGTTTTTTCCCTCCTTAATAAACCACTGCAGTGCTCGATCCCTCAGCCACAACCCAGTGGCCACAAGGTTCAGTCTCTGTGTGTGTCCTTTAGTGGTAATAATAGCATTGTCAGAAACTTGCAAGTGTTTTTATCAAACAAGTGATACCAAGATACCATAGTACACTTCATTTACTCCTCTAATGTCCATGTTAACACTTAGGACAGTACAAAATATGAATGACTGCAAAAAAAATTAAAATGTGAAGGGCTTATTTTTTTTCTATTCTATTGTGATCTCAGTTGCATTTGAAATCTTGGCCAAGAGAAACACTGGATTGGAACATAACATTTTCAAAATGGAGTAGTTACCTCCCTGCCAAGGAGGTGACAGTGGCAGAATTCAGATGTATTTATGAAAAATTCTTGCCCTTCTCCTTGCCTATGTTGTGCTCAGTTGAGTTTGTTCTCACAGATGATGTTTCTTAGTCTTATTTTCAAGTTCTTAATTTGAAAACTTAGCTGATTTTCTTTTTAAGAGAGTAAATGTAGAGCACAATGTTTCAAATTTTTGTTGGGCATGACTAGTATCCTGTAAAAGCTTTCCTTAGCTGTAGCTGTATTTGCTACCCTTTCACTAAGCTATGCATCGTGTACTAATGCCTGCAGCTCATACCCACATTTACTTGGAAACGAGATTTTTAGCATACTTAGGGTCATGTGAGCTACTGGAAGAATACATGTTTGTGCTATTTCTGCTGCCTGCCTGATCATAGAAATGATTCTTGGGAAGCAGAAAAATGGGTGTAGTTGGTAATTCTCTTAAAATAAAGCTACTAAAATCTTAGTATAGAGGCAACATGTTTAGAAGGTGCAGAAAAAAGAAGTTAAGGGCTGTACTTCTCAGGGCGTGGCAGTGGAGAAGCCAGCTGCTGCTTTAGGTCCAACCTAGCAGCATGGTTGTCGTGGCAACAACAAAAAAAATACATTGGTCTTGCAGTATTCCCAGATCTAATCGCTGTACCAAAGTGAGTGAGCATAGAGTTTTATTGGATAGGGGAGGCACAGTTGGAATGCCAGTTCAATGCCCTCACGGAAAATCACAAGTGCAGAGTGGCTGTCATTTGTGTTCCTGAAGTAGCATAACTTTTCTTGGAAAAAGTAACGCTTTAGAGAAGTCCGATGGCTGGGGTTGAATGAGATCTTCCACAGGCATGCAGGCAGCTGTTCTGCACACCTGCAGGAGCATCCCCCTTTCTTAAATTTAGGCATAATGCATAGCTGTGCTGGGTCATTTTTCCCAGTAGCTCCTCGTAGGTTCTGGAGAAAGAGCTGTAGGGACTGTGCAGCTCCAGGCTGCAGCTTCATTTCAGGTTTTTTGTTGGCATTGTTCTTCAGCTCCTCCACAGAATTTGCAGGATGTCTCCCCTCAAAGCTTTTGTATTCTAGCCTCCTGGAGTGTAAGCTGACCCACAGTCTGACAACTCAGTGATACACCAGCACAATATAATTAAAGAATCTCAGGTCTTACCTTTTGATGGGTTTTGTATCATTAATTACTGAATTTTCTTTACTGGTACTGGAAACTCTGAAGTGCTCTGTGATTTTTTTTTTTTTGTCAGGGACGTGCTTTCAGTATTGATGCTGTATTGATGTTTAATTTTCTCCTGTGCTTCTTGCTCTGTGATAGGAAAAATAAGGCAACCATTTGTTTTTGTAAAACTGCAGTGTGACTGTGAGTTCTTAAAAAAAAGTCAGATTGACATTCTACACCTCTGCTCTCAGCAGAGTTTTTTTTCCAGGAACCCCTGTTCAGTATGACAAGTAGCTTTTAACAAGTACAGTGGACCTGGCAAAGGCAACTTGTTCCAGGAGGTGAAGTGGAAGAAAAAGTTAACGTTCAGCATTTCAAGGAAGGCATTATTTTTCAGTTGCTAGCAATCAAGATTGTTTAATCCTGTGTTTTTGTAAGCAATTTATAAAAACAGAACTTACTGTAACTGGTGGCTACAGACAAAGCCTATCTGCTTTATAAGCAGTTTCCCCATTGTTTATGGACACCTCTGGAGTCACATTACAACTGAAAACCAGGATCTGTTTTCCATAAGGGCTAACAGTTAAACTTCTAAGGTTTTTTTACAAAGCCTCATCTTTCAAAATATTTCATGAGGTATGTTTTAAAATTCTGAAGGGATTAATAGTATGAGTAATAAAGCCTGATGACACTCCTGCAGCTGGAAATAATTGTGCTGTGTGTATACAGGGTTTTAAAATGTTTAGCATCTATTTGTCTTCACCGAGTAGATGGCTGGATATTACAGGCTTCCTATTGCAACCAGCAAGATTGCCATCTGCATTTTTCAGGATTTTACATTGTTATGGTACCAGGTAGACATCCTATGAATGCCTGGAAAGAGTTCTTTTTCAAAAAAACCCAAACAAGCAAACCTTTTCGGCGAGTTCCAGTTTCTCTGTTCACTTCTATTTTGTTTGAAGTAAAATCCAAGGGCAGGGGTGATCTGGTACTGGCTCTGTTTCCCTTGGAGTGTCTCAGGGGCAGCCCAGCTCGTGCCTGCTGTGGTGACAGCTTGGTGTCTCCTTTCAGCCAGGCACGTATCAGTTCCCACTGAGGAAAAAAAATTTCTCTCTACAACTACAAATACCTAAAAGTCTTTCATGCTGGAGGAGAGATCTGAACACAAGGTCAAGCCATCAAATGCATGGGGGATGTTGCCCTCAAGTGCTTCACTTCAAAGAAATCTAGGATTCAAGCCTTGAAGGGATGTGCTGATGCTCAGAAAGTGCTTCAGACTCAAGTGTTTATTCCTATCTGCAGCCAGGGCTAGTTGGAGTCTGAAGCCTTTTTTTTTTAAGGAAAGTCAGAATCACTTCTCTGATTTTCTTTGTCATGGCATAGTGCTCTGCAATAGAGATTCAGGAGGAGGCAAAGGAGGAAATACCCACAGAAATGTTTCCATCCATGGAAGTCCTCATTCCATCTCCTGTCAGCTTCTAGAAGGAAGTTTAATTAGTTGTTATTCAAAAACAAAACTTCTTGTCTAGTTTTGTCATGCCCATTTGGGAGAAAAATTTTCGGAAGCTTTTTCCAAGGAAACAAAGTCATCTTGTGAGTTTTGTTGTGAGTTCAGCTGTATCAGCAGAGTGACATGTCATATCTAGTGATAGAAGCAAGTACAGCCTCGCTACCACACTTTATGCGCCCCAAGATACAGTGCAAGCAGAGCATAAATGGGCACATTTGGAAAATTCATGTTTCCTAAGAAAGGCTTCTCTGAGCTCTCTTTTTCAATTCTGGATAAGCAGAAAGAAGAGTAATGTTTCCATACATGCCCCAGTCACTCATTTGAAATTTAGAAAAAAAAAAAAAAAAGAAAACAACAACCAAAACCACATTGAATTCTTATTGTGTTCAATCACAGATAGATTTTACCATTTTGCTGCTTTCCTCCCTGGGCTGAGGTCAGACAGGTTGGCTTTTCTGTATTTCAGACAACTTTGTTTTCTTGGCATAGATGGGTGTATCATGGGCTGTAACTCAAGAATGACCATGACATTGTGTCTGGCAGGGAAGTAAAATTAAATAGTGACTATGTCTAGTTTTTCAATTGCATTAGTTCAGAGAGTTGGAATATACCAAAGGGTTATGTAGTATGTTTTTCTTTCCCCTTTGTAGCATCTGACCAGGAGTTCAGGACCAGAACCTTAATGTCACTGATTTTACCAAAACTTGTCATTTCAAGTGGGAAACTTTCATTAAAAACAAAACCATACAGAGAAAAAAAACAAGCACAAAATTGTTTGGAATTCTATTGTTCCTAGTGCAGCTCTAATGAGAAGAAAGGGTCATGTAGATCTAAACAAATCAGGTCTCCTAATCCAAATACCAGTTTGCCACCAAGCCTCAGAAATATATTCTGAAGTAGAGGGAAGAAGCACTGTGCAGGAGGCAGAAGAATGGAACAGAGAAATCTGATTGCTCTCTGTTGAAATCAGTATCATCTGCACAGGAAAAGATTCTTTCTAGATTGTGCACTAGAATATCATCTTAAAGACCACAATGGGCATCTATTATGGTAAGTTTTACAAAAACAGGCTGTAAAGCAAGCTGTACTCTGAAGAGCTTAAATGCTCAGAAGTCAAGGTGAAGGGCAGAATGAAAACAGGGTGCTCAGTTGTGTCTGGGAAAACACAATAAAGACACTCTCACACCTGCTAGGTTCAGCAGAAAGGAGGGGAAAGAGCAATTTTATTTACATATGTCACATCTTATACAATTCTCAACTCCACGAGGGATTGGAGAACATGTCACTTCCTTCTCAATCCCACTAGAGAAAAAAGGTGCTCATCAAAGTTCTCTTACCACAAAAGGAATGAAAAACAGAAAATACCGTTAAGTAAACATTGGCTATTATGTACATAAAAGTGTATGAGAAAGAATTCTGACTCCAAGGTTAAAACAGAAGGCTTTAACAAAAACCAGGGCAACACTCAGTCCCACAAGAGGTTGTATTTCGATGCTGAGTATTGAGCTCCTCTCCCCTTGGTATCAGCATTACTTACAAATCCGCCACTCCAACTAGTTCTTGTCTCAGAAATACTCCTGTTAAGAAATTGGGCTATTTCTGTTTTTTCTGAGTTGTTTCTAGTGGATGGGATTTCAAGCAGTTAGGCTTCCTTCAGTGAAAAAATGGTTATTTTTCCTGCACTGGGAGAACAAGCTGTGAATTTGAGTTGGATGAGGGGGAAGGATACATCTGCCAGTTAGTCTGCTTGCTTTCAGATGGGGACCTTTGTGGTTGGTCTCTTTCTTCTGCGGTTGCCCAGTTGAAGTTGGTGGCACATGGGTGTTTGGGTGGGTTTGGTGGTGAAACCAGGCAGCAGCGGAGGTTGTCAACACCAAAGACAGAGTGGAAGAAGTTGGCGTCCTGTTGGGTTTCTTCTGGTTATGAGAACTGTCACTTGCACCTCTGAAAGGACTGCATTAAACCAACCTCCCCAGTTACTCCTCCTAGCAATAGATGGATTCATCACATTTCTCATGGCAAAACTTGTTTTGGGTAGTGCAGCATTATGATTTAATTTAGAAGATAAGACTTCATTGGGACTCCTTTGCAGTTCAAAACTTTGAGGGCTGAATTCATTTCACTTGGAGCACAGATAAGCTGATGGTAACAACAAGTCATGTTTTCTGAGAGCTATAGAAATTATTCATAGATGTTGAAATCTCTAGCTGTTTTATGCCACCTCGTCTTTTAATTTATGCTTGCTTTTCAAACACCAGCTTTTAAAAATGTATATTCTCTCTTTCAATGCATGCTCTTTTCAAGTGAGAGAAGGAATAATTTTAGAAAATTCTGGAGCCAAATAATTAAAAAAAAATAAAAAGCAAATAAAAGTACTTCTTTATGTAATATCCCTTTCTACCATTTGTTCCAATAAAGAATAAAAGCCAGATGGTGTTATGTGGGCGTTAGAGCAGAGGATTGTAATAAGGGCTCTGGAATCTATTTGCAGCCAAGATGGTGGCCTGGATTTTATTCCTCTTGATGGACTTGTGTTGCAGAACTTGTTATATTCATGGAGTTGAGCATGAAGCAAAAGGATAAAGCAATGATTTTAGCCCTGCTCTGAGATGGGAGGGAAGCAGGGTTCAGGTTTTGGCTCTGCTTCAGTTTGTGTGAATTTACAGGAGTGGCCCAGGCATGTAAACTCTTCCAGTCCCAACCCTGGATCTGAGGAGAGAACAGGGTGCTGGCAACCCAGCTCTGGCCAGCTCTGTTCCTGATGGAAGCGGGTGTACCTTTACCCTTGCAGTGCTGAACCACTTGGAGCAAGACACGGACCCACCTTAGAGCATAAGGTGGTCACAAGAGAGATGCAGAAGATAGGAGCTAATGTTGCTCAAGGCAGGGGATGGAGGTAGAAGTGCTCAGCGTTGGTCCCTCGGGTAAGTTCACACTTTCCAGGTCAGACTCCTGCAGGAGGATGGAGCTTGGGACATGCCTTTGGCTGCTGAGATGCCTCTTAGCTCAGCTGTAGCTGCAGAGCATGAAAGCATTTCCGAATCCAGAGTGAGAATGCCTTTGGCACGAAGATTTTATTAAAATTCCATATTTTCAAAGTCAGTATTTTTCATCAATTAGCAGTGATAGGTATCAGAAACATTTTTAATTTTACTCTCCCTTTTAAGAGAAAGCTACTAGCAATTGCTGATTGCAAATGGGAGCATTTATGGGTAAAGCTTTTCCTTTCCTTACTGCTGTAAGGAGCCTTGCTGGCTCGTCTTCAGCATTTGTTGGTTTGGAGTGGGTTTGTTATTTAATTTCATCCTTTTTTCCCCTCCAGTAATTACTCCTTGCCAAGAGTATCAAATCTGAGAACTGGAGTGAGTGTGTTGCAAGGAAATGGAGAGATGCTGCAAAGTGCCTTGGTACAAGGGAATGTGAGGAGGGATTTCACAGAAGACCTGGAGGGTGTTTGGACTGCACTCAGCTGGAGGGAAACACAGTGCAGAACTAGCAGATGCAGAAAGTTAAACAAAATAGATAATAAAATGGTGAAATTAGGTAAAGGGAATAGATCTTGAGATCTATAGGGAATAGATCGGAAGGAGTGTGATGGATAAGCAGGAAAGATGAGCAGAGTAACATGGGCAGAAAGGAGCTCTTCCCACTCCTGCGATGTGCTTTAGACAAATGGGTGATAACTCACTAAGTGGGACCAGATGGACTCGTTTGTCTGCTCTCCACGGCTCAGCAGCACTTGTTTCAGCTGGCCCAAAGAATGAGTTTCAGACTCTCAGCACAGATAGATGCTCTTTTGACAACCAGTTCAGGGGGCTGTCAACAGGTTTTCCAAAGCCCTCAGAGCCTGCAGGAAAATGCTGAGCAATGTCTGAGACTGTGGTCAGTTAAGAGGCATCTGAAAGGGAGCTGGAAGATTTTAAAGCTCTAATTTCTGTCCTAGAATGCTCAAAAAACAGTGCTCTGAGATGTTAATCCCGTGACTGGCATCAAGAGTATTTTATCCCAGTGTTATACTGCTGGCTGTGGTGGCGTTAGTCTCAGTCCTTGCTGTTGTAAATGGGAGAGCAAGACCAAGAGGTTTCTAAATACTTGAAATTCTATTTTTAGTGAAATAAAATTTCTAGAGTGAAAATAACAATAAACCAAAGAGGTTTTTTTTAATATCCTGGACATCCTAAGAGTCAGCTATGTATTTTCCTGCCAAGTGCAGGGAGTCTGGTAGGATGAGCCGCCCCTGCCAGCTGCAGGGACAGCGAATAACTGAGTGTCTGAGAATACCAGCTCCAAATCCAAGGTGGCAAGCTGGGCATAGGAGGGGTGGTTTGATGACGAATGGCATAATTATGGACTAACCCAGCAGCTGCTCTTCCTAAGAAAAGAGATTTGTCGGGAATTGAAAACTTCCCACAAGTTTGCTTTGCCGATGCAGCAGAAACAGAGGAATTATGAGGACAGTGGAGCTGGAGTGTGAAGGACGCAGTGGGACAAACACTGGATCTTCAGCAAAATCAGCTTCTGGAGGTGGGGGAGTGAGTCCAGGGCTTGGTCATTTTGGGGTTTTTTCACCCAGCATTCAGTGGGTCAGAATATATTTTTCCAATTTCATTTTATGGCATTTTATTTCCTTTGCTGTCTTTTCATTTCACTTCATTTCTTGATTCCTCATTTCATTTATTTCATAAAATGCAATCTTGAGATTTCAATTAAATCATTTCATGAAATGAAGAATTTTCATGAAGGAATTAACTGAAAACAGTGAAATGGAATTGAAAGAAAGGAAGTGCATCAAAATGAAGCAAAAATAATGAAATAATTTTCATTGAAATCTCAGTATTTCCATTACTTTCATGAAATTAGGGATTTTCATCACGGCAGGGTACCCAGATTGTTCACTCTACACTTTTTGAATCCAGCCATGGTGATGTGGATCTCAGCAGCAGCAATAAGCTGCCATTAGGGTTTGGGTTAG